>CM064565.1:19120822-19575489 GCA_032716605.1 Paralithodes platypus | reverse complement strand
TCTGCCAAGTTCAGGGGCCCATATAAGATCATTCCGGAGGGTGAGCATTACCGATTTATCTAGTAAAGACCCCAGACAGGGAGAAAGCCCACGCAAGTATTACATATAAAAATGTTGAAGACCTCCTACCATAGGTCCCTGATTCCTCTCCTCCAGATTCTACACTGTGGCAGTGAAGGTCAGGACCTGTGTGAGCAGCTGGTGCGGACAAAGTCTTCAGTTCTCTTACTGAATCCGCCAACAGACTGTTCCAGAGCCTGAAAGGTATACCATGCAGACCTTTGACCTTGTCAGTAGCCTATCCAACTTTCAGGAGTATAATTCAGTGGCTTTGAGGGAACTACCATCTAAACTATGTCATCTTCCCTCTGAGTCAATTGCGAACCAACTAATCTCTGTTTTATCTCAGTCTCCCAATGTGTTCCGTGATACTCCAGGGCTCACTTCTTTGGCCGTGCAACAGACATCGACGTAGGGGGATGCAACTCCCAGTTAAACTATTCCCCCTTACGTGTCTCGCCACAACGCAGGAGTATACTTGCAGGTCGAGCTTGACTTTAATTTTTTTCAAACCAGCTGATCACAAGGGCCGTCAGCCAGTGGAGTAGTCCGGTCATACTTGGACAGAAGCCAGACCGGGGAAAGCCATGGGTTTTGTTAGGGACTATAGGCATAGTCAATTGCTGTCACAAAGAAGAACGGATACTACCCACTGCCCCGGATCTAAAGATTGCATTTTTACCAGTTTGGTCTCTCATAGCAGCAGTAAGTATAATTTAATGAGAGGATTTTGGCAATTAGCTCTCCCTTGTAGCGAGGTAAATTTATCATGCTTTTGTAAGTGCGCTTTTAAGCCTTTCAGCTGTGAGATGCCTTGCAGTTCGATTAACGCTCCCCAGCATTACGTTTCGTGCTATGTTCTGATGTGGTATCTGGAGACGTTGCCATCCTTTGGGTGATATCCTTATTATATCCTCATTTATAATATTGCTGTTGCCAATCTGGTGTGTGAATCTATTTATGTATTATGTTTAATATTAGTGTACTATACTCCTTAAAAACTCTGTTCTAGGGGGGGAGGTCTGACCATACGGGAGCCCTGTATGTTAATTTAAGGAGTTTAGAATTTAGAGTTCAAGGAGCCAAACTACCCAAGTGGTGTGAAGCAGACTAGCGATACGCGATATTACCGAGCGAGTGGGGCCAAACCATCTCGCCCCATACCAGCTCGCCGCATACCTCGACGCCCGATGCTATGACGTATGATGGACGGCAGGAGCTGTGAGTAGCCGACACACAGGTTATGTGGTCGAGGAGCTATGATTGGGACGGGGGCACCCATCACTCGCCTCCTGATTCGGTTCCTTACACCATCATTGGTTTGGTATATAAGACCCGAGTTGTGAGGCATTCAAATCAGTCTCATTTGGAGTTGGGGAAGGGAAGGTGAACTGCTAGTTGGAGGAAGACGGGTGGTGAAGTATTATAATGGGATTGTGAACTGTCAGTTCAGATTATAGAAATGTTGTGGGTTCCAAGTGTGTTCGGTGTTAAAAACCACTTATGTTTATGTTGGTTAGTGAGAGATGTGATTGGGAATTTAACGTGATGTGTTTAATGTGTGTAATGTGTTTAACTATTTAATTGGCGAATTAACGTGAACGCTACTAGTACGTGCTTAACTATTTGATTGCGAATTAACGTAACGACCTACTATTATGTACTTAACTATTTGATTGGGACTTAAACGTTAACGCTATTATTATGTACTTAACTATTTTAGTTGACTAACTTGTGGACTAACAAGCAACTCTTTAAGTAATTGGGTTATGATGAAAAGTAATACTATGGTTTTATTAATACTTACGAGTTCTTTCATTTTCTTTTAATTAAGCTTATATTGCTTAATGGGTGCTTAGTACGGTGATGCTATTGTCTCATATTAGTAATATCGCCCTTAGACTAACATGGCTGTGTTAATATTACTTCTAGTGATTTTCTAAGCTGAAGGAAATTCTTTTGCTTCAAAAATATATATTTTGCTTTTCATTATTATGTGAGTGAGAACTGCAATCGATATCTGATGAAACGATCCTGTAACTTTTTTTACTCATAATCAAACCTCAATGTTACGTGGTTAATAAATACATTTATCTAATTATTAAATATATATCTAACTTTTTATGTGACTTTGATATTACTCCTGATGATAATAATAATATAATACTATTAACGTAAGAGAAGAACCAAGAATAATTACATTAAATAAAAATAAAAGGACATATAAGAAAAACTATCTATTCAGTTCAAAAAAAGGGTAAGAGACAGAAATATTCTTACTTTAATATTTTTCTTTCAAGACTTTTTATAACTTTAATAGTCCGTCTTTAGATATAGGTTCTGCGGTTCATAACCATAGCCTACTAAGCTTCGGTTAAATAATATTTTTTATAAATACTACATGACTTTAATTAGTTTCAGTATTTTTCATAATTAAAGATTATCAGTCAATAAAGGATCCTAAGTCCTAAGATCCAAAAGGAAAGGAAGCAACAACAGGAAATTATTTTATTAGATTTTACTTTTGTTTTGCCTTCAGCTGACTGATACCTTAATATATATCTCTGTGCTATCTAGATTCATCAAGTTAACCACTTGAGGATCAAGATACGTAACAATATATATATATATATATATATTATATATATATCGTTCAATCCCGCAATCAGGCATACCAGCCACCAACTCAACCACTGTACCAGCTTGGACGTACAATAAGGAAGATATTTGCCACCATGGCTATTATACATTCCCCAGACGTTAACTAGGGGGCTCGGTGGTTCACACATTTTCGGCATAGGGTTTCACACGACAGATATACGTATATATATACCTGCATATACCGTATACATGTATATATACCTGTATATACCGATATTGCAACAGCGGAAACAAAAACAAGACAAGTAGGACATCAAAAATATGACCATGCATACAGTCACCTATTTTGTCCAAGGTTAAGACAAAATAGTCATACGTTCCCTAGACTAATAATCATAGGCTTTACATAGTATATCATTTGGCGTTAACTTTTAAATTATGAGAACTTAAGAACTACAACTATGGTATTTGTCCCTACATGTAAATTCACTAAGGTTTTTTATAGTTAGTTGTCAGTGAATATACGACTGCTTACGTATTTGCATAATTATGGAGATGGGCCTACAATTTTAAGGCCGAAAATGTGTAGATTAATTTGCTAGTGATATATTTCATAAAACTGGCTAAGTTTGTTTTGTCTTGTGTAATTAACTTCCACACAATATCTAGCTGTATTTATAGATGGGGCGAGGATAGTAAAACTAATGGGGCTATTTTCCTGACGCTAACGAAGAGCTTTTTTCATTAAACAATGTTGTTGTTTCAACGAAGAAAGAAGTAAAAATAATACAACCTTAAGATTGAAGCTTTTGTATGATATAATTGCTACGGTATGTTTTAAAGAAACTTTATATTATGTCCATTAGCTTACAAATTTTCATAGGTCATTTAACTATATGACAATGGTACAAATGAATTACCAACTTGTACTTTTGTTTAGTTTGGTAGAGCGCGTGTGTTGGAATGTTCGAGTTTAGAAATAGCACGGCAGCCTAATATGTTTTATGTTATTTAATTGTTCAGCACAGGAGATTTACAGATTAACAGATCTAAGAAAACAACAAATACAAATAAAATAAAAGCTTCGATGCGGCAAATTTTCGGTACGGTAATCAATGTTGCCAAAGTGACTGCAGTACTCTAAAGTCATAATAAATACGAATGGGCAGACACGCAAACTTAGGTAGTTTAATCTATAGCATACTCAATGAGGCTATTTTATTACCGTTTGCACCATTTCTGTGTTAATAGTCAAGCCTTTGAGCCATTTAGGTGTCGATTATTTCCTTGTGAACGATAGCAAGTCTTTAATTTAGGAGGAAGCATTTTCTATCGAAAAATGCAAATTATTCTCGAAAGGGGGATCTAAGAGGTATTTTTTAAAGGTTGATGGAGGTCTAAGGAGAAAAAATAAAAATAAAATAAAAACAATTCTCCTTTTACACGAGCAAATATAAGAACATAGGCTTATACAGTGCCTTAAAACAAAACGCATACAAACCAAACTTCAACAACGAAACAATAAAGCATTAGATAATACAGATAAAATCACGCCATAATTCCTTGGTGTATTTTGTCTTATCTTGCTACCGAATTAACACTATCTCAGCCGACGTCGTGTGGGTTATTATATTTTGTTTAATATTATTGAGGGTCTTTATTGTGTTTGCCATTATCGGACCAATGTATTATTAACTTGCACTTTAGACTGAAAAAAGCCTCTCCAGACTCCCATTAATCTAAAAATTGCTCTCCAGACCCCTTTTAAACTAAATATTTATATTCATATTATTGGTAGAAATGTCCCTGTCAAAAAGCCGGGTTCTCCTAAATTACGGCTCGCTATTGCTCGGCCAGAAATAGTCGACACGTGAATGAGGTGAAACGTCATAAAATCGCGAAACTAATGAAGTGAAATGTGTAAAAAGTATCCAAACGAATGGAGTAAAAGGGGGGAAAGGGGCCCGCCGCCCGTGAGTAGGGGGGGGGGGGGGGGGGGGGGGTAGGAGGGTGCAATAAAGACCCTAAGACTAACTCTGATTTGTGTTTAGTTTTCTTTGTCTCTCTATTTTTCCCTTGTCGTACTGACTTACTCTACAACCTTCCGCTTAACGTTACAACTTCCTGCCAACACTTACAGTTAGGCCTAGAAGGGCAGGCGTACTGGACAGAAATATATGTGGGTATTTTATAAGACATTCTGTAGCCCAACCTAGCAAGTATTATAATATGACTGTTTTCCTTTAGACTTCACTACCGGTAGAAGTCTCTCAGCTTTTTATGTTTTATTTTTTATGATTCCATTGGGCTGCCAGGGATAATTTGTTCTCACTTTCAGCTCAAGCCAGCCGTATAATTCTAGGCGATGTCATACGAGCTCCTTTTCCGGCAAGTTGTACGGGCAAATGTAGTCTCCCATATATAAAAAACTAAACTATCTAATATATTTACCTGGATCTAGTTTCTGATTCAAATGTGAAGAAGCCTTAAAATATTTAAACCACTTGCTCATCGACAATTGCGTAAAGAACGTTCGTGAAAACCGGCTGTGGAGAGTGAACCATCGTGTTACTATCCTCTTCTATCCTAATACCTACTCATTCTAGACTTCATCCGGAATACCTCACATGATTGCAGGGTATATGCCGTCCGTGTAGGCTACCCTATCTAGTAATTTACAAATCCAACTGTCTTATCAGTTAATTAGGCTACTGATCTCCCCCACACTATGAGATCAGTACTCAACAGCAGCACTGTACGGTATTATCAGTTAATTAGGCTACTGATCCCTAACACTATGAGATCAGTACTCAACAGCAGCACTGTACGGTATTATCAGTTAATTAGGCTACTGATCTCCCCCACACTATGAGATCAGTACTCAACAGCAGCACTGTACGGTATTATCAGTTAATTAGGCTACTGATCTCCCCCACACTATGAGATCAGTTCTCAACAGCAGCACTGTACGGTATGATCAGTTAATTAGGCTACTGATCTCCCCACACTATGAGATCAGTACTCAACAGCAGCACTGTACGGTATTATCAGTTAATTAGGCTACTGATCTCCCCCACACTATGAGATCAGTACTCAACAGCAGCACTGTACGGTATTATCAGTTAATTAGGCTACTGATCTCCCCCACACTATGAGATCAGTACTCAAACAGCAGCAATGTACGGTATTATCAGTTAATTAGGCTACTGATCTCCCTCACACTATGAGATCAGTACTCAAGAGCAGCACTGTACGGTTATAACAGTTAATTAGGCAACTGATCTCCCCCACACTATGAGATCAGTACTCAACAGCAGCACTGTACGGTATTATCAGTTAATTAGGCTACTGATCTCCCCCACACTATGAGATCAGTACTCAACACCAGCCACTGTACGGTATTATCAGTTAATTAGGCTACTGATCTCCCCCACACTATGAGATCAGTACTCAAAAGCAGCACTGTACGGTATTATCAGTTAATTAGGCTACTGATCTCCCCCACACTATGAGATCAGTACTCAACAGCAGCACTGTACGGTATTATCAGTTAATTAGGCTACTGATCTCCCCACACTATGAGATCAGTACTCAACAGCAGCACTGTACGGTATTATCAGTTAATTAGGCTACTGATCTCCCCCACACTATGAGATCAGTACTCAACAGCAGCACTGTACGGTATTATCAGTTAATTAGGCTACTGATCTCCCCCACACTATGAGATCAGTACTCAACAGCAGCACTGTACGGTATTATCAGTTAATTAGGCTACTGATCTCCCCACACTATGAGATCAGTACTCAACAGCAGCACTGTACGGTATTATCAGTTAATTAGGCTACTGATCTCCCTCACACTATGAGATCAGTACTCAACAGCAGCACTGTACGGTATTATCAGTTAATTAGGCTACTGATCTCCCCACACTATGAGATCAGTACTCAACAGCAGCACTGTACGGTATTATCAGTTAATTAGGCTACTGATCTCCCCCACTATGAGATCAGTACTCAACAGCAGCACTGTACGGTATTATCAGTTAATTAGGCTACTGATCTCCCCCACACTATGAGATCAGTACTCAACAGCAGCACTGTACGGTATTATCAGTTAATTAGGCTACTGATCTCCCCCACACTATGAGATCAGTACTCAACAGCAGCGCTGTGCGGTCTTGTCAGTTAATTAGGCTACTGATCTCCCCCACACTATGAGATCAGTACTCAACAGCAGCACTGTACGGTATTATCAGTTAATTAGGCTACTGATCTCCCCCACACTATGAGATCAGTACTCAACAGCAGCACTGTACGGTATTATCAGTTAATTAGGCTACTGATCTCCCCACACTATGAGATCAGTACTCAACAGCAGCACTGTACGGTATTAGCGACAGTTTTGTTTGTTTCTATGTGTATGAAGGAGACAAAAGGCAGGCTGCCTGTGAGGGTCTCCCCAAAGCCAAAACAGTGACAGATGGCCAAATTCATGGAATAATGGGGTCAAAGTGCCTGGACACGCAAAGTTTAAAGCGGTCTAAGTTATAGGATGAAGGAAGGAGTGATTGAGGGAGAGAGATCCATAGTTCGCTTGTTGAGTAGAAGAAAGACTGAAGACATTTGCTAATTCTTGGGTTGGAGAGCTGAACACAATACGAGTGGGACTGTGTTGCAAGACAGGTGCCTCACGCTCGCTGCAAGGAAGGCGGTTTGCATTGCGAGAGCTCTGAATAAAGCCGGCATCACACGAGAGCTTCTATAGACAACATTCGATGATCAAAATTTTTCTGGCAACATTTCTGGAATATTTTGCACTGGTATCGGAAACTAGACTGTTGCTAGAAAAATTTAGGTGACCGAAGTATTCTATATGTGAACCTCATAAGCTGCCAGACCAGTGTTGAGGATAAATGTTAAGTAAAAAAGCGCTCGTGTGATACCGGCTTAACACTGATTTTTTTAATAGCAATAGAAGAGAGAGAGAAATGCAATAATGTGACGTGTAGAGAACTAGAAACAGGAAGCGAGTTGATTAGGCGAAATGCTTTGGACTATACTCTTTGGAAAAGTGCGGTATTGGTGGAACCACCCCACACTTGCGAAACAATACTCGATACATGGGAGCAAATAGCTGTGCGGGGATGAAAAACCCACGGAGACGCTTGAGCACACCCAGCTTCTGGGAAGCTATTGTAGTACGAGTGGTAATATGATCTTTCTATGAAAGGTCAGATGAAAAAGATAAACCAATAATATTGAGAGAAGATGAAGGGTTGATTTTTGTATTGTTTAACCCCTTCTGTACCGGCGACGTCTTTTTAATCATATTCTAGCTATATTTAGACGTTTTTTGTGCAGTTAAGAAGGATCTGTGGTAGTAAAAAGGGTTAAGTGAGATAGTTCGAAGCCTGTTGATTCTGTATGAGCCCTTCTTAAGC
Organism: Paralithodes platypus; assembly: GCA_032716605.1. Lineage (NCBI taxonomy): Eukaryota > Metazoa > Arthropoda > Malacostraca > Decapoda > Lithodidae > Paralithodes > Paralithodes platypus. The sequence continues at coordinate 19,567,388 of CM064565.1, read as the reverse complement.
TGAATACAATCGTCTAATGATATTCAGAATAAAGTTAAAAACACGTCGCGGTACAGAAGGGGTTAAGAGTAATTGATAGGCTTGTGGAAATGTGTGACAGGTACACAAGATATATTGGGTATTGGAGGCATTGAAAGTAGCAAGATTTGTTCTGCCCCAAACAAAACTAATTGATAGATCAGAAGATAGCCATGCTATGGCCTCGGAACATGGTTTTGAAGTGATTTTATGCTGGGTTGTTGTGAACAAATAGTTGAATAGTGTAAGGAAGAGTCATCAGCATATGAGTGGATAGCACTAGAGGTACAGTTGAGAAGATCATTAATGAATATCCGAGAGATAATTGGAGACAGGATAGAAACCTGAAGAACACTGTAGTTAATAGGTTGAGGAAGTGAGCGATGGCCGTCCACAACTGCAGCTATGGAATGGTGAGAAAGGACCTTCCATCCCTCATCATTAACACTAACAAACAGCTCCAGCACCACCTTGTTACCTTTAATTCACATGGAAGTGGTAGCAGTACACTGCTCCCAAATATAGGGCCATATTTATTAGTGGCCCCTCCATCATTGACGAACATGCCTATTACATAAGGCATCCTCTTCAAACACTAATCCGCCGTAGTTTGAATCTACCGCGCAGAGCATTTAAAAAACTGAGGAGCCTTCATCATGAGCGCACGCGACCTCACTCATGGCTTCAGTCATTATGAATTGGGTTCTCACTACGAAAAAACTTCGTAAAAAATAAAAACAAAAAGAAAATAAGAATAAAACTATCCAATAAGCTTTCCATTCATATCGTGGATGTACTTGTGTGGATTTCTGACCAGACGCTGAATCGGGCGTCATTCCTCCTTCTTTGCTCTGCGCTCAGCCTGCCCGGACGTACCTTTCAGGCTCCGCTGGTTCCGCATTCGTGGCGTCCCTAGTGAGTTTTTTCTCATTTGTTTACTCTGGGATGTATCGAGTAAGGTTAGGATAGGCGTAGCAGGAGTGTCCTGGGCTGGTTGCCCGCAGTGCAATGATGTTGGGTCGTATGTATGGGGCATCTATTTCGGATGTACCCTCGTGGTCCTGTTGTGGACACGTGAACTTTTCACAGTTTGGTTTAGTTGGTGATGCAGGCGGCTTTCTTTACGCGGTTAAAATTGCTGCCTTTTATCCTTCTGATGAGGTAAGCTGTGTGTTTGCTGACGTTCCCAGCGTATTTTTCTTCACTTAGTGAAGTTTTTTCTGGGTCCGTGTCAGGCTTCCCGGGGTTGGGAAGTTATCGCTTCGGTGGTGTGTTGGCGGTGGTTCCTGTTGTGATATTCCAGTGTGTGTTTATATTTCAACTATTTTCATGCCGTCTACCTAGGCCTAGCCAGCCGCTCGTAGCTTTGCCACATGTCTAGTGTTATTATTTTTTTTATAAATATGCCCTACTGTGTCATGTGTATCCGGGTTTTAGTTGTGTATTGGCTAATTCCTCGGACTATATTTGTTTCCTGGTTTAGTTGTGTATTGGCTAATTCCACGGATTATGTTGTGACCTTGGTTAGTCGTGCGTGTCTCTCCTCGTGTCGTATTGTTCAGATGGTGTCTGTTCAGGGTGGGGTTTGCCTTCCGGCGGGTTTTTCTCGGTTTCACCGTGAAAAATCCTGACCGATGAGCAGTGTTAGGCCACACGTGGTTTTTAACACTGGCTGGTTCCCCGGCGAGGGGAGGTGTCTGTGGCTCTCCAGGACTGCGTATCTGTGGGTGCCTGGTTTCAGGCCTCCTTTATAATTCCCGGCGGGAGGCCGGTACCCATCCTTACATATATATTTAGTTATATATAAAGAAACGACGTTCGTGAGAACACTCGTTTTTTATAGGTTTTTCTACCTGGTTTACGACAACCACGGGGAAAACCTAGCTGTTGTTTAGGCGTTCCTCCCCGGCGATCTTTTACAAAGTAGTGGGGTCAGGAACTTGTGGGGTTAACTTTTAGACTTCTCACCCGGCGGGTGCACCTGAGCAGGGTGGGATAAAAAGACTTAGGTCTCTATAGTTAACCAATCCATGTGAGTGATACTCTGTGTATCGCTGCCTTTACTTTTACGGCATTTGAAGGATCAGTGAGGTTTAACCAAATCGATTTCCACACCCGGCGGGTGCCCCTAAGTAAAGGAACTAAGGAATTTATAAACAAATTCAATTTCGATTAACCTTAATTGGGTGATACTTTCAGTATCGCCGCCTTCTATTTTTACGACGATCGTTTGGGACAATTCGTTAAAAAATCAGATCTCGTATATTCCTGCCCTGGGCTATTCTACTAAAATATTTCAAGGGCCGGCGTCTTTATGGGGGGGGCTTTGTTACAAAATTGAATCTTGAGACAGTCACCACCTCCTACAGACTATTAGTGCCATACTGGACCATTATATCAGAGGGTATTCTTCATGTCCTTAGCTAAGAAGACTTGTTTAGCCTCTTTATACCCAGCCGCGTGGCGAGATGTGTTAGCTGTGTCTTTGCATCCCGTTACCCGGCGGGTTATTAACACTTGTATGCGAACACTTGGGTTAACCTTATGAGCATTAATTCCTGGAAATTTTTCTTATTTTTCCAGAGCTGAGCTCCGGCGGACCAATACAGACCCGGCGGTAGTTCCTCACACCAGTCTCTGTCATGGCTAATGTGACCCCAGTTTTTGCCCTGTGCATTACCCCTACTTGCGCGGGTATCCCAATTTTTGCACATACCCTTTGCATAAGGTGTGTTAGATGTCTAGACCGTTCAAGGGGTCTCTGGGTTACACGTAATTGTTCTTTTTGCTCCCAATAATCCAATAAAGTCCTGTGTGACAATGACAAGACCGCGGCGGTAGCGTTGAGAGAGGTCAGACAACAAATGTCGGCCTACACTACCATTGTCGCACATAAGTCACTTCAATGTGACAACGTCCCACTTTGGGATAAGTTGCTGTCAGAGCCCCCTCACCTAAACGTACCTCTAGAGTAAGGGGTTTTAAGCCGACAGAGACTAGCCAGGATTCTGTATCGTCTGTGGAGACGTTTAAACGCCCGAGAGAGCCTACTCCCCCGGCAGCCACTTCCTCGTCGCAGGCGAGATCGAGGTCAAGGTCACCCCTCAGACAACGGTCTTCAAGTCGGGCCTCTTCCCCGGCTAGTAAGAAGTGCAAGACTGAAGCTTCCCCCAGGGGCCATGGTGGTGATTCTTCCAAACCTAGGTCCAGTTCGCGGTCACACCGTAGCCACAAATCCTCCAAAAAGGATTCCCATAAGAAGTCCTCTCGACATTCTACTAAGTCTAGTGCATCTCATCGTACCTCTACACCTGACAATGTTTCTGTTACAGCCTCAGAGTATAGTGAAGCGCCTGTCCCTAAACAAGATTTACCTATTGATATTTTAACCCTAGAAATGGAGAGTTCAGGATATTCAATAATTGAGAATGTTTCAGACTCTCAAGAGAGCGTAGGCCAGAGCCTCGGTGTTTGGCGGTTTGCTCAGCCAGGGTCTGACCATCCACGTCCGACTCATACGAGTCACACAGTAGCCGATGTCCACAGGGACGCGGAGACCCCATCCTCTATCCCTGATTTATCTTGGAAACAAGGTGCCCCTGCCTCGGCGGGGTCTTCTCAGGAGGATCGGGAGGAACAAGATGAAGTGTCATTAATTTCAGATAGGGAAGGACAAGGGTCAGGCTTAGGCCTGGACGCCGCCCATGATAATACTAATTCACCTGAAAGTTCTGCACCTAACCAGTTTGTTACAGCACAAGAAATTGATGGGTTACTTACTCATGCTCTATCAAAATTCTTTAATCAACAACGAGAAAACCCCACAATGGACTTGGGGGCTCCCTTGACAGGTTCTGCGGTACGGCCTCTGATAACGTCAATCGATTTATCTAAGATTCCTAACCCTCCTACTCTGTCACCGGCAGGGAGCTCTAAGCCAGCTACGGCGGCATTCACTACGTCAAATGTCAGGGTCATTACGGATGTTAATCCACCCCCTCTAGACAAAGCGCCTCTTAGAAAGGTAGCTATGCCCCTGCTTTATGGGCCAGACGAGTCATGGGTCCTTTGAACCCCTCTAAGCCAGAGCTTGCCCAGCCTACCTTGTCAGGGGAACTCCCGGTACCACGTGAGTGGTTTATCCAGGGAAATAAGTCTAAGAAATTAAGGGCATTGGATGCCTTGGGTAATGTTTGGACGTAAATATCAAGGCTATACCTAGTTATTATCATCAGGATTATTTTGTTTATGCATCTAAGCCTGCTTTACCCCCTGCCTCAGCTTCAAAACTTTTTTCAGACTGGTCTAAGCGGGATGGGTTTAATGATATTAAGGCTCTGTTGGCTATTACTCCTGAACTAGATTTACAGACCGTCACAGACGAGACAGCTAATCCAGTGTTGAAGGTGGGACAGTTAGGACCAGGACCTTGGGTGGATTGGGAGGTAGAGGCTCAAAACTTTGCAACCACTTTCACTTCTAAATCTTCCCACCAGATCCCTCAGGATACACATTCATGGTTATCAATGCCGGTAGGTTCTGCCGGCGGAGTTCCGTCAGCTATTTTCCTTTTTAGCTGCCCCTAAGATTAATCTTGTGAACTAAAGGAACCATTCATTACCCCTACCCCTTCTCACCTAGACAGAGAATTTAGGCTAAGGGGAAAAGCTTTCCGCCTGTTTTCACAGTACATAGTTTCTCAACAGGTGGCTAAGTCTTTACTCAGGTCTACTCAGGCAATCGCAGACGCGGATGCTCGAAGATCAGTTGAATTATCCCGGCGTCTGATTCTTCAGTCGTCAATTCAATCCTTAGGTGACATACGCACAGCCTTACTTGAGGCGGTGCGAGCACGACAGGATCTTAGGATGTCATTAGTTCGCAAGCTGCCTGATCGCATTGCTAACCAGGTGGTAATGTCCCCAGTACTTACACCTTCTTTAATGTCCCCTGATATATGGCGAACAGTGTTTAACATGGCACAGGCCGTGAAGCACAGTCCCGCACAGGCTAAGAAACCCGCATTAACTTCCCCAAACCTAAGCCTCCTACTAAAGCTCAGCCAAGGGGTTCTAAGCCGTTTCTTCCGCCTAAGTCCTCCCAATCCCCCCTGGGTCAGTTCAGGCATAGACAGAGAGGGTTTTCAGGACAGAGGGGACGCGGCCAGTATAAGCCGGGGCAGGGCCAGTCTTCGGCCCACACCAGCCAGCCGGCGAAGCGTCCAACACCACCAAACCCACCATCAAAAAACTAAAGTCTTTCTCACTCCCAGTGCCTACTTTAGAGCCGGAGGAACCGAGGGAAGTACAGCCGGCGAACCCTTGTCTGCTAACTGGGTCGTTCCGAACGTGTCACCAAGCATGGCCGTTAAAAACCTGGGCACGGATGGTGGCACGCAAAGGCATCACTTGGCAGTGGCTCCGGCGACCTCGCTTACGTCAGCCGACAACGGCAAATTGTGTTTCATTAGAGGTGGAGTTGCTGGTCCAGGAGATGATTGCCAAGAATGTCATCATCCCGGTACCCCCAGATTACCCTGTATTCACGTCAAAACTGTTTTTGGTTCCCAAACGGGACAGTGTTCAGATGAGGCCGGTCGTAGACCTGTCGTATCTGAATCTTCACATTTACAACGAGTCTTTCAGAATGTTAACAGTTCATCAAATCAGGCTAACACTTCCGCCGGGTGGCTGGATGTGTTCCTTAGACCTGACAGACGCCTATTGGCACGTGTCGGTCAACAAAAGATTTCAAAGGTTTCTGGCCTTGAGGATCAGGCACCAAAATTTTGTTTTTCAGAGGATGCCGTTCGGTTTGAACCTAGCACCTCGATTATTCACGAAACTAGTCCGGCAAGCACTGATGCCATTGTTAAAACAGGGAATCAGAGTGTTGTGGTATCTAGACGACTGGCTGGTGGTGGCAGAGACACAACAATTATGCATAAAACATGTCAATATCATTTTAAATCATGTCAAAACTCTAGGCTTCAAGGTAAATCTGGTAAAGTCAAACCTTGTTCCCTCAAGAGTAATTCAGTGGATAGGGCTGGTCTGGGACACCGCCGCTCTCACTCTGAGTCAGAGTGTGGACAATCGCAACAGGTTTCGCAGGAAACTGTTCAGGTTTCTTCACAGTCTGACTACGACACGAAGAGTCTGGGAGTCTCTGGTCGGCTCTCTCAACTGGATTCAGCTAACTGTCAAGTTGGGCCGGTTGAAAGTAAAACGATTAATATTGGAGGGCAACAAATATTTCCCACTCTTACCGGCGGGAAAATTATGGCCCATACCAAAATTAATCCACACCTTACTAGCGGTCTGGGCGAAGAGGGAAACATTGCACTCAATCATGTCATGGACCTCTCCTCCTCCAACGGTATGGGTAGACACGGATGCGTCAGGCACCATAGGGTGGGGATTTCAGTCAAATCAGGGGCTCCAGGGTCAGGGACTTTGGTCCCACTTAGAAATCTCTCACATAAATGTCAAAGAGTTACTAGTCCTATTGTATTTCCTTCAGGCTCACGGCCCGGCGTTACGGGGCAAGTCAGTGGCCTTCAGAATGGACAATCTGAATGCAGTTCACTGTATTCAGAAACAAGGGTCAACGAGGTCAAGGAAGTTGCTACTCGTGTCGGAAGAGATTTTTGTTCTAGCCACCAGTCTAGATATTTATCTTCACGCATCTTATCTCCCAGGCGTAGCGAACGTCTGGGCAGACGCTCTGTCCCGGAGACAGAGCACGACAGTAGAAGGGGAGCTCAAGCAACCCATTTTCGACCTAATGATTGCGGAGCTCTCCCATCCACAAGTGGATCTTTTTGCGTCCGAGGAGACTCACAAGCTCCCTCTATACCTCACCCGCCGGACGATAACGCCGGCAGGGGGGCCAGACGCCCTAGTGACAGACTGGAACAGATGGAGCTCCATCTATCTGTTTCCGCCGCCAGATGCGTCACTAATGTGCCACGTAGTGAACAAACTACGAGTTTATCGAGGCTTAGTCTCGCTAATCGCGCCCCTGTGGCCAGCGCAGGTGTGGTGCCAGCAGTTAATAATGTGGTGCCCGGACCCGGTATCGCTCCCGGTCGGGTACTTCCACTTAGACACGATTGGCAACCTAGAGACCTCGCTGACTTTTGCATTATGGACATTCAGGAGGCCAAGTGGCTAGCACCATACGGTAGGGATGTGACCAATAAATTGCTCAATCAATATACTCAGTCTACTAAGCGACAATATCAATCTCATTGGAAAGCTTTTACTTCTTGGATTGTTAGAACGGAACAAACTGTACCCTCAGTGGCATTGGTTTTTAATTACTTGAACTATCTGTTTGAGCAGAAACGTTTATCTGTGGTTACTTTGAAGAATCACTTAACTGCGATTAGAGTGCCCTTTTTCGACCTTACAGGTCTATCCATACCGGTGGCGGAGGAAACAGGATTTATGAGAGCGTGTTTTAAACTCCGCCCACCTCCCCGTCAGCTCATGCCTACTTGGTCTCTGGACAAAGCTTTGTCTTTACTTCATTCTCGTCGGTATCAAAATACTGCAGACTTTGCTTTAATCTTAAAGAAGGCAGTTTTCCTTTTGGCTTTGGCCACCGGAAACAGAGTGTCTGAGCTGGCGGCGATGAGCAACACACCTAATTGTCTTAGGTTTGGTAGACTTAATGATTCAATTTCCATTGCACCCTCCCCGGCGTTTGTAGCCAAGAATGAGCATAGTGCACACGTGTTTTCTGAATTCACGGTGCCGGCGTTAAAAAGGGGAAAGGTGCATCATAATTTATGTCCAGGGCAAGCTCTAACCAAATATTTTAAGAATAGCTCCTCATAACCCCCAAGGTGCTTTATGGGTAGCGAGTACGGGTAAACGCTTACTTAAACGGCGATTAGCCTCTCTTCTAGTAGAAGTCATTAAAGAGAGTAATCCCGGCGTTGTGGGTAGGGCCCACGATTTACGCAAGTGGGCGGCCTCTTTACGTTTCCTGAAAAACTTTTCAGTTGAAGATATTGCATCCACACAGTTGTGGGCGTCTAATCATACGTTTCTCTCTAGATACTTGTCAGTTGCTCTAGACAAACCTTCCTTACCATGTATAGCTTTAAGGCAGAGGGTCTAGGTGGCCCTGCAGTCACTTATGTTTATTTTCAAGGAAGGGGGGGGGGGGGGGGGGGGGGGTGCAGTCAGTTGACATAGGACACCCTAGACCCCGCCGGAGTATGAGAGCTGTGATACAATTTAAGGTTGAAATGTGATATGAAAATTTCTCTGAGAGAATTTGTGCTAGTACAAAGTTTAGTACAAAACAACGGTGTTGTTATAGTAGTTTTAGCTGCGAAAGCAATGTAACATTAGTTCAATGGAGTTCATTAGCAATTGATCTCCACATGTATTTTGGGGTTTATGATGTGCACATATAAACTTATAACTTATTATTTGTCACCACTCGTTGAGTGGGGTGCCTTTTGTAACTACAGATCTGTGTTCAGAATCTTCAGGGTTACCTATTTTGTCAGGCAGGCTTCTTTGAAGCACGCACCTGCCTGAACCCTCTTTTTCTTGTATATTTCCGGCCTACGCCGTATTAAATACATTTTTCAAAAGTAAGAATACTATGTGGTTGTTTTTATTATCTGCTTTTCTAGAGTTATGATATGATTACGAATGTCCCCTCCAGTCTTAGATATCAGGCATGTTCGTCAATGATGGAGGGGCCACTAATAAATTATAGGTTTGACTCCTGTAAGGAGATAAAGAAAACCTAATATTTAGTAGTGGCCCCGTAATCATTGACGACTGGGGCCCTCCCGACCGTCCCCTTCCCATTCGTTGATGTATTAAGGATTTGGTTTACTTGATATGTCAGTGAAGGAGGAATGACGCCTGATTCAGCGTCTGGTCAGAAATCCACACAAGTACATCCACGATATGATGGAAAGCTTATTGGATAGTTATTCTTATTTTCTTTTTGTTTTTATTTTTTACGAAGTTTTTTCGTAGTGAGAACCCAATTCATAATGACTGAAGCCATGAGTGAGGTCGCGTGCGCTCATGATGAAGGCTCCTCAGTTTTTAAATGCTCTGCGCGGTAGATTCAAACTACGGCGGATTAGTGTTTGAAGAGGATGCCTTATGTAATAGGCATGTTCGTCAATGATGGAGGGGCCACTACTAAATATTAGGTTTTCTTTATCTCCTTACAGGAGTCAAACCTATAATATTCTTACTGTCACCCCAAGATATAAGTTAATCACCCTGACGTGATGTTGGATAGTGTAATTGGTCAATTGACTTTACACACGTTCCAGAAAAGATACATTCTCTGACCGACTCATTGGCCACGGAATATGGATGATGTAGGAGTCTCCACCTACCATTCTGGTACCGATAGAAAAAAAAAAAAAATTAAACACCGTATGTAACATTTCCCCGCTGCTCTTTCCAGGTCATTTTCTTTTCCACAAACCTACCGTGCCTCCTACTTCTCTCTCTCTCCCCCCCCCCCCCCTCCTCCCCCCCTTCATCCTTGTGAAGGAGGGGGTAGAGGCCCTTAGCAGCAGCCTCCGCAGAGTGACAAGGTCATAAGGAGAAAACTTTGTACCCACAAGTCATTTATTTACTCCGCGCCTCCAGCCAGGCCCGCCAACGATAATTATTTGGTCAGGGTTGACAATGACTCTACAAAGAGTGCTGAAGCAAAACATGATAAGGTGAGAACAAAATTGCTGAACGTTTTAATAAACCGTGTCATTATAACGGTAACATAATTTATACTTTATACTTTAAACAAGGTTGATAGGACATTTTTTCGTTATTTTCAAGTTGAGTCTAGTAATTTGAATCTGTCATTTTTAGATGGACATGAGTGTATAGATAGATTATTTTATCTGTATCTTATTTGGCTATTAGGGATCACTCTGAAGTGGCAGACCATATTATTAATTCAGAAAATTTCTCGAATTTAAACAAGCACTGATGATGTAACACGCCTTCTAGCAGAATCCCCTTGAAGCCAGTGCCATATAAACGCACACTGGGTACACAGGAATAATCTATTCCAATATTATGCTTCTAATGGTACGTAAATAGAATTACTTATTCTTTAGTTTGCACATTGCATGTATATTAGCAATTGGTTAGGTTTGTTAGGCTAAGTCCCATTAATAGTTACTAAAACTATTGTATATTATTTTACTCCTAAGATTTAGATTATTAACACACAAAGAGCGGGTGGTAGGGTATGTTGTTGTTGTTGTTCCCCAGGCTGCCTGGCCGAACAGCCCCAAGGTCCTGAGCAAGGCCAAGACCATAAACGAGCACCCCCACAAAACCCTCCCTGCTTACCACTAATAAAGCCTGGGTGACCGAAGCCACTCTAAGGCAGGGAGCCGAGGAGGGCGCGGAAGCGCCCGGGAAACCAAAGCTTCACCCAGAGCCCTGTGCCCCTCAGCAATTATGAAGGGAAAGTTGAGGGGCAAGGGAAAAATGTGACGCTTTGGCTCCCAATCTGCCAACTTTTAGGTTGGCAGTATGGAGGTCAATCCACGGAAAAGACGCCGTCACTTGAGATCTACAAGATATATAAGTAAAAGGAACAGTCAGAGTAAGCTATGGGTATGGCAGAGATCGCTCAGCTCTCACTCTGATAGACCAGCCCATCACCACATGACTAGAACCCAATCCTCTCAGCATCAGCTAGGAAAGGCCCTAGAAAGCCTCCTTTGGCGGGGGGATAGCTCCCCTATTTCAACTCCTTTCGGAGTTGGGCACCTGCCCGGTGGTAGGGTATTTTACACTGTGCCGCCCAGCGTTTTTTTTTTACCCTAAATAGGGTTGTTTCTGTGTTCATTTTCATGCATAAACAAGACCCAGAGCGTAAAACAAGTATCTATCCCTGAAAGGGCGTAAACAGAGCTTTCCAATGACACCCAAACCATCCTTGTACGACCACTGGTTCTCTTGCAATGATCATGCAACACGAGTGCAACAAACCTAAAATAAGGTAATTTCCGTACATAATTCCCTGTGTAGCGAGTGCAAGGAGGGGGAGGAAGGTAGAATACAGTTCAGTACGTCCACGGTGGTCGTGGGGAGCGGTCATAAGGTTACTACGCTCGTCCCACCGCTCAGCTCTCTCTCTCAGCAACATTACGTGCTGAAAATGGCACTCGACAGCTGTCGTGCACCGCCACATAGTCCAAATTTATTTAACTCGACAGATGTTGTGCGCCGTTGGTTAAGGGTTAATAGTTCTTTAACTTATTTTTAGGCTTGCAAATTACTCTACAGGGTCGAAACGTTGCCCAAAAAAGATTATCGTCACAGAGTTGGTTTTGCTGTTCATTATTCGCTTACGCTTCCCTAAGGACACAAATATTGCTTATATACTGTATATATATATATATATATATATATATATATATATGTGTTGTTTATTTGATGACAAATATAGCTCACAGGGCTAGGATACGAACCATTCAGGCAGAGTGTCCAACCACCTACAACTACACAAAGGTTAAAAGAAGGAATTTGATACTTCTACCAGTATTCCTTCCCAACCCGATTCTGATGTGGGGGCAGACAGTTATTTAATCGAAATCCGGCTCCCCAGAGTCCGGTTGGGAAGGAATACTGGTAGAAGTATCAAATTCCTTCTTTTAACCCTCATGATGGTGTAGAGAGATAGGACAGGTGACAGAGATACGTTTATGGTCGGAGTAGCCCAAAGGAGAGGAAAGAGCGACAGTATAAGCGAAGGGTTAAAAGTTAGAAACAAGTCTAGAATGTTGGGCCAATCACCGAAGCGATCCGGGATATGGGTGGGTTGTTGAACCAACTGCTCTACTAGGTCATTTAGGATAGAAAAGATGTAGGCTTGTTCACCAGGTTGGTCAGTGGAATGAGAGGAGAGCCATTAGCGTTGGTGAACGTTGAAATCTCCTAAGATGGAGATTTCTGAGAAAGGAGAGATGGATAGGATGTGTTCCACTTTAGAGTTTAGATAGTCTAAGAATTTAGGGAAGATAGACAGCACAAAAATATTTAGTATAAGAGTGACAGGATTGTTTGAGCCACAAAGTTGAGAATTCAGAGGAGTCAAGTCGGTAACACGAGAGTTTGTTGTGTACGTATACATAACATCCGGCTTTGGCTTTGAAACTAGGATAGAGATAGTAGGAAGGTACAGAGAAGTGTTTGCTGTCAGTGGTCCCAGACAACAGAATTTCGGTGAGATAGAGAAGATCGGGGTTGGCAGAGGAGAGGTGGTATTCAACAGAGTATAAGTTAGAGGAAACACAACGAATGTAGCAAAAGTTGATAGTGATAGTGTCAGGTCGTGGTCCAAGACATTTTGGTGGGTCGTTGGGTGAGTGTCTAGCCTGTGTTCTGGGGGCATTTATGGTCGTCCCCCTCCCCCCGGGACTACGATGTTTTGGGCCATGTTGTGTTTTTGTTTTTGTTTTGTTTTTTTTGGGGGGGGGGAAATAAATATAGTTGTATGGGAAAGAAGCATAGAGTGCTTGTGTGGTGTAGTGTTAAGGAAAGAGTTTTGTGAGGACTAGCTGGATTACACTCAGTGTAAGTGGGGCACAAAGAAAATCAGTAAGACGCCAAGTAAATGAAACAGGAGTTCCAGCGTTCCAAATGCGTATACCCTTTGTATGCTTTGTCTTGTGTAATTAACTATCACACAAATATCCAATATTTACCTTACAATAACGAGTTTTTTTAAACAATCTTTCTCTCCCGAAGAAATACAAATAATACTTTCTTAATATGGAAGTTTGTGTATGATTTAATAGTTATGTCGTAAAGAAACTACTAAATCTAATGGCCCTTTATGCTTAAATAATTATCATAGGTCTTTTAACTATTTGACAATGGTACAAATTAACTACAAACTTATTTGTTTTATAGGCTAGTTTGCAAAAGAACGTGTGTTTGTATTTTTTGTTTTCGAGTTTAGAAGTACCTGTAGCTACGGCAGACTAAATTGTTTTGTTAAATGGTTCAGCACCAAGAGATGGAGTTGTTTGTACAATAAGTAGCTACCGTATGTTTAAGAACCCGGTGGTTAACATAGGTTTAATTATTTACTTGACAATGGTGAAGATGTATTAGAAATTTGGATATTTGTGTAGCTAGGAAGTGGGACAATGAGATATATATACTGTAGCTTAGAGGGAGCCTAGTAGGAATTAACAGTAGTTTCTCTCTCTCTCTCTCTCACTCGAAAGATCCAGGGTGTGATTTTACAAAGGATCTGAAATCTACATAGCTGAATGATACAACTGATAAATAAGAATAACTTGATCTTGTTGCACTCACGACAAAGATTAAAAGAGGCGAAGTAAACACTGTTTACTACGGATTAAAAAATAAATAAAAACAATCGACGCTGGCAAATTTTCGGCACGGAATTTAATTCTGCCAAAGTGTACGGTACTACTATTATAATGATTTATAAGTAATGGGCACATACCCAAACTTTGCAGGACTAAATCAAGTGTTTATCTATAGCATCATCAACATGGCTGTTTTACCACTGTTCGCCCATTTCTTTGTCAACTTTGAGACCTTTTGTGTCATATAGGTGTCTATTTTTTGTTCCTGGCGAGCGATAGCAAGCCTGTAATTTAGGAGGAACTGGTATTCAGCCGGCGCATTTGCCTACCGAAAAAGGAACATTTATCTCGTAGGGGGTCTTGTTTTTTTCAAGTTTGATGGAAGTCTAGGGACGATTTTAAATACCAGAAAGTAATGAAAACACATTATCCTCTTTAATATAAGAATAAAGTATAATTAGAAGTACCGGTACAGGCCTATAAAACGCCGTAGTACAAGACAAATAAAACTCCCTGACAACAATGATAAAACGCTAAATAATAATAAGAAAATCCCACCCATCATTTCCTTGGAGTATATAGAATATTTAGTCTGCTCTCACTACCGTAGTAACATTATCTCAGCCGACGTCTTAAAGAGAGTTATTGTGATACTATGATAAAAAAACTCTCTCTAGGCTATCTCTGAGTTTGTTACTTTCTTTCTCTCATCATTTTCCCCGGTCATGCTAAATCACTCCTACCACCTTCCGTCTTAACCTGACAACTTTCTGCCAACACCTACACTTAGGCCTAGAAGGGTAGCCTACTGACCATAAGTATATGCGAATATTTTAAAGGACAACTTCTAATCCAACCTAGTAAGTATTAATCTGTGTTTTTCTTTAGATTTTACTACCGGCATAACTATATCGGTTATTATTTTACTGTTTAGTTGTTTCATATGGGCTACTTTCCTGTCAAGTCAACCGTATAGTCACAGCTGTTGCCACACAATCTCTTTCCTGTCAAGCCAACCGTATAGTCACAGCTGTTGCCACACAATCTCTTTCCTGTCAAGCCAACCGTATAGTCACAGCTGTTGCCACACAATCTCTTTCCTGTCAAGCCAACCGTATAGTCACAGCTGTTGCCACACAATCTCTTTCCTGTCAAGCCAACCGTATAGTCACAGCTGTTGCCACACAATCTCTTTCCTGTCAAGCCAACCGTATAGTCACAGCTGTTGCCACACAATCTCTTTCCTGTCAAGCCAACCGTATAGTCACAGCTGTTGCCACACAATCTCTTTCCTGTCAAGCCAACCGTATAGTCACAGCTGTTGCCACACAATCTCTTTCCTGTCAAGCCAACCGTATAGTCACAGCTGTTACCACACAATCTCTTTTTCAGTCATTTTTTCCGGACAATTGTAGTGTTAGCTACGAAATGTTTGTTTCATATGAATGTATCTGCCTAATATAATCTACCTTCTATCTAGCTTCTGATTCAATTGTGAAAGAGACGCAAAATATTACTAGCAAATCTTGCTCATCGAACATTGCCGGACAAAACGCTCATGTGACATCGGTTATAGAGCGTGGAGAGTGAGCCTTCTGGGTTACTATAATTTTCTACTCCGTAATGCCTACTATTTCTAGAACTCATCCGGAATGCCTCGAAGGGATCGCAGGGCATATGCCGTCCGTGTAGGCTACCCTATCTGTGTAACTCCCAGCATCCAACTTTCCCTATCAATTAATTAGGCTACTCTTCCCGCACTATAAGGTCATTACTTAACAGTTCGGTACGGTACTAGCAACAAGGCACCGTACGACACCCTTCCATCAATTATCGTTAACACTAGCGCACAGCTCCAGCACCACTTTGTTACCTTTATGATCCATATGGAAGTGGTAGCAGTACACTGCTCCCATATAGGGCCATATATCCTTATTGTCAACCTAGGCTATAGGTTAACACTACCGCACAGCTCCAGCACCACTTTGTTACCTTTATGATCCATATGGAAGTGGTAGCAGTACACTGCTCCCAAATATAGGGCCATATATCCTTATTGTCAACCCAGGCTATAGGTTAACACTACCGCACAGCTCCAGCACCACTTTGTTACCTTTATGATCCATATGGAAGTGGTAGCAGTACACTGCTCCCAAATATAGGTCCATATATCCTTATTGTCAACCCAGGCTATAGGTTAACACTACCGCACAGCTCCAGCACCACTTTGTTACCTTTATGATCCATATGGAAGTGGTAGCAGTACACTGCTCCCAAATATAGGTCCATATATCCTTATTGTCAACCCAGGCTATAGGTTAACACTACCGCACAGCTCCAGCACCACTTTGTTACCTTTATGATCCATATGGAAGTGGTAGCAGTACACTGCTCCCAAATATAGGGCCATATATCCTTATTGTCAACCTAGGCTATAGGTTAACCACCTTAACGGGATGTTGGATAGTGTAATTGGTTCATTGACCTTTCCCACGTTCCAACGAAGATACATTTTCTGACCAAATCATTGGTCACAGAATGTGGATGACGGTTCTCCACCTACCAATTATGGATTTACAATAATGCTGGTACTTAAAGAATTTTTGAAACATGGTATGTATTCCCTAACTTTTCCCCGCTGCTTTTTTCATGTCACTTTCTTTTTCAAAAACCTACCCCGCCTCCTACTTCTCCCACCCTTCCCCCCTTGAGCGTTGTGAAGGAAGTGGTAGAGGCCGTCAGCATCAGCCTCCCGTCGGAGTGACAAGGCCTAAGGAGAAAACTTTGTGCCGACAAGTCATTTACTCCGTGCCTCCCGCCAGGGCCACCAACGATAATTATTTGGTCAGGGTTGTCAATGTCTATAAGGAGAATGGTGCAAACGAAAATTTAAATCTTTTGCCAGTCTGAAATGCCGGTTTCTCAAACAATTTCGCCAATCCAGACAGGGATTGGCATGCTGATTCGACTCATTTTAACCTGGCATTAACGAAGACATTTTATATTGTAAATTAAGTTTACATTAGTAAAAGCATTACAAGAATCAATGAGAAACGTCTTTGGTTGGTCGATATTGAATGTCAAAATATAGTTCGGACAGGTAAAAGGTAAATATCGTATATATATATATATATATATATATATATATATATATATATATATATATATATATATTAGAAGGGAGATGTCAAGGAGTAGTCAGGCTTCTGAACTAGTAACCCTCAATTCTCGAGTTCAAATCCCTATATGCCAAAGGAAGGGGATAGAAATGGAGCAGTACCGGTACGGTACGGTACGACACTCCATAGTTATTTCCTATACCATACATTAGCATGTAGCTACTCAATGAATATTTCTATATTCCGAATAACAGTACCTAGTGATGCCCCTTTCACACATGTGCGACTTCATACGATTTTCACCGGCGATACCCATATTCGTGACATGTCGGACGATAAACGTATACCCTCGCATCATAATCTCATGCATCGCCCTGCCTCGCGTGGACCCTCGCGGGGCGTCGCCAATGTTATGTTTGTTTGAAATTTGGGACGAGGACTCACGAGGGTTCGTTGCCCTCGCAAGCCTCGTCGATCATTCCAGAATAATCCGCGAGCCCTCGGGGATCATCGACGACATCGGCGAGACATCGCGGAGGGTTTCTCACAAAAAAACACTTGAGTGCCCCTTGAACACCCCTGAGTGCCAGGTCCGTATATATATACGGACTAGGGTCTTGTCACGCCCAGTGCCAGGTCCGTATATATACGGACTCGCCGAAAAAAAAATCGTAGCAGCGAAACGACTGCACCTATGGCTTTAATATTTCTACCACATGTACTGTACGTACCTTACCTTTCTGGCTTCTTGCCACCACCAACACGACCCCCTCCCCCCACCCACTCGCTGACTATCAGTCGCCTCACAAGGACAAAAAAAAGAAAATCTGTGGCGGCGAAACGACTGCACCAATCGGTTCCATATTTGTGTGACAAGTCCCGTACCCTTCTGCCTTCCCCCCACGACACCCCCAACCGCCTCCCACCACCCACTTCCAGCGTATCCGTACGAAGAAAAGGAAAAAAATAGGAAAATCCGTGGTGGCGAAACTACCTCACCAATCGGCTTCATATTTGTAACACGAGTCAATTACGCTTCTACCATCCCCCCACCATCTAATGGAGAAAACTAAAAAAGGCGAGGTGGGCTCAATTTTTAAGCCTTAACGCAAACATTGAGCCCACCTCGCTGTTTTTTGTTTTATCTCCTCTCCCTCTCTCCTCGTTTTTTTTCTTCTTCTATTTATCTCCCTCTCTCTTTGCCTTGTATCCGTTCGGCCCAGTTCAGCCTACTGTTTTAAGACGTTTACCCCCATCCAGGTTTCAATATTTTCCTGGTGAGCGGTAGCGAGCCAACGTATATTTTTTGTTTTGAGAGCAAGCTAAATTTGTACATTATGTGATAGAAAAATTTCTCCGGCAAAGCCGGACATTGCCAATCTCCGATTTTGGGGAGATGGGTCGTTTTTCTGGTCCCATTTCTTCCTCATGGTTAACCCCATTAGTTTTCATATTTTATGACGTTCGGCCCATTAGTTTGGCGATTTTAAGATAAATTTGTACATTTTCGACGAGTTGGGTTGGGTATGAGGGGGGATCTGCTTGGTGTGGGCCAATCGGCGCTCTGCAGACCCCGTAATCTTGTGTCGATCTCTGACCGTTTGGTGAGGTCAGTCCTCAAGGCATTAGTGATTTGGGTCTATAATTAGGCCATGTAATTGGGGTTGGGTGTGACAGGGATCTGCCTTGTGTGGGCCGATCGGCTTTCTGCAGACTCCCGTTTTCTGATGTTCTTACCGGGTATGTTTTTGCCATGAAATATATGCAAAAAGTTTTCGGATAATCTCGCCGAGGTATTCGCCGAACCATCGCTTAATTCGCCGAAGACGTCGCAGAACATACGCCGAGGAATCGTTCATCCTTCGCATTATTTCGCAATATTTTATTCAAATGTGACAGTTCTCGCCGAGATCAACGGCGAACCATCGCTTAATTTGCCGATGCCATCGCATAATGTCGCCGATTGCGTCTTACCCTTCGGCGTCATCGTCGCCGGGTGTAAACTTGTCAACGGATTTTAACGGTCAAAATCGTAGACGTCGCACTCATTCCTTGCGAATTGACAAGACTACGTCCTCGGCGACGAAAATCGTATGAAGTCGCACATGTGTGAAAGGGGCATGAGAAGGTCAGTAGGTGGCGTGTGATAGTATGAGAGTCTCAGATCGCGAAACAGTGGTGGTGTAGCTTCAGGAAGCCGAACCAGCAGTTATGGAAGTCACACTTATGTTGAATTGATTTTAAACTCATCTCAATAATCCCTTCAGATTTCGTTGTTTTCAATGATCAAATCAACATGCTATAAAATTCCTAGTATATGTCTGAAGGGAGAATTAGAACATAAAACAAAATTAGTGTGATTGAAATGCGATTGTGAATTTTATGATTACTGGTACTACACTTGCTATCCATATCATAACAACTTAGAGGTCTTGCTGTTGATCTGCTGGCATTCAAGAGTCGATATATTCAACAAGGTTTATCCCTTAATACCTTCACCTGTCCTTCAACAGTCTAAGTTGTCTCAGGTAATATGGGTAGGTTCAACTTCAGTGATGAGTGTCGGTGGCTCTAACTACTGTACACTAAGTCACCAAAAACTTACCTGGAGATTAACTGTCACACACAGATAGTCTAATTCATGCTAAAAGGGTATTATTACCAGCAAGTACTGGCACTGGCACTCATAGAAGTCTGTGGACCTAATATTTCTTAATGCAATTAGACGTGTCAGTTGATTGTTGCCATTTCCGAGTAATGTATTTTAGTTTGTCTGCTAGGCTAGCAAAATCGCCTACCAAGGCTTCCTACAAACTAAAATAAATGCCATAGAACCCTCACAAAACAGTCTATACTCCATTTTTTAACCTGGCAAAAAGTTTATTCAATTATCAGCGGATTATTCGATAATTCATGGAAGATGATGATACTGCTGTATTGGCATCATAATTTATTAAGGCCAAGTTTTCACAATCAACAACACAATTGGTTATATAAACTTTGTAATAGCTGAGTAATTAAGATAGGGTTAAGTAAATTTATCTCCACCTTAAAATAAACAGACTATAGATATGGGATATGAGTTATGTGTGGGGACTGTAGGAGTGTATAGGTTATGACTGGTGAGTGTTGAGAGGAAGATTGAGCTAAGGGAGTGTTGAAGAAAGGATAATATTCAAGGACACTATATCGGCGCTATTAGAAACACTTTATTAGGGAAAATAGAGACCAATAGACTTGCTATATTTTTCGGACAATATGTATTTTCGGTTACGTATGGGATATAATTCTCTATGTGTTTTATATAGTTTTGTCTTAAAGTATTATTCATGGTAATATATGTCTTTACCGCCGCAAATTAATTTATTTTTCATCAGACTTTGTGGGTTAAATAAGAGTGGAAGCAAAAAATGGTGGCCATCTTGGATAAGTGGCGAACTAATCTGTTAACTTTTCCACTGTAGCCTACAGGTATTTGTAGTATTTTGTCATCCTCTATATTAATTATAAGACCAACGGGGATCTGGGGGTGGCAGTCCCCAGGTTAGGTTAAGTTAATGATAAAATATGTTTTTTGGGGGGCATGCCTTAAAATTGCTAAATAATGGGTAAAATACATTTGCAGAAGGAAAAACACCTTAATTAAAACACACTAATCAATCAAAGAACTGATGAAAGAAAGTATTATAATAAGGGAAAGCCATACTTGACCTAAAATACATATTGACCTATTTTTCTCATTATAGTCCTCGAGGAGGAATTTTGGGGATGGATGTAGAGTTCCGGCGTACGGTCATGTTTAGGCCTACATAGGGCGATCGCCACGGGTAACTTCGCGTCTATTTTGACGGCGATTATTTCGGTTATTTGCCCCCTGCTGGTAATATATATGATGATGACAATATGTCATGGGGGGGTGAGGGGGGCAAAGCCCCCCCACTCAACATATTATTGTATCCAATGGCATTCAAAATAGACGAGAACATGATAGCAAAGGTCCGACGCCTCCCCAGCCGCCGCCATGTTTACATTTTGTCGATCGCCGTGGTTAAGTTCGCGTCTATTTTTACGGCGATTTTTACGGTAATTTGCCCCCTGCTGGCAATTATATGATGATGACAATATGTCATGGGGGGGGGTGTGGGCCTCAACATATTATTGTATCCAAAGGCAGTCAAAATACACGGGAACATGATGGCAAAGGTCCGACGCCCCTAGGCGTATTGTAAACAAGGCTGGCGGTACGCCCGTTCTTAACATTCTTGCCGAATTTTGTTATCGACAACTTGAAATAACCCAATTTCACTGAAAAAATAACATAGAAAATAATCAAACTGCCGACCGTAAACAAAGCATCCCGTCGACTCGATCTCCTTTTCCTTCTCGTTTTGTAGGATGCAGCAGGCTTTTTCAAAAGCGCGATTCCCTCAATAAATGGCGCGAGCGTGACTCAACCGCCTTAGAGATCCTATAACTATAGGATCTCTAACCCGCCTTACCTGTTACTCACCCAAAACAAAGAACCGACAACCTGTGTTTGCCCCATTACAGATCAACATACTGTATAAGAGGATGACGGTAATTCTGCATAACTACTACTCCTGCTATTTTATGTTTAATTTATTTTATTTGTGTATGTTAATGCTTTATAAGTGTGTATTTTCTATTTAGAAAGTGAGGAAAGCCCAATTTATTAGCATTTGTATTATTACTTGTAATTCCGATACCTCAACAATCTAGGGGAGAGTTTGGGAATGCGGGGTTTTGGGTGGGGTAAAAATAGGGGTATTATGGGAATAACTCTAAAAATGTAATATACAAATGAAAAAACCCCTAAAATGTTGAAATCCGAGCCAAGTTTTGGCAAAAGTTGGCTCGGATTTGGCCAATTTTCAGAGTCCAAAAAGGGCAAAATTTTATTATTTTTTTGGCTCGGATTTCACCCTTTTTCAGCTGAAGAAAACCCCAAGTGTTGACCAAATTTGGCTGGTGTTTGTCGAATTTTCAGAGTCCAAAATCACAGTAACGTCATTTTGAAAGTTGGCTGCGGTTTTCTTGTTTTTCACTGTTGAAAAACTCAGTAAGGATGTGGTTAACATTAGCCTAACCTAACTTAACCTAACCTAACCTAGTATTATGGGTGGGGGCTGCCGCCCCCGCTAAATCCATGAAATCCGAGGCAAGTTTTGTCATTAACCTAACCAAATAACCTAACCTAACCTAACCTAGTATTATGGGGTTAACATTAGCCTAACCTAACCTAACCTAGTATTATGGGTGGGGGCTGCCGCCCCCACACCCACGCTAAATCCAGGAAATCCGAGCCAAGTTTTGTCATTAACCTAACCAAATAACCTAACCTAACCTAACCTAGTATTATGGGTTTTGCCCTTTTTGGACTCTGAACATTGGCCAAAACTTGGCTCTGATTTCAACATTTTGGGTTTTTTTCAATTGTATTTATTACATTTTTATAGTTATTCCCACTGTCCACAATACCGCTATTTTGGTCAATATACAGGAGGTGCTACAATATTGGTAAAAAATTAAGCTCAATAGCATGTGATTAACCCGGCAAGCGCGATAGGCCTCACGGAAGGCTTCCTATAGGGAACGCGATAGGCCTCACGGAAGCAGGATTTTTAAAGGCGTACCAAAACGGCGCCAAGCTGTCTGGGGAGTCACAAATTGCGCCACGTTTAGTGCGACATGGTACCTCTCGATGGCACCCACAACCACCCGCCGCACGCACCCCACACAGTCTACACACGCAGTACGCTCTCAGTCACCATGGAGCCTACACGCTCCCCTGACTCGCTCCCTGTTGACTCGCCCAACCCTGTTGCTGGCGGTGTTAGTGCTCGTGGCAGGACACGAATACGTGCCAGGGACCCCTCCTACGTATATACTTCTGAGGATGATGAGCCAGTGCAGCCAAGAAGACCTACACGTGCTGGGAGAGGCACGACACGTGGTGGGAGAGGCACGACACGTGCACCAAGCACGACGAGTGCGAAGAGGTCATTGTCCTCAGCATTTGCTCTGACAACTGCTACCACAACAACTACTGCCTCTACTGTTGTGGCAACGACGCCCACGGCGCCCACCACCACAGGAAGTACAAGTGGCCGTCCTGGGGATGCAGGAGCATCGGGGGTAGTTGGCAAGAAGGGTAAGGGTAAAGGACACCCTTATCAGTTCAAGAGGAGTAAGGTGACACCTCCCGCCTCTACCACCCCCGCGTTGCCACCACCACCACCACCCACCACGGCCGCCCCTGTCTCACTACCCACCACGGCCGCCCCTGCACCACTGCCCACCACGGCCGCCCCTGCACCACCGCCCACGCACGCCCCTGCTCCACCACCCACGCCCACCCATGCCCCTGCTGCTGTTGGAGGGCCTCGTAGAGTTTTGGCAGCCGGTCTAACGCCATCCAAGTTTGACGCCCTCCTCTTCCCTCCTGACTCCTCTGACGACGACGCTGCAGAAGGGGAAGCCTTCGATCCCAGGAACTATGGCTGGGGTGGTGATAGTGGGAGCGAGTCTGAGGAGGATCAAGACCAATATGAGGGAGGTGCAGAGGATTCGGAAGACGACGATGTACTTCTGCACCGTGACCATGACCAAGACCTGTCTGACGACGAAGGCGCAGACGACGTGGCTGACGGAGGGGCTGATCCTGATCCCCCACGGGCGTATAATTTTGCCTGGTCTGAAGGGTCCCATTTCCAACCAGATTTGCACCAGTTCAATGCCAATCTGGCTGGTTCAACAGCAGACTGGCCCTGCAATGACCAGTCCACGGAATCTGATTTCTTCTGTGCATTTTTTGACCAGGAGGTATTATCTCATCTCGTTTCCCAAACCAATGGCTATTTTACCTGGGTGAGGGAAAGAATTGATATGATATCTCCTAGAGCAAGAATTCGTGCATGGGTTGATACGACTGTCCCTGAGCTCCTTGTGTTCTTTGCGTTGTTGCTAATCATGCCTCTCTGCAGGAAGCATGTAATGGAGCATTATTGGAAGCACGACCCAATCATCAACACCCCAATTTTCCGGAAATATATGGCTCGTGATAGATTTTTCTTGCTTCTGCGATTTTTGCACTTCGCAGACAATAATAATCCAAACCGAGCTGATAGAATATGGAAAGTTCGGGATGTGTTGACCATGTTGTTGCAAAGGTACAGGAAATTCTTCTACCCCTTTGCCAACCTGGTGATTGATGAGTCGCTCGTGCTTTTCAAAGGACGCCTGGTGTTCAAGCAGTACATCCCCTTGAAGAGACACAGGTTCGGGATCAAGATCTTTGTGTTGTGCGATTGTGAAAGTGGAATAGTGCTCGACATGATCGTATACACCGGCACTGATGTAGACATTCCAAAAGTCGGTGGCAACGACCCATTGGGCATGTCAGGGCACATTGTGAAAAAGATGCTGGAGCCCTACCTGAACAAGGGGCACACGTTGTACACCGACAATTGGTATACAAGTCCTGCACTCTGCCAGTTCCTCCATGACCACAAAACGGGGGCATGTGGGACTGTCAGAACTAACAGGAAGTTCATGCCTAAGTTCCAAGGCAATCGCATAGAACTGGACAACCCCTCCCACAGTGACACCGCTTCTGATGACGACTTGGCAGAGGAACAAAGGCGCCGCAGACTGGACAGACCAAGAAGAAAGAAGAAAGAGCACTACAAGCAGCTGGAGAAGTCTGGGAAAGTTCTGGCGGTAAAGTGGCTCGATAAGCGACCAGTTCACCTGCTTTCGACTGTCCATACAGGTGCCCAAGTGGACTCTGGTAAATTCCACTACCGTACCAAGAAGTCTATCCAGAAACCTGATATGGTGGTGGATTACACCAAGTACATGCGCCTTGTGGACAAGTCTGATTGCCAGCTTGCAGGCGTTGAGTGCCTACGAAAAACAGTGAAGTGGTATCACAAGCTTTTCCTTCACTTTGTTGACATCACGATGCTCAACGCTTACAACATGTGGCTTGTAAAAAAAGACATGGCCCCGAACAAAAAACTCAAGTTCAGGGAGTTCATATACAACGTCGCCTACCAACTCCTACAAAAACACCAACCAGTCTCCGGTCACAGGGGTCGCCGTGCAGTCAACCTCCCAGACAGAGTCATTGATGGATATGACAAACACTACCCTATCCACACCGAGCTATCTGGCACCCGGAGGCTGCAAGTACAGTGCCAGGTCTGTGCCCACTCCACCAGAAAGCCACAAAGAAGAAGCCGAGTCACATCAATGTGCAAGGAATGCAACGTTGGGTTGTGTTTGGGCGAGTGCTTCAGGGACTACCACTCACTCAAGTACTACTAGGAGTGGTACCTGTGTCGCCCTATCTCAGCCAAACTCCTGCCCCGCCCACCTACCTCACTACCTACCTGCCCGTACCTGACCTGCCCGTACCTGACCAACGTGATCTCAAAACACCTGCCTGCCTACCTACTTGCCCGTACCTGACCAACGTGATAATATTATCATAACATGTACAAATTATAGTTGTAGGATAAGTTCATATGTTTTGGTATATACTGTATATATATATATTATATATATACACAGTATATTATTGTATACAGTATACTGTATATATAAGCAATATTTTCATTTATTATTTCAGTTTAATTCATTAGCCAGGCAATATTTTGTTTTATTTATATATATACCTATGTAATATTATACTTATGTACTAACCTTTTGTAACAACCTTTTGTAATAATAAAACAAACAAAAAAACAAACAAAAAACAAATAAATAAACACAAAAAAACATACTTACGCTCTGCTATTCATCAAAGTTTTCGACTTTATGAATAGCAGGGCGTAAGTATGTAAAAAAAATTTTTTTCAAGTGATATAAACACTCCAAAAACATCCCCATAACCTCTCTGGTTTCGAACCCTAGGCCTACGTCTCTAGGCCTACATCTCACTCAGTCCATCACTCTAACCACTAGACCATGACTGTTCACACTATACTGACAGCGATTAGTGCGTACGTATTTTCGGGCAGACGAATGCTTGACAAAAAAAAATATATATATACCCTCGATACACTTGTGTATATCGAAGTATTTAGTATGTATAATACTTTTACATAACCTAACATATTCTATCATTACGAACAAACAGTAAAGAAATTTACAAGTAAATAAATAACCTTTCATCCATGAGTTGCAAGCAAATAGTGCGTAAAAATTGTGTAATGAGATATCGGGTTACTCTAACATACTGCGCCATCCAAGAAGTCTTATCGTTGTTTACAATATAGCAACGACAACACAAAGTGTCTATAAGGTCTAAATTTGTGCATACACCCACGCTAATCTCATCTACTTACTGTAATCTGACCCCTTTTCTCTCCCGCGCCACCCACCTTTCTCAATACACCACTCTTATTTCGCCTATTATTCGTCCGTATGCCTCTCTGCGCTTCATTTATCAGTGTATATTATTCACATGGGCTGCCTTACTCATGAATATGAACAGGTGAAACCATAAAGGTGCTTTTTAGGCGAGATATAGAGCGTTGCTTCTCATCAATCGCACGTTCTTGCCTCCACCCTCTCTCTCTCTCCTCCCGCCTGACTCACTCACACACACTCGCTCGCTCGGGGATGTCGTGCCTATCAGCCCATTTTTTTCAACTTGCAGCCACCGTAACTCCACACCCACATTTTTTTAGGGTGGATATATATATATTGGCGGATGTGGCTGCTTATTTCCAAGACATTGAGGTACTTTTTTTTAAATTCTGTGAGATCGAATATTTTGGCAGAAATGCACAAATAACTACCCTAGCTCCTACTGCTATTTAGCGCTTATCAGGTTAAGCGATTGTTTTCAAAGTTTTTGATGTAGGCGTCATTCCCAGGAAACTAACATAATACATATTATCAGGATATTTACGTTTTAAGGGTTTGTTTACACTTCTTCTTTTTCGTCTTCTTCTGGGAGAGCTGTTTTGCGTGACTGTCAGTCAACAACTGAGACATCTGGTGGCGAATGCAATGAACTATACTGGTGGCGTCTTGGCGAAAGTATACACCCTACCTAATTTATGCCAAGAGTACTCGAGTTCACTGACACGTGATGTCTATCGACCAATCAGGTGATGCCATGATTTGGAAAACAGGTGGCCCGGGATATAAGCTATCAGTTTGACTCTGGCCAGCTTGTGTAGAGGGTGTGAGCCGATCAAAGCTTTTTCCACAGTCTTATAAAACACAGAGGCTGCTTAAGACATTTTCGCCTTCCAATAGGTGTAAACTGTCCAAAGTGCAATAACCAGTGTTCCAAATACAGCCGACGAGGACAGCTGGTTTTGAAATACACATACAGTTTTTTGACATGGAAAAATTCGAAACAAAAATCCACCAGCTGTTGACCAAGATGAGTGGTGATCGAGCCTCCAGCGGCCATCCAGGCAGCCACTCAAGCCAGTACCTCCTCTGTTCATTAAGGTTATTTGGTTGGTTGGGACAATATAAAGGAACCGGACCACAGCTAGCTCGGGAATCTTAATGGGTGATCGCAAAGTAACAAAGTAAAAACAAAAAATCGCATAGGTTTAAACTGGCATGCAAGGGCTATTTTTGTATCCTACGTACTGGGTACTTTGAACCCTTAATAGCTGGCATGCAAGGGCTAGTCTTGTATCCAACGTACTGGGTCTAGGTTAGGTTAGGTTGGGTTGGGTTGTTAGGTTAGGCTAATGTTAACTCCATTCTTACTAGGTTAGGTTAGGTAAGGTTGTTAGGTTAGGCTAATGTTAACCCCATTCTTACTAGGTTAGGTTAGGTAAGGTTGTTATGTTAGGCTAATGTTAACCCCATTCTTACTAGGTTAGGTTAGGTAAGGTTGTTAGGTTAGGCTAATGTTAACCCCATTCTTACTAGGTTAGGTTAGGTAAGGTTGTTAGGTTAGGCTAATGTTAACCCCATTCTTACTAGGTTAGGTTAGGTAAGGTTGTTATGTTAGGCTAATGTTAACCCCATTCTTACTAGGTTAGGTTAGGTAAGGTTGTTAGGTTAGGCTAATGTTAACCCCATTCTTACTAGGTTAGGTTAGGCTAATGTTAACCCCATTCTTACTTCGTTAGGTTAGGCTAATGGGTTTAATTCTAGTTTCGCTTTCACAGCATACTCATAAATTTCTATGGCTACTTTAGAGTTGTCATATACCATACTTAATTCCTATATATGTCCAAAGCGGCGGAAATGCATTATAAGGAATTATACCTACTGTAAAAAAAAAAAAAAAAATCCCCATATACGGCACCATAGCTATTACATAATACTAGGTTAGGTTAGGTAAGGTTGTTAGGTTAGGCTAATGTCGTTAATGTAGTTTATTATCATTATATTACGTCTTTTACCCAGCAATTTCCCTGATCTTCATAGTTGGTCGGGAAGCTATGCCTTTACAACGGTGCCTCCCTTTTGTCGCTGTGTACGTGAAACTAGAATTTTACCGGCTAATGTTAACCCTATGAAAACCCAAACAAAGATTTTTATTAAGGTTACTGTGTAATTTTAACATGAAAATTAGTAAAATCCGAGCCAAGTTTCGTCAAAACTTGGCTCGTGTTTCCAAATGTCGGGTTATATGGGTATGGAAATTTACAAAACCCGAGCCAACATTTTAATAAGGTTACTGTGTTATTTTCATTTTTGGTTAATATACAGGAGACGCAACAACGTGTTTTTCAGGTATTTTTTTTGGAATTTTGATTTTGTTTTTGGTGTTTTAGTCTAATCTAGTGATGAAATTGAATGGGAATTAAGCATTTACCCATTATCCATCAATCTAAAGACACGCCCCCCGATAGTGGGGAGGGCTATGAAGATCAGGGAAATTGAGGGGTAAAAAGCGTATAGAACACTATAGAACACGATAATACACATTTGTAACCCAAATTTGGCTCGGGTTTGTTTAATTTCCAGACCCATAAAACCTGATTTTTTGAAAACCCGAGCCAAGTTTTGACGAAACTTGGCTCGGATTTAACAAATGTAAAAATGAAAAAAACACAGTAACCTTGGTAAAATATTGGCTCGGGTTTTGTCAATTTCCAGACCCATAAAACCTGACTTTTTGAAAACCCGAGCCAAGTTTTGACGAAACTTGGCTCGGATTTAACTAATTTAAAAATGAAAATAACACAGTAACCTTATTAACATGTTGGCTCGGGTTTTGTAAATTTCCATACCCATATAACCCGACATTTCGAAAACACGAGCCAAGGCTCGGATTTTACTAATGTTCATGTTAAAATTACACAGTAACCCTAATAAAATCTTTGTTTGGGTTTTCATAAGGTTAACATTACCCAAACCTAACGAAGTAAGAATGGGGTTAACATTAGCCTAACCTAACAACCTTACCTAACCTAACCTAGTAAGAATGGGGTTAACATTAGCCTAACCTAAGAACCTTACCTAACCTAGTAAGAATGGGGTTAACATTAGCCTAACCTAACAACCTTACCTAACCTAACCTAGTAAGAATGGGGTTAACATTAGCCTAACCTAACAACCTTACCTAACCTAACCTAGTAAGAATGGGGTTAACATTAGCCTAACCTAACAACCTTACCTAACCTAACCTAGTAAGAATGGGGTTAACATTAGCCTAACCTAACAACCTTACCTAACCTAACCTAGTATTATTGGTGGGGGCTGCCGCCCCCACACCCCCGCTGGTTGGGTACTGGCTGAAAAACTTGTTGTTTTACAGTAGGCCTATGTATTTTATGTTATTTTTGTTCTCCCTTATAATACATTTCAGCTCTTAATGACATATATAGCAATGATGTATAGCCTATGCTCTACCGGACCTATTAGGCCTAAAAAGATCGATGGGCTAACTGTCGGTCCAAAACATCAGTATGGTAACCAACTAGCCCTTGCATGCCAGTTTAATCCTATGCGAAAAAATCTTTTACTTTATGTTACTTTGCGATGACCCATTAAGATTCCCTAGCTAGCTGTGGTCCGGCTCCTTTATGTTGTCCCAACCAACCAACTAACCTTAATGAACAGAGGAGGTACTGGGCTGCCTGGCTGGCCGCTGGAGGCTCGATCACCAGTCATCTTGGTCAACAGCTGGTGGATTTTTGTTTCGAATTTTTCCATGTAAAACAAGTGTATGTGCATTTCAAAACCAGCTGTCCTCGTCAGCTGTATTTGGAACACTGGTTATTGCACTTTGGACAGTTTACACTTATTGGAAGGCGAAAAGGTCTTAAGCAGCCTCAGTGTTTTTAAAGACGGTGGAAAAAGCTTTGATCGGCTCACACCCTCTACACAAGCTGGCCAGAGTCAAACTGACAGCTTATATCCTGGGCCACCTGTTTTCCAAATCATGGCATCACCTGATTGGTCGATAGACATCACGTGTCAGTGAACTCGAGTACTCTTGGCAAAACCCTTTACCCTTAAAACGTAAATATCCATATAATATGTATTATGTTAGTTTCCCGGGAATGACACCTACATCAACAATTTGGAGAAAAATCGCTTAATCACATGCTATTGAGCTTAATTTTCTACCAATATTGTAGCGCCTCCTGTATATTGACCTCATTTTTAAATTAGTTAAATCCGAGACAACTTTCCTCAAAACTTGGCTCGGATTTTCAAAAAGTCGGGTTTTATGGGTCTGGAAATTGACAAAACCCGAGCCAATTTTTGGTTACAAATGTGGGTTCAATGTTATTTTAATACCACAAATTTTGTTGATATATTTGAAGATAAATATTGAATCTATATGCTGTAAAGATCATAAAAAAAAATGTTTTAACCCTCGGCAAAACCTAACAAAAAAGTATGGTACTAAAATGTCTTTTTCGTAACAAGGATGTCAATACGGTACTTTCAGTCATCGATAGCTCTAAAGATCATATGAATATGTGTTAAACCCTCGGAAAAACCTAAAATAACAGTATGGTACTGAAATTTAATTTTCGTAACAAGATTGTCAATACGGTACTTTCCCGTTATCAATGTACAATCAAGCTGAAGATTGCAGAGTAAACACCATAGACTTCATCGACTTTATTTCACCTTCGTATAATCTACAGCCAATTTATTTATTTTTTTATTAAGGGATTAGTACTCAACCAGCGGGGGTGCTGGGGTGGCAGCCCCCACTCATAATACTAGGTTAGGTTAGGTAAGGTTGTTAGGTTAGGCTAATGTCTTTTCAATGTCTCAACATCGATCGATAGGCCTAATGGGGAAAATAGGTTTTCCCGAGATTTCTAATTAATTACAAACACTATATATTGATGCAAATGAACAATTTCTTTTATAAAAAACACTCGGAAAATTTGTGGTATTAAAATAACATTTTTCCCAAATGTGTTTTATCGTGTTCTATACGCTTTTTACCCCTCAATTTCCCTGATCTTCATAGCCCTCCCCACTATCGGGGGGCGCGTGTCTTTAGATTGGAATGGGTAAATGCTTAATTCCCATTCAATTTCATCATTAGATTCCACTAAACACCAAAAAAAAAATTAAAATACCAAAAAAAAAAAAAAAATACCTGAAAAACACGTTGTTGCGTCTCCTGTATATTAACCCCTATTTTTACCCCACCTGAAACCCCGCATTCCCAAACTCTCCCCTAGATTATTGAGGTATCGGAATTACAATTATTAATACAAATGCTAATAAATAGGGCTTTCCTCACTTTCTAAATAGAAAATACACACTTACAAAGCATTAACATATGTGAGTGTGGGGGGAGGGGGGGGGGGGGCCTGAGGATATGTCCCTATATAATGGGCGAAGTTGGCCTTTTTGACATGGAAAAGACCCTGTAATGCAAGCCCTAAGGGTCTATTTACGGTTGTATATTGAAGAAAGATAGCCATACTCGAGAAATACCGCCAGAAATACCCCTAAATGTGAGGAAAACTAACCTGGCATGAGGCCTTCTAGGAGGTTGCGTTTGAAACTGACATCACACTTCACAGGCGAAGTGCATTGTGGGTACAAGTTAAAATGTATTGTTACAAATCGATATCCCAAAAACTATATGTAGAAAAATTAGGGAAAAATGTTATTTTAATACCACGAATTTTCCGAGTGTTTTTTATAAGCAAAATTGGTCATTTGCATCAATATATAGTGTTTGTAATTAATTAGAAATCTCGGGAAAACCTATTTTCCCCATTAGGCCTATCGATCAATGTTGAGACACACCCCCCAATAGTGATTTGAAAAGACATTAGCCTAACCTAACAACCTTACCTAACCTAACCTAGTATTATGGGTGGGGGCTGCCGCCCCCACACCCCCGCTGGTTGACTGCTCCCTTAATTAAAAAAAAAAAAAAAAATTGGCTGTTGATTATACGAATGTGAAAGAAAAGTCGATGAAGTCTATGGTGTTTACTCTGCAATTTTCAGCTTGATTGTACATTGATAACGGGAAAGTACCGTATTGACAACCTTGTTACGAAAATTAAATGTTAGTACCATACTTTTATATTAGGTCTTTCCGAGGGTTTAACACATTTTCATATGATCTTTACAGCTATCGATGACTGAAAGTACCGTATTGACAACCTTGTTACGAAAAAGACATTTTAGTACCATACTTTTTTATTAGGTTTTGCCGAGGGTTAAAACAAATTTTCTTATGATCTTTAGAGCATATAGATTCAATATTCATCTTCAAATATATCAACAAAATTTGTGGTATTAAAATAACATTGAACCAAAATTAGATAGTAATACATTCAGGCAGTATGTAAAACACTGGAAGAGACAATTGTAAAAGATAATAATAATTTGTTGGGAAAATAAATGATAAATCTACAGTTATACTACCCCTATTTTGTCGCTATTCTGTTGGTACTAATGGGTTAATATTATTAATAGTAGACTTAGTATGGTTTGATGATGCGCGGAAATGTATATTTGACTTGAAATAGATACATTGAAGTAATACAAACCTTCGCGAACCCATAAACAGGGAACGTGAGCAGGGTTTAGACCGTCGCGCACCCATAAACAGGGAACGTGAGGGGGAGTTTAGACCGTCCCGATGACGATGACAGGTTACTTTTCGGTTAGGTTAGGTTAACTTAGGTTAGGTTAGGCTAATGTTACAAATACTAAAATGCGACGGTCCTCGGTATTAAACAACACTGTATATCAAAGAAAACATGAAAAATAACAACAAATTACCTGAAAAACTAGTACCGGTATCTGGTTGGTGATAATTTTTTATCAAAATACGTTTTTTTCCAGTTTCCGCGTCTGCTGAACCATCCAAAAATACGCTAAAAGGCATGTTTTGAAGGGGGGAGGTGGTGGGGGGTCGTGGGGGAGGGGTAGTATAACTGTAGATTTACCAAATAAATCACTAGGTGAAGCTCGACTCTGATTGGCTAATGAACATCCGGGAACTTCTGGGAGGAGCCTAGCATGTAAACAAAGTGTTGTGGACTGGACTGGACTGGACTGGCTGGACAAAACTAGGGCCTAACTCTGAAAATTGTATAGGGGGGTGACAATGAAATTGACAAAATAAGAAAAGTATCCCTTATCCGCGCATCTGTAGGGTCCCTTGAGTAAGGTAAGATCAACAACAAATAATTACTAAGACAGGAATCCCGTAATCGAGGAGTAGTAGTGGTGCAGTTAACCCGAGTATATTTCTGTGTATGTTTTTAAAACTCAAATTGTCGTAGTTTTTCCGTAGCGAAATCCTTTAACATGGTGCTAGGCTCCACGCCATGTACCAAATGTCCTAATTCCAATCAAAATAAAACATTGTCTCAGTTTGACAGCCTTGTGAGTTGTGACTATACTCATTAATTACTAGGCTATATAATTTGAACATATGTAATTAACGGCACCACTCTTTAGTTATACTACATTATTTAGTCGAAATACTTTTTGTTTTGTATTGTAGTAGGCTACATTTATGAAGCTGGTTCCTGTTAATGAGAGATACAAACATGCAGATAATAACCAAACAGTTATAACGGTACTAACCTTTGTTGTACGCTTATGTTGGGGTAACTACAGAAGGCTGCACTCGGGTAGCAGATTGGTTGAGGAGTCACAAGCTGAGAACAGGATCAGGAGGATTAGCCTTGTATTAGCAAGAACATGTTTGGTGGTCTGAGTTTCAAAAGAGATACGATGTGATTGTTTCAGTACTGCTACATGGTTCCAGATCTGTCCAATAAATCCACACTCACTCATGGCCACTGAACTTAACACTATATCAGGCACAAAGTTATAAAAGCGATAAGAGAGGAACGCAAACTCTATCATTAATCACCAACTCCGCGCACACATACGACCGCTCACTCAACAAGACGTAAACAGACTGACAAGCAGGGTTACCAATATCATATGAAAACAACAAATATCGCTACAGGTCTCCAAACATCACTGATAAAGTTACGGCCCACTTATATGGAAATAGTTCCAGCTGATTGACATGTGCGACCGTGATTATTAAAACCTTTGTTAATAATTAATAATTATTACAAGACGTTCCGGAACCATAGACACAATCACAATCGCAAGAGCCAATCATCTGGAATTATTGACATATAGGTGGGCCGTTTATTCAGAGTTGCTGAAAAGGAGTTTTACTGTAGATACAATACCGTATTGTAAAACCTCATGGAAATAAGTCAATTAATAAGAAAGTCTAAAGAATAACCGGTCAAAATATCGGGAACATTGTTGGATATTCATTATTGTTACCTAAAGGAAATATATAATTATGAATTTAGCGGTACAGCTGCTAAATTGACAACACTGCTAGCTAGCCTCTCTCTGGCGACCACGTGACGTCACAGGCCAAACCAATGAGAATCAAGGTTTTACGAACCCAAGCAGGAACTATATCAAACGAACAATTAACCCTTTTAGTATTACATCTCTGTCTAACATGTGCGACATTAATGGTTATAGTAAGAATCATTGAGAATTATAAGGGTTAATCGAAACTGCCTAAGGTAAATCAAGTCGTGTACTATTGCCTAGAATAGCCTACCATATAGAGTCATCATACTGAAGGAGTTCAATATAGGCTAAATGTTGTGAATCCAACCAAAATATGTGATCTCCCTATCATCATTTTCAAACAAGCTTGCTTTCTTAATTTAATCACATACTTTGTATACCTTGTTCACTTATCCAGACATTTTAGATAAATGAAAGTATCCTCGTGATTGACCGACGCAAAGAGTGTGGAGCGGTAGTTGGGTTGTGGCGAGTTAGCAGATATATTGGTTACTTAGTATGTGTTGCTCACTTAGTGAAGCAGCAAGAACAACCGCGAATGTAACACTACACACTGAGACTTTAATTCCTTGGAATTTCTCCCCGTTTCAGTAATACAATGTTTTATAATAGGTCGTTTGATTATGGTCAGTGGTTCGTCTCCTGTTTGTTTATCTAAATTCCTTCAAAAAGTAATTTGCTTTTAGTTCCTTGCTAGTACAATAAACAATGTAGTATATATAGCCTACAATATGGAGTAAGATTGTGAAAAGATGGTGCCTTGCCCATACCCACTAGATTGTATCACCCAATCAGCATCTTTCTTGAGACAGCTTTTTACCTTAAGTGAACATAATACTGTATAGTGTATACTGTAGTTCATTATATCTTTATATACAAATGGGCTCCAGATGCAGATGTGGTCTTTGGGTTTTACGGTATATTTGTTCAAAATGTTTTGCATATTTACTCTGACAAGTATCTTATTTGAAGATATTAGTTTATGAGGTGAAGCTGAACAGTCAGGCTATGGAGATCGTCAACTCTTTTAAGTATCTGGGCAGTGTGTTGAGTAAAGATGGGACTATGGATGAAGAAGAGCGGGAGAGGGTACAACAGGGTAAGAGGGTTGTAGGAACGCTGAAAGCAGTAACAAGAAATAGAATGGTCAGTATGGAAGTGAAGAAGTCCTTGCATGACAGTGTGTTAATCCCGACACTGACTTACGGAAGCGAAGCATGGACGTTGGTTGAGAGACTCAGACCAAGAGTCAGAGCAGTGGAAATGAATTACTTAACCCGGCAAGTGTGGGAAGACTCTTAAGAGTTTCCCCGGGCGACTGCGGGAAGACTCTTAAGATCCTGGGCCTAAAAAAATCCATTTAAAACACCCCCAAAAAACTTGAACCCTTTTTTTATTGTTTTTTGCCCCTGGGCCATGCCAAATATCACTCCTCCACATCCCCTCCTTCCCCACTTCCCTCCCCTCCTTCAGTTATCACCTATTTTACCTGTTATTCCCTTATTCTGTGGTCTATTTTCGTGCTAACATTAGCGAGTTGGTAGCAGGGCATTGTCATCACTGTGGGAAAGAGCGAGAGAGAGACTATTGCGTAACAGTGTCTCTCCAGACAAGGGGAGGGGAGGTGGCCTCAGCCATACATTATGTAACTCCCGGCCTGTATCGCCGATTTTGACCATCCAAATGCTGTTTCCACTTGTTTTATTGCTGTAACAAGTTAATACCTTTATAATCAACCTAAAATAGGTGCATATGGATAAGTATTAATGCTATTTATGGTAAAATAACGATGTTAGTGATGGGAACAGCTCAAATACGTGCGCACAGGCGTGTGCTGTCTCATACCCCCCATGCGCACGTCTTAGGTTAAGAAGTGCATGCGGAGTTACATGGAGGGATAGACAGACTAATGAGGAAGTAAGAAGGAGGTGTGGTGTGGAGGTAGATGTGCTGGAAAGTGTGAAAAGGAACAACTTGAGATGGTTCGGCCATATGGAACATATGGAAAGCGAGAGAATGACTAAGAGGGTGTATGAGAGCGAGGTGGAGGGACAGAGAGGGAGGTGGAAGGATGCAGTGAGGAAGTATATGAACGAAGGCGGTGCTGGTTGGGGGAAGGGGCGTCGACTGACTGGGGACAGAGGTGCATGGGGGCGGTTCGTTCGTGGCCACCCCTTCGGGGATCACGGCGTCGGGCAATAGATAGATAGATAGTTTATGATTAGTTTATAATTAATTGTATACAATTCCTTGTTCTAATATGGATGGAAACAAACCTACGCAGCATGAACGTGATGACAGATAGGTGCCAAACAACTTGAGTAAGTACTAGGTAAAGGTGAAATGTTGGGAGTTGTTTGTGAAACGAGGCAGTTTGAAGTTTGAGTGGATTACGCTGTGCAAGGTGAACATGAGAGGACTGAGGGACCTGCATGTAAAGGAAGACAGAATATTGGTGATAAAACGCTAAGTAGAAACGTTCAAGAATAACAGAGTATAAAGCAGGAAAGTTGATGACCCAAATAGCAGCTGAAGTCTATACGGTCCTGTTTGTTGGAATGATTGTACATGCTAAGTTTGGTATGCAGGATTCGAAACTGCATAATAAATCGTAGGCTTGTGCAGCATTCTTTAACTGTCTTCGTGGTGCAATGCATAAGTGTGTTGACTTTCAGTGTGAGCGTCCAGGGTTCGAATCCCCGGACTGCCACACGTGTTTGTTAATTTCATTAATCGAGTTTAGGAGTAAAAGTTGGTTAGTGGAGAGAGAATAATAATTAATTCTGGTTCAGTAATAGTTTATCGAGAGGCCTTCCCTTGGGTTAAGCGCCCCATAATTAATATTTCCATTCACATATTCATAGCCTCCGATAGTGCAGTTGGAATGATTGTACATGCTAAGATTGGTATGCAGGATTCGAAACTGCACAATAAATCGTGGCTTGTGCAGCATTCTTTAACTGTCTTCGGTGTGCAATGCATAAGTGTGTTGATTTTCGGTGTGAGCGTCCTGGGTTCGAATCCCCGGAATGCCACATGTTTGTTAATTTCATTAATCGAGTTTAGGAGTAAAAGTTGGTTAGTGGAGAGAGAATAATAATTAGATGGAAATATATGTTCATAAATCAAGAATATATCAAAGGAATATCAAATCAATATGTATATTTACCTTTTGTCCATATATTACATGGGTTTATTTATTGTAAATAATGTGGGCGGAAAATGGAATAAATACAGGCACCGAGAGCAGGGTTGGAGTAATTGAATTGTAATTCAATTGAAATGTAATTAATTACATAAATATTATAACTAATTGTAATTGGAAATATAATTGAATTAATTAATTTTAATTAATTAAGTGTGATCAAGTAATTGTAATTTTATTGGAATTGTGAAAGGGGAAGAGAGTGGTACTGGTAACCTTGTAAATGGGATTTGGTTGTAAGTACCAAATAGTACGAACACTGGCAACGCTATTGGACTATGTGAAGAAAAGGTTGGATCCATACATGGAAATAGGAGTTGTTAAAGTAGCAGCTTTGTTGGCGCCTAGTTTTAAACTGGACTCTCTTCCATTACAAGAGCCGAAGGACCAAGTGCTGGTATATGACAAGGAAATGCTTGAAGAATTATAGGTAATTCAGGAGGGGTCAACATTGGATAAAGGAAAGAAAAGTTATGATCTAGCGGAAAGATTACATGAATAAAACATTACCCAGACTGTTCTTCTTCATACTGCTCAACGAAGTTTCAAAATCAACAGGATCTGTGAATCTTTTATTAAGGGCAATACATAGAGGAAGCAACTTTGTTATTTTCAAGTAATTCAGTGCTATACTGGAAAGAAGTGTCCCAAACTCTGCATCCACTGAAGAACCTTTTTAGAGAGGTGATTGGGTGTACTGCTACATCTGTTCCATCAGAGCGAGTTTGCAGCATTGCCGCAAATATATTCACTGCTAACAGAGCTCAACTTGGTGTTACTTCTTTCCGTTCAATGTTATTGATAAAGTGCAATAGTGCATTGTTTGAAAAACTACTAGCTTTTTAGTTAATAGCTGCAACTTCTACTAAAGTGAACTAATATTTTGTTTTCAAAATAAGTTGTGCCACTTTGTTTTAATAAAAATTGATCTTACAATGCACAATTTGAGGGGTGTGTTTTTTGTTTTTTGTTTTTACCAATATAATGTTTTAATTATTTGGGAATATGTAGGCCTAATTATAATTGAAATTATAATTGATTTTGTTTTGTGGTACTGTATAATTGTATATGTAATGTAATTGCTATTCTCAAATGTATTTTGTAATTATATTTGTAATGATTTGTTTGTTAAAGTATTTCTAATTGTAATTAAATTCTTAAAGATTAATTGCTCCAACCCTGACCGATAGTTCTGCAGGATGGGTCTAATCAGCGAATTGTATTAGATGTTGCAAATTGTGATCTCAGGTACTGCTCACGCTGATTGGTCGATTGCTCACTATCCTGATAATCCTCTCAACCAATACGGCGTTGCGCACCTGAAGCCCAATCGATGCTCAGTAAGGTTTATTTAAGATAATGTGATAATGGGCAGCTTCCCCGTAATAATATATCACAGATAACTGCCCTTCTCAGATATTATTACGGAGATACTAAGGTACTTATTTATGAACCTACTTCGAGTATTTTCACATTATTTGAAGGTTATTATAGAATAAGGATTGTTGAAAAGATCAGATTATAATATGCTACAATAATCGGAAATTGATTATACTGTATATAGCATAGAAGATGCCCGACCACATTCGAAGATGTTGTGAACGACCGTACACAGGTAGTTTCTCTCTCCAATCAAGTGACGTGTATAAATAAAGTGTCGTCATCTAGTGTGGCAGAAAGGAAGCAACCAACACCTTGAAGCTCCACTGTGACCATCTAGAGCAACATATGAAGCACCCAACATTTCAACGCTTCAAGTGATAATCTCAGGACCTTACAAGAGTTACAGGCTACTGTATTATATAGCCTACAGTCCTGAGGGTGAGACAGAGAAAAAAAAAAAAAAAAAAAAAAAAAAAAATGGCAGCAGTGCATGCTTTTGCTACAGCCTTGTACAAGGAGAAGGGTGGAGATACTATGGAGTACACTGAGAGTGTACTGAGCAGTAAAACATTCCTCTGACAATAAGCTGCCTAGCCGAAGTAAAGAGAAGTGGTGACAAACAATGCAAGCAGCAGAGATGCCGGACCAGACGGCATGCAGATTTCAGAAGTGGTGATTACAACTTGTTGCCGTATTTATTTATATGTTTTTCCAGTGGGTTTGCAAGTCAAGTGATTGACCGTATTTATTTTTATTTTTTTCCAGTGGGTTTGCAAGTGAAGTGATTGAGAAAGAAGAATTATCTTAGGCAAACATAATTACAGAGTTTTGCTCGGCCTCACCTTTATAAGACAGTTAAAATAGACAGTATTTTAGAAGGCATCACAGCCTAATTGACAAAAGAAGGAAACTACTATGTTGGTGTTTAGCCTAGTTATATTATAGCAATATCTGTTTAGGATGTAATAAAGGTAACCAGAGAAAATCTAGCCTCATAATAAAAAAAAATATTGCAGGCCTCATTACACGACCATTAATTGATAATAGATTTATCTCTAAATCTGTATTATCAAGAAGGCCCACCTTACTTTCCTTATATATATACCAGAGTTGGGCACTTCCTGAATCGCTTCCGTAAATCACTAATTTCGCTGTAGTGGAAGTACTTCCGCAAACACATCTGACATTTAAGTTCGATCTAAATATTTAAAAACCTGACAAGTGAGGCATCCCAAATCAAGGCTTCCTGGAAAGTCTTCATAAGGACGCATGATTAAAACCGTAATTCTCATGGAGCAGACTAAGCTATATTCCTCTAAATTTTCCGCACCCACCTTTCAGTTGAAGATGGATGATCAGTTATATTCACAGTCTTTACTGATTAGCCGAGGTCTTCATCTGAAGAGGTCACCCGAGAGTCTTTCCATCTTGTCTGTGAAGCCCTAACATTTATTTTATGTAACAGATTGAACAATTACTATAATGCCAGACTTCGCAAACTATTGTTATTGCTTTATAATAATATTTTAATAAGGATGCAAAGCAGAGACTACAAAACAAAAAATACCATTTTCACTTTGATTAAATAAAGTTGAACAATTAAAAATTAGACTGGTGGGGCTGGGATTCGAACCATCCAGGCAGGAGGTCTAGTCACCTATACCACAACGGAGGTTAAACGAAGGAATTCGGTACTTCTCTGTTCCTCCCCAACTTTAACTCATGTGGGGGACAGTCTTTTAATCCAAATCCAGCTCCTCTAAGCATGACAAGTTGTTTATTTGATGGCAAATCACAGGTGGAGGTTTTTTAACCATGCTTCTAGTTCCCTTGCATCACAGGAAACCCTTAAATTATCTTTTAATCTATTCACTAAAAAAACATTGTCCAATTTTGTCTCACGTTACTTTATTATTCACTATTCTAGTCACTAGTCTAGGGACAGGTTTTGGCTTAATTTTGGGCAAAAACATAATATACAGGATTCTCGAGTTTAAAGGCGACAATACAGTTTGAATGATACCTCCAAATTGCAAACAGCAGTAAAAAAAGCATGAGTAAACCAAGATTTTTTGAGAGTTAGTTTGAGAGAGAGAATAGGATGTAAGCTTCCATGCCAGAAAGGATTTCCTCAATAATGTGCTCAGCACTCTGATGGTTCCCGGCCATGGAAGCAACAATAATTCTATGGGAAATCAAAGAAGTATTGCCGTATAACCTCCAAGTTGGCAACGCCAAAATACCACTAGGAGACAGACCCACACATCTCCTCCAACCCTATCAACACTCTACATGTTTCTAAAGCCAGCTATTCACTTCATATTTGTTTCGTTTGCCAAGAGGTGACTCGCGCCAGCATACAGTTTCGAATTAAATTGAGACACTGGGTTGTTGGTTCATTTGGGTTCAGTTTCAGTGTTATTCGAGGTGTGAACTACAAACTGACTTAAATTAGCTCCAGTAAAATCCACTGCAACCTTCCTCACAAGCTCGACATCCGAATACAAAAACACCCCGAACCTCACCATAAACATCACCCTTCTAACACACACACACACACACACACACTCACCTAAAATCGTAGGAGTAACATATGGTACTCTAATGACATTAAAAGAACATATCACAAACAAATAAACTGACACCCAGATAATACCGCCAGGTCCCTTGACCACACAAAATGTGGACGCAACAAAGAAACTACCACCACAGTATACAAACAATACATAAGATCAGTGATGGAATATACAAGCCCTGCCTGGGCTTCTAACCTAGCTGAAATACATCACAAGACCTTTTAGACTATTCAAAAGAATGCCCTAAAAATTACCAAAGGCTGCACAGCTACTACACCTACAGATTACCTACATCAAGAGTCAAAGACCACTTGGACACTCAATTCCTGGCTGCAGCTCCACAAACCAACACCATCCACAACACAACATGGCAGCACACCCACAGACACAAAGGCATATCAAAACACCCATTACACAATTTCACACTCAAATACAGTCATCTCTCCCTCCCTGCCCACCCCAAACCAGCTTGCAGAAGCACATCCATACTCAATTACTCATATCTCCCGCCGTTCTATCCAATCACTCTTTGACAACACACAGCTGCAGGCTCGACCTCACAAAATCCATCCCTCTGAATCTTCCCTTCCTCGCGAGGACAGAGTCTACCTGGCCAGGCTGAGATGTGGGCACCAACCAGCTCTTCTGAGACATCAGAAGAGACTCGGTCGTTGATTCCTGCCCAGGATTTTTTTTTTTCTATGTGAATGAGGGAGACAAAAGTTATAACTGCCTGCAGCGAGTGCCTCCCCCAGATGTCAAAGAGTGACAGGGCCGAAATCAAGGGACGTTCGAGCTAAAATGCCTGGACACACGAAGTTTGAAGCAATTTAAATCATAGGAAGAGGGAAAGACTGATTCTGGGAGAGTTCCAGAGCTCAGCAGTTGAATAGAAGATAGTCTGAGAATAGTGTTTCACTCTTGGGTTGGAGAGTTGCACAGAGTAGGGGTGGGATTGTGTTGCAAGGCGGGTACTACATACCCTACGTAGAGGAGGTGGTATACACTGGGAAAGCTCCGAGGAACACTGATTATTGTAGTAGCGATAGAATAGTGAGAGAGATGCAACATTGTGGCAAAGAGAGAGAGAGATTGCAGAGAATTGGTGAGTGGACGGGAGTTAATGATAAGAAAAGCTTTCCTTTCTACTTTATCTAGGAGTGCGGTGTGAAAGGATCCTCCCCACACATGTGAACAATACT
Source organism: Paralithodes platypus (assembly GCA_032716605.1). Taxonomy (NCBI): domain Eukaryota; kingdom Metazoa; phylum Arthropoda; class Malacostraca; order Decapoda; family Lithodidae; genus Paralithodes; species Paralithodes platypus. The sequence goes on along the minus strand of CM064565.1, from coordinate 19,524,715 downwards.
CAATACAAGGACGCACTGTGCCCCTGTACAGAGCAAGTAGCTGTGCAGGGGTAAAGAACCCCTTGAAGCGGTTGAGCACACCCAGCTTCTGGGAGGCTGCCTTAACGAGACTGGTAATATGCAGCTCAGTACCCCATACTATTTAAACACTTCATAGAAGACTGCATTGCACACAATTACTTACGCTAACAACATAATCTACACCCCTTGAGAGCCCTGTGGGAAAGCCCGATCGTGACCATGGCGTTCCTTAGGGACTCAGGGCTGTTTGGCCAGGCAGCCTAGAGAACGAATACATCAACAACAACCACTATGCCCACAGCCTGGAGGGGTCAGAAGGGAGTACTGGCGAGACAGAACAGGTGACCGATAAGGTTATACTCGGAGGAGCCCAATGGAGGGAGAAGATTTACAGTGCAAGCAGAAGGATTAGAGGTTAGAAAGAAGTCTAGAATGTTGGGCCGATCTCTATGGCGGTCTGGGAAATGGGTAGGTGGCTGAACTTACTGTTCTAGGTCATTTAGGATGGAACATATTTAGGCTTGTTCACAGGTTGGTCATAGAGGAGAGCCATTGGTGGTGGTGAACATTGAAATCTCCTAAGACTGAGCTTTCAGGAGATAACAGAGCAGGGAAATATGGAATGTGTTCCACTTATGAAGTAAGATTGTCAAAAGAATTTGGATAGTCAGTAGAAGTAGGAGAGATAAACAGCACAGAGTGAACAAAATACTGATGGAAAAGAGTGAAGAACAGGGTGTATTTCCAAGTGGAAGAGGATGTGTGAATCAGATTTTTGCAGCAAGATAATAGAGGAGGCATGTGAAAAATAATATAAGTTATACATTGCATTTATGGATCTTTAGAAAGCATATGACAAAGTTAATAGAGAATGATTATGGAAAATATTAGAACTGTATGATGTAAAAGACTTGAATGCTGTGAAGAGTTTTTAGGATGGTAGTGAAGCATGTGTAAGAATAAATGGCGCATTAAGCAAGTGGTTTAGTGTGCAGGTCGGAGTGAGACGGGGATGTGTTAAGTAGCCCTAGTTGTTTAATATCTACATGAATGGGGTAATTAGAGAAGTAAAGAACAGAACAAGAAAGGGAGTCAAGATGGTGAGGGGTGGGAACAGAATGACTGTCAATTATGTGTTTTATGCAGACGACTCGGTGTTATGAACCGAGGCCGAGAATAACCAGTGCCAGATGGAGATATTTGTGGAGGTATGTAAAGGACGAAGTCTGAAACTAAATGTTAATAAAAGCAAAGTCATGGTAGTATAAAGAAGAGACACTTTGTAATGTAAAGATTAATAGAGAACAGCTTGAACTAGTAATTTTTTTTTTTTTTTTACACTCAAGCCGTCATATGTCGGGCCAGAGAACCATGGCCATCACTGCAGGGCCCGACATATGTCGGAAGGGATGTTCAGCACATTATCGGCTCTGAGAGAGAGTCCACGCGTTGGGAGGACGATAGGCGGGCTCTTACCGCTCGGCGTGGACCTAGTCCCGCCACTGACGTAACCTCTGCACCATCCCACACCCCAGGTCTCGCGAGAACAAGGAAAAACTAGGGAATTTAACGTATTTTAGGGTTTTTGCCCTCGTGTTGCACGATCGTTGCAAGAGAACCCGTGGTCGTACAAGTATGATTCAGGTGTCATTGGAAAGCTCTATTATCGCCCTTTCAAGGATACATAATTGTAATACGCTCTGGCTCTTGTTTATGCATGAAAAAGAGCATGGACTGAAGCTCGTTTAGGGTAAATATGCCCGCCAGGCAGGTAGAAGTTACAATCATCCCCGTTTGACGGGGGTTAATAGTTTAACCAGACCACAAAGTTCCCCAAAAGAACTCTCATAGGGCTGGCCCGAAGTATTAGATAAAGATGGACAACTAATCAAGTCTAGATAGAGAGGGCAGGGCAGGAGGTAACAAATCTAGGAAGGTGAAGACATGCAGACATTTCTCGCTATTTCACCAGTTCAGCCGGATCACATGAGCTCCACAGCAGAACTCTTATAGGGCAGGGCCGAAGGATGAAGCAATAACTGCTACACTGCAGCACCAACGAAGAAGTGATCAAGGACTATGGCATAAAAAAATCCCAGCGAAATGAAAAAAAATGCACTACTGAGGTAAATAGTCAGCTCTGCTGCACCAGCGACTGAAGAGACAAATCAGGTCAGGAGCCAACAATCTAGCAAGGCCAGGGTGGCAAATTATATAAGCTGCCCGAAGGACAACCAACGGAGGCAGAATAAGAAAAAAAGGGGTAAAACATAGACAGGAACAAAAAACTACGCAAAATTAGTCAAACCAACGACGAAAGCTCGAGGGGAAAGAGAAATATCCATAATCCTCCTCCATCAAGCTCCAGTCGCCAGCCCCGAAGCTCCCAACCGCATCGTGGAGCGTAGTATTAGGGGGGTTTTATGTATCTGGGAGCCATGATTAGGAAAAGATGAAAATGTGCGAGAAGTAGAAAACAGTAACACAAGGAAGAAAGGAAGGTCGCAAAAGCAATGAAAGCCTTTTTTAGAAGCAGAAACTTGTGTATGGCAGCAGTAAGAGGGTTGCACAAGGTGTGTTGATGTCGACATATATGGATGTGAAACTCTGGTATGGCCTAAAAACGAAAAGTCCCGAGTAAGAGTAGTTGAAATGGATTTGCTAAGAAATGTGTGTTGAGTTCGAAGAATAGACAAAGTAACAAGTGTGAAAATAAGGATTAAGAAGTCAGTAGAGCAAAAGGTTGAAGAAAGTATTTTCAGATGGTATTATCACATGACAAGAATGCCTGAAGAAAGAATAGTTAAAAGGATCCATGTTAGTGAAGTGGAAGGAAGATGGCATGGAAAGCCCAGAAGATGTTGGTAGGATATTGCGTCAAAGCGTGAAAAGTGAATTGCTGAAGCAAAATAATTAGCAAATGTCAGGAATGAATAAAAGAGGTTTGTTAGAGAGTACATGATGGTCTCTGGACACTTTTATATGACAAACCTGGAAAGTCTTAATCGCAGATGTTGATGTGAAGAGACTTTGTCTGGAAGTATAACATCTGAGGTAAAGCCATTGATTTCGGGGCTGATGAATGATTGGCGTTTCTGAATGCTTGCGTGATTTCTTTTTATGGGCAACCTGTTATGTACATATATACATACATAATATTTTAAGACTGAGTGCTCTACACATACGTGCAGTTTCAGTCTCTTGTCCTAATGGCGGCGTTCCAGGCAACCCTGTTAAGGGCTGCTTCACTTGTCAAGTTTTTGGATTTGAGATCGGCACGTATAGTCCGATCCCAGGTCTTCCTCGGTCCACCCCTTGGTGCAGATCCCTCCACAATCACAGATCTGTATTTTTTCACCCAATTTTGTTCATCCATTCTCTCCACATGTCCATACCATCCCAGTCTACTTGTACGCATCACCTCGCTAATACTCTTTATACCTAAACGTCTCCTCAGCTCAACATTTGTTATTCTATCCTGTAACCTGGCCCCACACACCCATCTCGCCATTCTCATCTCATTACGTTCCATTCTGTTGACATCCTCTACTTTAACGGCCCAGGTTTCTGAGGCATACGTCATTGCACTTCTTCTGTCACCTCTTTTTACTTTCTTGTCTCTTGCTGATCCTCCCTACCCCTTGTGGGAGTAAGAAATGTTTTAGTGGTAGCAAATTTTGCTCCGGCAATAAAGCGATATTTATAAGGTCTTTTATGAAATTTAGGTAACATGTATAATTTTGCAATGTATTTGTTCTTATCGGAAAGTTTAATATCAAATGTTACATTTGTCTTGGTATGTTCATCGATTAAGTTATCAATATTCAGATTATTTTGAATTTCATAAACAGAATTACCACATTTATTTTTACAAAATATGTTACCTTTAATGCCTAATTCTGTTTTCAAGATAAAATTTCTTACATGTGAAGCTATAAATATTGCTGGCTTTATCTACTGTAGTGATTACAAAATGTTTATGTAAACTTATTAAATCAGCTTTAAGCTTATTGTAATTATAGTCTACAAAATCTGAAAGATCAAATTCACTTTTAAGCAACATTTTAGTTCTAATTAACTTAATTCATAATTTAGACCATGTTTCTAGCTCTCTCGCATCGCAGCGCACACTTTTTAACAATTTAGCTTTTAATCTATTGACTGAAAAAATTCCCTATTCTAAATTCCCAAATTGACTAATTCCCTGAACGTGACGATAGTGCGTTGTTATGTGTGCAATTAGTTTGCTTGGGAACCAGATTAACTTGCTCATGTAGTAATGTACACCTTATGTGGTGGATTGTGTTCTTTCATTTCATAAATTTTATTTTAGTAAGCGTTGTTTCCACATAGCGATTTTGATATGTTGTTTTGACTTTACAGTATATTGTCTTTGTCCCAGTTTTGGTTTGACTTTGTTTGCAAGTTTTACATTTTAATTTATACCCTTTACGACATATCTCCGCTAATTTGTTGTTTGCAAAATGTTTAACTAGTTCTACATCACTTGTTAATATATGACATATCGGACTATAAATGAACTTTGCTAATAAATCACGTCTGCTAGCTGGCATATCCATGACTCTTTCTCATACTCATTTATTATTATTGAAAATATAATTATGAAAGATTTCCTAAAACTTTATTATAATTACAAATAATAGACCCAGCAGGTCGTTCATATGAATACACTATTAATGGTTTGAAATCTTTACAACCATCTGGTAATATGGACTTAACTTTCTTTGAATTAATAAGACTATTAACATTAATTTTGTATACAATTTTAGAGGAAAGGAATAATTTAAAGTGGATATAACTTTATCTTTAATAGGGTTATCTTTGGATTTCTTAGAATTAGCTCTAATATATCCCATAAAAGCAAAGACTATATTCTTAAATTTATTAGTGAAATTTTGTTTGTTTAGAATATTTTCTATAAAAGGATCAAAACTTTTCTTTTGTATACCTTTCAATGAATCTTTTAATTTTTTAACTCCGAAATGTTGATATAATGAATATAAATTAATGACAATCGTGTTAATATCCGACCTGTTTTTCTTGTTATTAAATGAATTTAGTCTTCTATTACCGTGTCTACCAGGTCCTCTGTTTAAAACGGGGAAGTTAAAATATGGGTTATTAAAATAGTTTTTTAATAAATTGTTATACAAAATGTTGCCTACACTTTTGATTTGATTGTTAAGTCCAAATGGATAATTAATTTTCCAATCCAATAATTTTCTCTATCTAAAACATTTTGATTATTTTGAACAATTTTATAATTTTGTATTCATAATCAAATGTTGTACAATCTGTGTTAAAATGCTTATATAGAAGAATCTTGGAGTTGATGCCGTTCTTTATTCCTGATATATGCCCATAGGCTCTTTCTCTTAAACATCGCTCCGTCTTTCCAACATAATGTATACCACATTTATCACAGGTTATTAAATAGATAACATTCTTTACTTTACATGGAGATGTTACATTAACAGAAGAATTTAAAAACACATTTTTTGTGTTGGTAATGAAAATGTTCTTGATATAAATATACAGATTGTTAATGAACAGTGCACACTTAAAATATACCACAAAGTTGGCGATTTTAATGTTGACGATTTTAATTTTAACGTAATAAACTTTCCTTTCCCTAATAGTAATATCGATGATAAAATAACTTAATTGTTTTTATTCCCAGCTAATAAGATTTTGTAAAATTTGTACCAGAGTAGAAGACTTTTGGGATAGAGCTAGGTTACTATACAGACTCTTAGTAGACAGAGGTTTTGTTGCAAGTAAATTGTTGCATAAATTTAATCTTTTTAAGGTCAATTATTGTGACTGTATTTTTAAATTTGATATCAATAATTTTAATCAAGCATTATTAACTTGAAGTTTGTATTATAACCTCTGCTTACTTTTTGTCTGTATGTATTAATATTTTTGTTCTATTATTGTTATTATTATTATTCTTTATAATTAATTGTTCTTGTTAAAAAGAGTACTCGTTTAAATCTAGTGTGCCTTCTTCATATTTTCAAATATTTTGTTATTTATTATACTGTATCTATTCATTGTCGATAGGATCAATTGCTTGCTTTTGCGATTTCCTTAGTTTAGTTGTACAATAAATGTAGGTTATTAGTAGGGTAGTAATTGTTAGGGGTCACTTGAAGCATGCTATGCTTACAGGTACCTACTCGATAGCACTATCGTTAGTGATTGATTATATTGTTTGTACTTTTATTGATATCTTGTCAAATTATAAATTTAGCTTAATATAAAATTTGATATAAATTGTAGTTTCTTTATTCATACAGAATTTAGTAAAATTTACCAGAACGTCCCGGACTTCCCAAATTGACTAATTCCTTGAACATGACGAGGTGCATTGTTATATGTCGATCAGTTTACTTGGGAAACAAATTGACTTGCTCATGTAGTTGTGTACACCCTACTGTATGTGGTGGATTGTGTCCTTTTATTTCAAAATTTTATTTTATTAAGCGTTGTTTCCACATAGCGATTTTGATCAGTTCTTTTGCATTTATCTTGTGTCATCCCAGTTTTAGTTTGTTTATTTTGCAAGTTTTACATTATAATATAAGTCATATTAATATAATTGTGTTTATAAGTAAACTTTGAGTCAAATAACCTACGGGAATATTTAATTCCATAACGATCATCACACTATGTTCAGGGCATATACTTATCTCACATTCAAGCACATAGCGAATTACATCCCTAACTCTAGCAAACTTTATATATTTGTTTTTTCCGAGATTGTAATCTGCGTACAGTATGCAATTCATAATTTGTTAATAGCGTAAAGTCTTGTTGTGAGAGACCTTATTTTCGTGCATAAATAAAATAATGATGTACCTATTGTATCACTCCCCATGTATTTTCTCTGATAAAATTCACAAATGCTAGTTTTGTCTAGAATAACAGAAATTGAGACAATACAAATAAAAGACCGTATTCATACTAAAGTCAAATAATATCCCCATCCCCTTACTACTTACCAGTAGGTAGACTTCTCTTCAAAGCAAACCAAAGCAAGGGCCAAGCCGACTGGTAACGGGACTACAGGTGTCTAAGTTTTGAAGAGTCTGGCTGAAGTGGTATGGATCTGAAATATAAGATTTAGAGCTTAGTTGTGAAACTAGTGGTGCAGGGAGAGGGATGTGAAGAGGGCAAGTGGCAGCACAAATGTGCTCCCCATTTAAATTAAGAGAAAACACAATTTGGCTTTACTAAAACCTTTTCAAATTCTGAATTGATATGGTAAGGTTCAGATGTAAAATGGTTATCGAAATTCATAAATTCCAAGAAAAGAGTAAACATACTTTCTTGGTGATCAGACTAGTTTTGCCAAAAACATAAAAATAAAGATATATTTCACAAATTTGTTCTGTGCATAAAGTAGAAAGAAACTTGGTCACGACATTTATGAAATCTCGCATCTAAACGAAATATAAATAGTAAAGCTACAAGACAGAATCTGACAGCCAGCACCCATGACAAGCAATAGGCACCAACCCACCAACAGCATCTGTCACTTGTCAACACCAGCCACGACAAATTCATACAAGTTTGATCATAATTATCAAAAAGTCGCTTAAATCGTAGGAATTTGTGTAGGTTTGCGAAGAGGAAAGAAAATTAGGCGAAATTATTAAATATTATAAAATTTAAATATGTCAAAAGATAAAGTTTCGAGTCTCAAAACTGCTAATGAAAGTCTGCTACTAGTCTGCCATCAAATTTAAATTGTCTACAGATTTCAAAGAATTTAGAGACCAATGATCCCAAACAGTGTCAGATTTCAATATACCATTAAGCTCTACCATAGAAAAGAGCACAATTGCCCTTTTTCCAATTAATACTAATTACAAACTAAGTGTATGTGTAATTACTTAAATGTCCAGCTAATAATAATTGGTTGCAAAGAATGAGCAAGATTCATAATCAAACCAAGACAGAAACAGCCCAAAAAACTACAACCGCATACACTCAAAACCCTCTGCACCCACCTTAATTGTGATAAACCTGGTGGCTGTTGTCAACCACTGTTGTTCCTAATAACAATGATGAAATTCACCTCTGCTCGCAGAGTTCATCAGGAATTAAAAAAAAAAAAAAAAAAAAAACACTAAAGTAAAGTTTATCAAATTAACTTTTTTAACCTAGCTCTTCCATGAATTAGCAGACATACATATTTTTGTGTTACTAGCGTAATATTAAGTATTGCCAGAACATTGTTCCATTGGGTCATCACCGTGACTGAAGGTATAGTGCTAACAATGCCTCCAAGATACAATATAGTCCACCTGCAGTTGTGAGCACCACAAACTCAGTACCGCAACAAGACACATCCAGACAAACTGTCTAGGTTAACCATTGGTCCATGCATTGTGCTCCCTGGTCTGGAAAATACTGTAGGCAACTGTACAGAGGTGATTTCCCTTGGCAGACCGATTGAACTAACTTGATGTGGTATGAACATCCACTTATCTGTGCCAGACTCTCCAAATTAATAACTACTCATTAATTAGCCACTGATGATTAAAGCCTCAGGTGATATAGGAGTGAGTTTGGTCACAAGAGCTAATTAACTATCATTAGAGGGGAAATAATCCCTAATAAATGGCACAAAAGTGTAATAGTAAACATATATAAGGGGGGACTCACTGGAGAGGGGAAATTATAGGAGACTAAAAATGCTTGACAAAGTCATGCAGGTCTGTGAGACGGTCTTTGAAGGTATGATAAAGGAAAGCATTTACATCTACGATATGGCACAATAGTCAGACTATTGTGCCAAGTCCTGGCATGAAAACGAACTGCATATACTGTCAGGCAGCTACAGGAAAGATATCTACTTAAAGATAGGGATCTGTATCTTGTGTATGTATACCTGGAGAAGGCCTTTGATAGGGTGCCCAGAGAAGTTATGCAGTGGGCTGAGAACACTTGGCGTAGAGGAGTGACTGGTGCGTGTGATAATGAAGATGTACTCACGAACAGCAGAGAGGGTGAAATGAGAACTGAGCGAGAAGTTTACAGTTCGCATCAGAGTTCACCAGGGCTCGGTATTAAGCCCTCTCCTCTTTGTTATGGTTCTGGGGGCACTATCTGGTGATTTCAAGAGTTGGGCTCTCCTGGGAACTACTATACACAGATGACCTAGTACTCATCGCAGATAGCGCGCGGGATTCAAAGGCCAAGTTCAGAAGATGGAAAGAGGGCATGGCAAGTAAAGGGTTATGTCCATACTCAATATACTCTATTTAGTATGAACAGTATCAATGCTACGTAATCTGGGTTAATGTAGCGTTATGTATCCTTCCGTAGTCTTAAGTTGAACGCTTCTGTAACCATATGATGAACGATACATATTTCAGGAAGAATGTTATGCTACAGTTGTATATGGGCAAGTATTGTAGGATTATAATTCCCATATATTACTGTATTACTTATTATTATTGTTCCCATGTATCTCATTGTGTAAGAATGGGATACATTTACCGTACGCTATGCGAGTGCGCGGACAAGTCACGAGAGACTCAAAGACGACTCTCTCGACCTCACTCTCCAACAAACTTCCGTCCCAGACATATGCTAAGCACTTTATTCTTCATTTGGCTCATCATTAGGTGTTTTCGCTTCACTTCCATCTCATTCTCATAGTCACATAATCATAATTAGCTATCATGAAACTTTAATGTAAATACCAACTATCTTAGTCTATTCTATTCACTTTCCTTAGCCTATTCCTTGTCCCACTAACAACTTGAGTTCACCTAGCCTATCTTCCGCCATCTTTACTATCACCATCTGAGTTGTCATCATAATAAGGTAAAATTATTCTCTGTGCGTTTTCCAATTATTAATTATACAGTCCATTTATCTAAATTAACCACATAATTGGTCCTTCGAACCTTCGGTAGTTTGCCTCCGTTTGTTTGCATTTCGGCGGTTGGTGGTGGCCTACAGTTTAGTGGGGGGCTTCCCGGTGGTTTGCCTCTTTTGCAGTCCTCATGGCCCAGGTCTTTTGGCCCCATGGCGCTGTCGGTCTATATTTCGCCCGTTCTTTGCTCTGGCTTTGACTGGCCACCAGTAGGAATCTTTGGACAGGATGTGAAAGCACTAATGGATAGGTTATAGGCTACCAAGAGATGTTTGCCCATAATGAATAGCAACAAATAAATCAGATCCAGTACAGTATTCAGAAACAAATAATTACTTTAAATTTATTCAATAAATTAATTTCTGTAAATTTGTGTAATCTAACCAGCTTTAATCTATGCTTTTTCGGGCTCATCTAATTAGATTAATACTCCTTTGGGCCTAGGAAATATTAACACAATTGGCATTGTGTTAGAACAAATTATACATACTGTACTGTGTATTAACTTCTTCAAAATTTAAGGTTATTCGATCACATATCTTTTCTAAATTTACTCTCGTCGTATGCCCTGAAGGCGAGGTTAATATGAAGGCAAATAAGTTGAGTGTGGGTTGAACCAGCTCAAATTGTCTTTATATGTGACTATTTTGTTTTGTTTTGTATAATTTTCACACAAACAATTAAATTCCGGGACCCATTGAGTTTAGCCTACTTAAATTACCCTCTTGGTTCTCTCTCTTAAAGTCATAAAATCTTAACCTATTATAAATTAGTATAGGTACCATTTTTGACATTTAAAGACCTTTGGCCTATACAAAGCTGAACTCTTTGCTCAAACTTTTGCCAGAAACTCTACCTTGGATGATTCCGGTGCTATTCTCCCTCTCCACCTACTCTCCTACTTATGCCTAATATCCTAATCTCTTCTAAAGATGTACTTTCTACCCTCTCTGGGCTTAATACTAAGAAGGCGTACGGTCCGGACGGTGTTCCTCCTGTTGTACTTAAAAACTGTGCTTCCGTGCCAACACCTTGCCTAGGCAAACTCTTTCGTCTGTCTCTCCTCTAACGTATTTCCTTCTTGCTGGAAGTTTGCTCTCATTCAACCTGTCCCAAGGAAGGGTGACCGCTCTCAACCCTCCAACTATCGTCCAATTCCTCTCATCTCTTTTATCTCTAAAGTTTTTGAAAATATTCTTGCTTCCTAATTTTTAAGCATTCTCTTCTCATAATCTGCTCTCATATCGCCAGTATGGCTTCCTTAACCTCTTAAGTGCACAGGTGGGGTAGTGGCCACCCCTCCCTGTGCGTAGGTATTTAGACTGTTTCCTTCACTCAAATCGTCATCGTACCATAAATATCATTAATACTTATCCATATGCGCCTATTTTACGTTGATTATGAAGATATTAACCTGTTACAACAATACAACAAGTGGTAACAGTGTTTGGCTGGTCAAAATCGGGAAATGAGAGCGAGAGTTATAGTCATCGAGTGCGAGCCAGCCTGCCAACATCCACCCCTCACGACGCCTGGAGAGACCCTGTCGTGTAGTTGTCTCTCTCTCTCTTTCATTCGCTTGGTAACGCATACAAGCACAGCCTGCTTATGACTCGCTATTGATAGCACGAAAATATACAACCGAAATAAGGGAATAACAGAGAAAATAGGTGATAATTGAAGGGGGGGGGGGGGAGGAGGGGATGTGGAGGAGTGATATTTGGAAGGGCCAAGGGGCAATAATAAAAAAAATAAAAAAAAATAATAAAACAAATAATATATATATATATATATATATACAGGGTGTTCAGAAAACATGTGTACAAAATGAAATGGGTGATAGGGAACACAGAATTAAATATTTTGTACTCCATGGAGGTATGTCCATAAATGCTTCCGTGCGGTGCTACAGGGTAGACAGTTTCAACGTAATTTCCCTAAATTTGTACCCTAACTTCTCTGTGAGTAATCCGTTTACATACAAACATGGTGTAATTGAGAGAGGATACCCTATATTTGGAGGGTATGCAAGTAATCGTCGCCACACTGAAGGGAATATTAGTTCCAGAGGTCAAGGAGTCGGCTCGACCCGAGCCGAAGAAGTCAACAGTCAAATTACCACATCTTACTCTTCCGAAATTTGAGGGTGATGCAACGCTGTGGTCGGGGTTTTGGGAAATGTTTAAATGTACCATACATGATAATCCCGATCTCACAGATATACAGCGATTCACCTATCTTAACACCTAACGAGCGGCCTAGGCGGTAATTTATATGTACCGCCCAGCGGGGTGTTTTTACCCAAAATAGGGTTGTTTACGTGATCATTTCCATGCCTAAATAAGACCCAGAGCGTAAAACAAGTATCTATCCCTGAAAGGGCATAAACAGAGCTTTCCAATGACACCCCAACCATCCTTGTACGACCGCTTGTTTTCTTGCAATGATCGCGCAACACGAGTGCAAAAACCATGTAATTAGGTAGTTTCCCTACATAATTCCCTGTATAGCGAGTGCGTGAGGGTGGGGGAGGGTGGGATTCATGTCAGTAGGTCCTCCGCGGTGGTCTGGAGCAGTCATACGCTTGCTACTCTCCTGCCACCACTTATCTCTCTCTCTCAGCAACATTACGTGCTGAAAATGGCACACAACATAAGTTGTGAACCGCCACTTAGTCCAAATTTCTTTCACTCGACATATGTTGCGCGCCGCCAGTTAAGGGTTAAGGGATAGCTTCTGGGTGATGCGCATAAGTTAGTCGAAGGATTTATTTTCGAGAGCGCAAGTTATGCCCCAGCAATAGAGCTCCTGCAAGAAACATATGGGCATCCAGATCGCATCAAGGCAGCTTATGTTACACAATTTAATCAACTAGCTTCACCCAAATACCAAACCGCTGATCTAAGAACTTCTATGCAAATACGGAGAGTGTGATGAGGTCAATCATTAGCCATGGCATTTGTTTGGAGGAATATTGTGTGGTGACTCGTGTCAATAAATTACCATCACCACTAAAGGAAACTATAAAACGGGAAATGGGAGATTTGAGCCTGGATTATAAGAAATTTACCCATTGCTTCCAGGCTGAAGTATAAAACTTGGCAGGTCAAGACAAAGGGGGAGGTACACCAATGGCTACTGCAACACTTACCGCCCAGAGTGAAAGCAGGAAATTTAACTGTTTCTTGTGTAGTGGCACCTATCATTTGTGGTACAAGTGTTTGAATTATAAAACAGGGCCTCTTAAAGTGAAAAGAACCCGTCAACTACATCTCTGCACTGGGTGCTTATCAAGAGAGCATGGCCATTCGGGTTGTACTAAACCTAACATTAGAAGCTGTAAGTATTGTAAGGGTAAAAACTTCCATTCCCTATGTACACAAAAACAAGGGAAGGAAAGTAGACCAGCGGAGGATAACAAAAAAAGAGAGCATACTGCTGCTACTTCAACTACAATGTCCGTTGCCACAGGTAGAAATACCGTAATCTTGCCTACCGTACAGCTGCCGGTAAAAGGTAAGGAAAATAAATGTGTCAAAATTAGATCGCTACTCGATCAATGTTCTCAGAGGACCTTTGTGAAGTCTTCTGTTTTATTCTCCCTTTCCTATAATTCTAAAGGAACTGAGGAGTTATGTCTTCACGGATTTACCGGAAAACAAGCCTCTAGAGAATATAATATCGTGGCACTGCATTACAGACACAGAGGTAAATTTCATCAATAGTGTTGATGAATTACCAGAACATAAGGGTGAACTTAGCCTAAAGTCTAAACTGGTTAGTTTACAGTGTAAAAGCATAAAATTAGCCGATCCTCATGCAACGGACACGGATCAATCTGAGCTGCTCATCGGTGCGGATCACTACTACGACATAGTGCGACCCGGGTATAAAAGGTCAGGGAGTCTAATTCTGCTTCCTACCCAGTACGGGTACGCCATAAGTGGTTCATATGTGGCACAGAATACCAGCTCCAGTACTGAAGTAATTACTGTATTGAAAGTAGCAGTAACACCAATGGACGAATACATGTCTACTGGTAATATTCCACCATGCAAAAATGATATTTTGTGGGATATAGATCATATCGGGATAACCCCTAAGGAATACTCACAAGTTGAGCGTCAAGCACTATCGTCATATGAGGATACCGTTACCTACGATCCTGACAGCCAACAATACAAAGTGAGACTGCCTTGGAACAATTACAAGGATCAGCTGCCAACAAACAAGGGTTTGACCATAGGCTGTCTTCGGGGTCTTCAGAAAAGATTCATTAAAGAACCTGACTTTTGCGAGGAATACTCAAAAGTCATAAAGGATCAGGTGTCCCATGGTTTTATAGAGGAAGTGCCTTTTGACAATACAGACAGCGGACATTACTTGGCTCATCATGGAGTTGTCAAGGAGAGCAAAACAACATCAGTGCGTATCGTCTTTGATTGTTCAGCCAAGGTGAGTGATCGTCAGCCTAGTCTTAATGACTGCTTGCATACTGGACCTTCACTGGTACCAGACTTGGCGCACATTTTACTCCGGTTTAGACTCAATAAATATGCCTGGGTGTCTGATATCGAGAAGGTGTTTCTGATGTTAAAACTCCATGAAGACGACCAAGACTATACTCGGTTTATGTGGCCAAAATTTCCACGGCAGCTAGATTCCCCCCTCATTTGTTACCGATTCCGGGTGGTATTATTTGGCGCAACATGTTCCCAATTCCTTTTAAACGCCACCATTTTAAATCGCTTGTCAAATGTCAGTGCAGATCCGCAGGTTATTCAGCAGATTCGGTCAGGGCTATACATCAACAATTTACTGGGTACAGGAAATAATGAAGATCTCCTGATTGATACCTATGGTGTGGTCCGGGAAATAATGAATGATGCCCATCTACATCTGCGTGAATGGGCTACAAATAGTTCTGTTTTGCGGACTGTACTGCAACATGGAGTGGCGGCCGTACAGCAGGAACATGTGAGGGTGCTAGGGTTGCTTTGGCAGACAGACACAGATACCTTCTCATTCGGCGTTCAGTACACACAATATTCTCAGATTACAAAACGGATTTGCTTGAGTATGACGGCTAGACTTTATGACCCCTTGGGGATAGTTCTACCGGTGTCGATCAAATCAAGATTATTCCTTCAGCAATTATGGAGGATAAAATTAGATTGGGATGAGGTTTTGACAGGCGATCTGGTTCAGGAGTGGGAAGACATTATTTCAGATCTTCGTCTCTATAAGGGTTTTAATTTTCCTCGGAGAGTAGTCATAGACCAACCTGTTTCCATTCATGCCTTCTCAGACGCTAGCAAGGTCGCTTACGGGACTGTCATTTACTTTGTTGACACATGTGGCAGCCGTCTAGTCATGGCGAAGGCGAAGGTCGCCCCAATCAAATCCCTTTCCATCCCAAAATTAGAGCTAACTGAAGTTCTGTTAGCTGCTAGACTCGTTCACTATATCGAGGAAACTTTTAAAAATTTGCTAAACATCTCTGAGACAGCTATATGGAGTGACAACCAAATTGCGCTCTACTGGTTACATAGCCGAAAGAAGCTACCAGTGTACGTCACCAACCGTGTCGACGAGATTCATACCCTGCTTCCAACCGCACAATCCGGTTTGTGTCTACCAAGGAGATTAGTTAGTTATGTAGAGCAGATTAACCAGACCACTGAGCTCCATACGGAACTCTCATAGGTCCGGCCCGAAGGATTAGATCAGATTACTGAAAGGAGCTTAAGGTGACGCAAAAAACGGATGATGGGGGGGAAGGAAAAGGACGGAGAATCGGATAAAAGGTCACCGAAAGATTTAGTACCAAAACAAGCCGTACGCAGACGGGCAGTATCTCGACAGTCAAAGACGTGGTGAACAGTGAGAGGGGAATGACAGGAAGAGCAGGTAGGGGGCGGAGTGCGGGGAGTGGACATTAAATAACCGCGAGTCATCCGGGAATGGCCTATCTTAAGTCTAGTTAGTAAAACTTCCTCACACCTGTGAGACCTGGAAGACGAGGGCCCAGGACAGACAGAAGGTTTGATCGCACAGAGTTTATCATTACAGGGTAGAGCATCCCAATGAGATTGCCACGTGCAAAGAATAGAAGGCTTGCGTAAGGACAGCCAATCACCTAACGGAAGGTGGGGCTGGTGAGGGATCATTAAAATAGTATGCTTAGCTGCAGCATCGGCGTCTTCATTGCCACGGACACCGATGTGAGCAGGAATCCAACATAACTGGACCTGGAATCCACGTAGGCTCATCTCGTGGAGAGCGTGTTTTATGGCCAAAACTATTACGTGGGAGGACGAATAAGCACGGAGCGCTTCGAGGGCACGACGAGAGTCACTGCAAATTATAAAGGACTATTGAGGGGTATCACGTATAATGTCAATAGCGGACTGGATAGCTAAAAGTTCAGCAGTAAAGATAGAGGCTGGGCGCGGGAGAGAAAACTGAAGGAGCTTAGTAGAGGACACAGCAGCGAGGCCTACCCCAGAGTCAGTCTTAGACCCGTCAGTGAAGATGGCAAAATGGGGGCCTTTACGACGTATGTGTTTGAGTGCGTGTTGGCAGCGATGGCTAGGGACAAAAGGATATCTCTTTGAGAGGAAGGAGCGATGAGTGCAAACATTGGGGAGAGAGATAGCCCATGGGGGGGGGAGGGTAGACAACAGGCGGCGAAACAGCAATGTGAAAGTCACGAGAGTTGAGGAGAATAGTAGCACGAATCGGGAAGGAGGTGGAAGAGGGACATGGATCGGGAATGAAGATATCACTGAAAAGGGAATTAGTGGGAGAGTCGCTATGTTTAATTTTTAATGCACGGCGCATAGTAACTAAATCACGATGGAGGGAGAGCGGGAGCTCGCCACTCTCAGCTAAGACGAAGGTATTTGGGGAGGAACGGAAAGCTCCAGTACAGAGATGCATACCCTGCGTATGAACAGGGTCCAATGTCTCCGAAACGGAAGCAGAGGCAGACCCATAAATGGGGCAGCTGTAGTCGAGGATGGAAAGAACCATCGCCTTGTAGAGCATCAACATAGTGGTATGTCTGGCACCCCAAGTGGTATGGGATAGTTTTCTGAGGAGGTTGAGAGCACGAAGGCCTTTACCTTTAGTATACTGAACATGGTCTCTCCTGTTGAGATGTTGGTCAAAGATTACGCCCAAGAATTTAACACTGGGATGGAAAGAAATCTGAGAGGGTTCCATTCGAAGCGATATTGACTGGCCACGGAGCCAGCGTTTGTCCCGAAAGAAAACTATTGCCTTACTTTTCTCAGCCGAAAACTGAAAGCCAACTGTTACGACCGGGACTCGTATAAAACAAGGGCTCTTAATCATTGGACTAGAAAGGCACACAGCCACAACGGTAACACTAGATCCAACCCTCGAACTTATAATGCCGGCGCACAAAAACACCTATACCCTCCAGAGTTAAATCTGCGATAGCGGGGTATCCTATAACACGGTAGAAATGCACTACTACTACAGGCTGATGATCTCTGATACAGCCTGATCACAACAACATACACTTACGTTAATAATGTATACAAGGAAAAAGATAGAGAGCTTAATTAAATCACTGGAATGATATAATACAAACAAGAAGAAGGTATAATTAAAGTTACTCTAAACAAAAATAAACTGTCACTCCTATATTAAAGAAAGTGAATGAAAGTCCTAAAGCATCGAACGGGAATCTTCTGAAGAAAGTCTGATGCTGCTTAAGATGATCGAATCGGATTTTGAACTGTTATATAAAGCAGGAACAAGATATGACAAGTGTAGAGACATACAGTGTTAACTGGCACGGGAATAACGATAAATGCACAATAGTATTATCTCCAACAACAAAAGAAGTACTTCCTCAGGCAACGCAAAAGCCTGCTCGGCTTGTGCAACTCAACAACAACCAAGGCTTACAATCAACGTGAATAAAAATGCTGCATACATAACATAAGAGTTTATAATCCTAATCGGGTGTCTGCTAGGCGAATAAAGTCTAGCTGGGATGTCGTAGGCTAGGAAACAATGGCTGAGCAAGCGGCTCGTAGCCTAGCGAGGTCCTTAAGACTGTACGGCCAAATTACGTTAAATGACGGGGTGCTCTCTTGAGAGATCCAGATCGCTAGTATCTGGTTCTCTCCTGGCGACCCTCTCAAAGTCAAAGCAAAACGAGTTAGCACAGTGTTGGGTGGCAGAGGCAAAAGCCCTCACTCGCAACACAGTGCTAAACTCACAAGGTACATAGTCAGAAAGACAACCTAGGCTTCCCACGTATCCATTGCGATTGTACAAGTTCAACAAAACCTGGTACACATCGGAAATCACAACACCAGTAGCCTTACCCCAGTCTAGCATTAAATAGCCCAGCAGACAACCAAGAAATAGGTAGGGAGACACCACGAGTGTGTCGAACTTCTACAGACAAAATGTTAACCCCTCCAAAATGTTTAACTAAACATGGAATATCTGAGAGCTTCAGCATATAATACGATGGCCGATATATGAAATCGTGCAGAACCAAAGAGGAGTTATGATGTTAAATAGATTGGAAGAATGAGAGGTAAGAAGTTGAGAGAGAGAGAAAGTGTTCTATAGGTAGAAGTCGGGGACAGGTGGCAAGGGAGGTGTGAAGGGTATGCTGGTCAGGCAAGCTCTGAGCAAGGAAGGCACAAAGGCAGCAGGGAGTGCGGGGGGACCACTTCCTGACGCGGCAGGAGGGCGGTAAGGCGGCCAGCCACTCAGAGGGCCCGGCCGTGGCATGACGTCACCGAGACAACGTGTAACACTACGCGTACTACCCTCTGCCTCCTGCACTTATTCACTCACACTCTCTAGCTGTATCATTCAGTCTTATATATTAAACTTATAACTGATGATATAAAATATAATGCATTGTCACAGGCGAAAATAAAGACCACTTCTGTACTGCCTGTGACATGACGATTCACAAGCAAGAAAGTACAACATTGTAGATAGACTGTAGCCAAATTCATTGCCCTGGCGAGTGTTAGCGAGTGGCCTAGAGAGCGGCTGAGCCCACGTGGCGTTCTGCTAAGCTGCAGGCGTCACACAACCGAAGATGCTCAGGCAATCACCCATTGGATGGAGATGTTGAGCATACGTTGAGCATGTCTGAGGGTACGGGCAATGCAATAGATGGTAAAATCATCAACGTACAGGCTGCCATGGACTTCCGGCAGCAATTGTTGAATAACTTTATTTACGGCCGCGGCAAAAAGTTTGCTGCTGAGAACGCTGTCCTGGGGAACACCATTGACGAGTGGAAAGACAGAAAGAATTCCCTCTACTCGAGTCTGGAATGTTCGAGCCGAAAGAAAGTTGGAAATAAAAAGAAGGTAGATGGCCACGGGCACCACTATCATGAAGTAGTTGCAGGATGGGACGCCGCCACGTGGTATCATATGCCTTCTGGATGTCAAAGAAAACGGCGACGGTGATGGACTTATTTTCAAAGCCACGTTTGATAGGAGATTCTAATAACGTAAGCGAGTCCAGAGTAGATCTATCATTCTGAGAGCCAAATTGGGTCGGAGAGAGAATAGAGTGTTGACGGAGGAACCAAGTAAGCCTAGTATTGACCAATTTCTCCATTAATTTACAAAGAAAACTGGTGAGGGATATCGGTCTATAACTCGAGGGCAAGCTCGGGTCTTTTCCAGGTTTTGCAATTTGGACGACAATAGCATGTTTCCATGAGGTAGGAAATTGATGACGGATCCTCACCTGATTATAAAATTGCAAGAGGTAGGACTTAGCAAGGGGGGCTAAGTTAGTGAGCAAGGCAAAACTTGTGTCATCTTGGCCAGGAGCGGAGTCAGGACAATTGGAGAGTGCATGTTCAAATTCATCCATAGTAAAGCACGCATTATAATCAAAGGTTTCTGGTGAAGAGAAGTCGAGGGGGATCGACTCCATTTCAAGTTTATGGCAGTGGAAATTATCGTCTAACCTCTCATTACTGCTGACATGGGCAAGATGTTGACCCAAGAGGTTCGATATCTCAAGGGGATCATGAACAGTGCGGCCACCGTGTACCAAAGCATGGCGCGGAGGGGCAATGTGAAGGCTGTCAATATTCCTGAATGTATGCCAAACATGTGATATTGGGGTAGACGGGGAAATGGTGGAGACATAAGTTTTCCAGGATTCGGATCTACTACGGATGACTTCCCGACGGAATTTAGCTGCTAGTCGATTGTAGTGAGGTTTGATGGCACATATATCCATCAATAACGAGATGGAATGGCACAGAAGGTCATCACGTAAAGGTAAGCGTGAACATAAAGAATTGTAACGTTTATTGAGACTACCGAGGCGGCGGCCTAATGCAAGTTTACTTTTAGCAAGAATGGATAAGGTACTGTCCCACCAGGGGACTCGACGATGTAGGGGGGAAGAAGCCGTCTGGGGTATAGACTTAGTAGCTGCATTAGTAAAAAAATTAACGAGGAATGAATGCGTTTCATCAGGATCCCGGAAGGGATTAAAAGGTGGGATTTGTCTGGTGTGGAGGACATTATGCATCCCAGTCAGCTTTGTGGAAGATATAGCGAGGGAGCGAAGGACATGGACGGAATTGCAAGTAAGACAGGATGACAGGAAAGTGATCGCTAGAGAACGTATCAACACAGACCTGCCACTCGAACTTATCAACAATTGCTGAGAAGCACAGGGTGACATCAACAGAGGAAAAAGTATGATAGGAAGCAGAAAAGTAAGTGTGTGAGTCGGCCTCATTAAGGCAGCAAAGGTCACGGTTCAGAAGCAAATGCTCAATCTGCGAACAAGCTGTATCAGGATTGGAGGAGGTAGGGTCCCATTAAAGTCACCCAACAGGAAGATGGGAGAGGGTAGTGTAGAGACAAACTGAGAAAGCAAGGAAAGGTCATAATTGTAAGCAGGTTGGTTATAGATATTGCAAATGGTAACATAGTCATCATCGGGGATATGAAGAGTAAGGATAGAGTGCTGTAGGAAACTAGTACGAATGAGAAATAAGTCAAAAGTTACTCGATGATGGACATAAATTGCTGTGCCATATTCTCCATCAGGGGATAGAGAACGGCACGCAAGGTGGTAGTTGGTGATAAATTTATCATATCACATTTATCAATTTATCACACATTGGCAATCAATGTGTTGTAAACAAATACACATTGGATTATAGACACTGAGTAAATGCTGGATCTCAACTAGATGGACTCTAGATGAGACCATTACAATTCCATTGTTGTATATAGGGATTGAACAGGTTAAGTGAGCTACGTCAGGTTACGTAAATTAACAGCACTGTTCGACTGTCGGAGATGAAGAGGAACGGGTCTGGGGGGAGGGTCATGAGAAGGCAGGGAGTTTCGACGTGGACGGTGGGGGGACACGTCAGAGGATAGGTCATGGAGGATAGTAGCTACCTTGGAGTGTGAAAGATATGAAGGTGACTATAAGTGAAAAGCGCATAAGCACGAGGGGTTATGAGAGGCGGTGTTATCAGGGGTTGGTAAATGTCGGTCACGGAGAAAGGAGCGTATCAACGCAGCAACAGTGGATTTATTGCGGGTAGGCGTCCAGCGATACTCACGCACAAAGCAGTCATGACAGCCGCAGTGGGGTGCATGGGAGCCCGAGGCGGTAGCATTGATAGGTGCGCGAGGTTGAGGACGAGTAGGCGGAGGGGACGCAGGCGTAGAGGGGGTGTGGAGTGAGGGAGGCTGGGGCGGAAAACCCATATCAGAGCAGAAGATGCCCTGACCGAGGAGGAACACGTTGAGGTTTGGGAGGCAAAATCAGAGGCCGGGCTGTGAGGGTCTTACGTTTTACGGAGGAATGTTGGCGATCTGAGGAGGGGGAATGTAGAGCATCAGAACGGTGTTTACTGGTGGAGGGGGCAGAATCCATGACATAGTCAGCATCGGTAGAGGGAGCCGGGGGAAGAGACAAGGATTGAAGATCAGTTACGGGTGAGGGGGACACGGATGCCTGTGGGGTGGAGGCTCCATGAACAGGGGGAGGGGTATTCAGTGCATGAAATTGGTTGGAGAGGGGAACAGCGGCTGGAATAGGAAGGGGTGAATCCAACACAGCCTCACTGTCCTCATGCCGTCGACTACCGGGAGAAACGTGAGTCGTAGGTGCACGAAGTCTAGCACTGTAAGTCATATCTCTAGAGGGATCTTTAACATATCTTACTCTCAGTTCTTGCTTAGCTTCCCTGACAGACATGCCTGACTGACTAATGAGAAGCTTTAACTCGGTATTGTACATGTAGAACACACATTGCTTTGAGCGAGCATGGTGTTCAAGGCCACAGTTGACACACTTTGGAGGGCCACAATTCCAACGGGTAGCATGTTTAACGGAGCTACAGAAGGCACACACCTGAACCTTCTGACACCTACCAGCTGAGTGACCAAAGGTGGAACAGTTTGTACATTGTAACGGTTTGGGGACATAAGGTCGTACTTCACGCCTTTGTCCTTCGATCCTGATGTCTCGTGGGAGGGAACGTTCACTAAACTTAATGCGAGCTATGCGGAGAGGATGAGAAGTTGTTGATTTGTTTGGGATACTATACAGTTCAACGTCGTGCACATTGGGATAACGCAAGCACAACGACGACAGGAAGGTCGACTTATCAGGAAGTCCGTCATGGTCATAATTAAATGGTAGAACAACAGTTCTGAGGATGTAGTTGAGGTCGTTATGTTTCGTGACAGTAACAGGGATATCGTCCATTGTAGTAAATGATAGGTATGTCTCAGATTGGGCACGAGTAGTGGTTTCCACAATCCAATCATTATTACCAGTCTCACGGAATGATAAGTCCGAAGTTGCGTGAGGTTCTCTAACTTAGCCCCCGAGATGTAGGAAGCCGGTCGTATGACGAGGAAACGCAGCCAGTCACCATTGCCAAAATGTGAATCAAAGTGCCTGAGGGTGGCATTGGGGACAAACTGACGCCGAGGTTTCCGCCGATGTTGGGGGAGGGAATGAGGCATGTGAGGCTCCAAATTTGCAACGAGTGAGGCTGAGGTAGTGGCTGAACTAACAGTCGGCTGAAATGGTGGAGAAACAATGTCGATGGGAGGTGAAGGGTCACCAACACTGGTGTCACTATGCAGGTGGTCAGTGGAAATTGTAAGTCGGCTAACGGGTAGTGCTGAGGAGCAGGGCGTGTCAAGAGAACCCGGCACGCCAAGGTCCATGGTTTGAACAGGAGACTCAATACAAGGAGGGTCTCCCTTATCTTGGGAGAGGGGAGGGACATTCAAATCATGAGCGGCAGGTGCAGTTGGGCTCTGTGGAGAGTCGATGTGAACAGGGGCCATTGTAGGGTCCACATATGGAGGACGGGAATCCTTAGTCGTAGAAGCAGGTAATTTAGTATCAGAGCGGGAGAGAGCATCAGACTCGGAACAATTCGGAGGGGAGGTGTCCAAGGAGGTAGACTCTGAGGGCAGAGGAAGGCCAGATGGAGAGTCCAGGGGAATGCAAAGGTCAAGTACTGGGGATGCCAAAGCTGGATCCAGGGGAGGAGGTTTGCATTGCTGATCAATGATGACCCTAGTTGTTTTAACTATTCTATTTTCATTTTATCGGAAAACAAAAAAGAAAGAAAAACAAAACCGAGGGGAAAAAAAGAAAGAAAACGAAAAATAGGAAACAAAACTATAAATAAAGAACATACCAGAAGGGCCAACAGAGAGCCCTCCGTCGTGAGTCAGGGAGCCCCAGCCTCCACACCGGTGGCGCAAACAGGGGCAGGTCTCCAGGGAGCTCATCCTTATACCCTACCCCCCTAGACTAGGGAGATAGCACCAAAACGCACAGAGAGGCCAAGCTTAGGCAAAACCGCTATACTGGGACCGAGGGCAAAGTTAATTGCAATCATCCCCAATCTGTGCGTAATGGAGGGCAGCCGGACAGAAGCCAGGAAACCCACCAGGAAGGGAAAACGGACCCCTGGAACCGAGACCGGTACCCACTGATGGGCGACCCCAGGAGCGTCAATGCGGGCAACCGCGTCGCCGCTCCTGGGACCAGCCCCCTCGGGCGGTGAGCTAAACCGCCATGGCCCCTTTAAACGGAGAGGAGCCAGCACTCCAGACTCAGCGAGGGAAAGCTCTCGAGCCTAGCCGGCACAATTTAGTTAAAATAGGGAGGAAATCCTCCGCAAAATTAAAACTAAAAATGGGAACACTAAAAACGCCGTCACCAGGAGGTTCCGCTTATCCCAGTGACGACGGGGGGGCACTTTGTCTACGCCGCCGATTGAATCCCTGCCCTAAAGAGAGTGACACCAACAATTCCGCTTCAAGCACCGCCACACGGCAAGGTGGCTCCCCCTTAGCAGGGTCTACCAAGGAGAATCCAAGTGACTGCATTACTCGTGGTGTGTCTGCTAAATTTCTCAAATCTTCTGCATTGTGGTGAAATGGCCCATGCTGGCTTAATAATCCCAACGAATGGCCAGAGAATATAGATTTGAACGAGCAACACACTGCTATTGTGGCACCGGTAATTGACTCGGTACCTAAAGATGACACACAGTTATGGGACTGGGCTAAATTCAGCAGCTATGAGAAGCTACGTGTTATAGCATGGGTGATACGCTTTGTACAAAATGTAAAGGCAAAAATCAAAGGCACGTCGCCCACAGGTAGTGCTCACCTCAATGTGAAGGAGATCAGAATTGCAGATAAAATACTACATGGGCTCTGTCAACAAGAAATATATACGCAGGAATATAAATTATTGGTTAAGGGAACAAAGTCCAGGAATAACCTGGTCAACCAGTTGGGCTTACACTTGAAGGGGGATTTGATACATTGCGGAGGCAGATTACGATTGGCAGCACTCTCTGAGGCAAGTAAGTATCCAATACTACTGCCCTCCAATCATCCCTTCACCCATCTTATCATCGATAGGTATCGCAGACTCTGTTGCCATTACGGGGTTGGACATATAGTCACCTATGTCAGACAAAGATGGTGGGTGCCTAGAATCAGGCAGGTGGTCAAGAAAGTCCTACGCAAATGTTTACAATGTAGACAGGTACAGGGAACACTTTATGATCCCGTAGGAGTGCCTTCCTTACCAAACCTGCTTAATTTCCTGGGTAATTTCGCCACGACGCTAATAATTTGCATTCAAACGCCGATATCTCCGAAACTATTGCATGGATTCGGCCGCAGTTTAGCTTAGGTTGTAAAGCAGTTTTGGCTTAGGTTGTAGAGCTAGTTTGGCTTAGGTTGCATAGCTAGTTTGGCTTTGGTTGTGTTGCAGTTTCACGGGGCCTTGCGCTGGGGCTAGCGGAGTGTCTGACGGTATGGTCGGGTGTGTGTGGGTGTGTTTGTATGTGGGTGCGTCCACTGTGGTGGTGCGTGTGACACAGTGTTGGCAGTAGCCGTCAGCTGCTGACTGGTACTTTACACTATCATCTTACACGCCGCACCCACACGAGACACGTCCACACCCGCACTAAATACGTCCACACCTGCACTAAATACGTCCACACCCGTAGGCCTAATAAATACGTCTACATCCGCACTAGACACGTCCACACCAGCACTACATGTCCACAACTCCACAACCGCACTAGAAACGTCCACACCCGCACTAGATTATAGATACAGTGGCACCTAGGACTACACGTGTGACACACCTGCATCTCTGCCCGCCCCGTTCAGTTGTGTGTGTGTGTGCGTGCGTGCGACGTTTTTCTATTGGCATGTTTAGTGGCAGTTTGGGTTTGTGCATGTTTTCATTGGTTTTACCTGTGCGCTAGTGTTTTGTCTGGCCATTAATCATATGTTATCCAGTTTACTAGCATGATGATGCGTAAAATAGGTCGCGCAGAAATTACCCCGCCCGGCGGGGTAGTTTTGCCGCGAGAGTAACTATTTTCAAAAAATCGGCAGCATGACCAAAACATAAATTTGTTTTGTTTTTTTGGGCATCTATAGCAGAAAGGCTGAATGTATAGATACAAAATAAACAAATTCAAAATTCCATTTGTGGCAGTTTCTATTAGTCAAAAAACGTGATTTTCGGCGAAATTACCCAGTCTTACCCTGATACTTTTCACCTGTGCCGTTATCATATCAATTCACCTGGAACTGGTCACCAATCTCATTTGTGATAGCTTCCTACATGCCTTCAGAAGATTCTGCAGTAGACAGGGATATCCACGTATCATGCTGAGTGATAACGCAAAAACATTCATAGGGGCATCTACTTATCTTAAAGAAGTGAGCAACAATCCCCAGATTCAGACCTGCCTTGCGGACGTGAAATGCGAATGGTGATTTATTCCCGCCAGAGCACCTTGGTTCGGCGCCATATGGGAAAGAGCCATCGGAATCGTGAAGACGGGTCTGAAGAAGGTGTTGGGTTGAGCTCTCATATCAAATGAGGAACTCAACACCATACTCTTGGATATTGAAGCCACAGTAAATGATCGCCCTCTATATTATGCTTCTGGCGATTTGGACGACCTTACCCCAATCACACCCTCAGTACTGGTACGTGGATACAGACTGCGGGATCTTCCTGAAGAACATGAGGAGGATGCTATGGGAGATCCAGACTACGCGAGTAGGGAAGTGATATCGACCCGCTACAAATATATTCGTAAAGTATCGCGAGACATCTGGCATCGCTGGTCGACGGAATATCTGGTGACTTTAAAAGAAGCACAGAAAAGTAAACTAGCACCATTAACAGGTCATTGGCCTAGGTAGTCCAGCGGATATGTGACTCAACCTTGCATTTTTTAGGAACTACAACCAAACTTGGCACAATATTAAAAGATGCCTATCTAACAAATACTGGATATGAAGCCACTCAAAATTCCGTCAAATGCGGCAATTTTTTCAAAATGGCCGCCACGGGGCCCATTTTTCAACATAACTTGTGAATTACTTCGCATAAAATTATGATTTTTGTGTCTTTATTCATGTTTTGAAGGGTGAGGAATCCAATGGAGATATTTATATGAAGGTGCAATGCTAAATAATGTATTTTTGCTAGCGAGTTTAGAAGAAAAATGGCCTCCAATCAATCTGATTTTGATTTTAGGTATTTATGTTTAGGAGAGCAACATATTTTCAATGAGAGAACTTCTAAAAAGATACATTTTAAATGCATAAATGTTGAAAAATATACAAATAATGATTAGCTATGTCTTGTTCGATAATTGAGATAAACACATTAGTTTTGTGGCGACTAAACCAAACTTAACTATATGATATAAATGTATTCTAGAATACAAAAATACCTGGTTAACTGAACACAATGTAGCTGTCTGTTAATTATTAAGGTAATGTTCATCTTATTTTAGCCATATTACAAACATCAATATTTACAGTCAACACCACATGAGCATAGAGTTGTGCACGTTTTTTTTATTTTTATTTATATGTGATGGAGGGAGGCAAAAGGCAGAACTGCCTATAGCGAGTGCCTCCCCCATAGTTGAAAGAGTGACAGGGCCAAAATCAAGGGACGTTCGAGCCAAAATGCCTGGACACACTGAGTTTGAAGCAATTTAAGCCATAGGAAGAGGGAAAGACTGATTCTGGGAGAGAGTTCCAGAGCTCAGCTGTTGAGTAGAAGAAAGTTTGAGAGTAACGTTTCACTCTCGGGTTGGAGAGTTGCACAGAGTAGGGGTGGGATTGAGTTGCAAAACGGGTACCACGTGCCCTACGTAAAGGAGGTGGTCTACACTGGGAAAGCTCTGAGGAATACTGATTATTATAGTAGCGATTGTTACGACCGGCACTACGAAATAAACAAGGGCACTTAATAATGGACTAGATGATAGGCTATATCTGCAACAACGGTACGCTAATTCCAAACCCTCGAACTATTACGCCGGTGAACAAAAACACTTAAAACCCTCCAGAGTTAATCTACTGGATAACGGGGTATCAATTAACTGGGTTTTAGTGCACTTCTACAAAGGCTTTCCGGTGACGGCAAAGCCAACTCACAACAGGAGTACTTACATTACGAAAATGCTCTAAAGTAATAACAATGCTTGAATAAACTATCATAAGATTTAATAAAGGAAAATATGCTTACGTTAACTTTAGTGTGAGTCTGTGCTCAACATTAAACTCTTCAATGCTCTATGAAAACACTGGAAGTCTAGTCCTACAGCAATCAGATAAGGAATCTTCTGAAAAGGTCTGATGCTCTAAGATGCTCGTTAATATAGAACAGAAATAATGCAGAGGCAGGACACCAAAGCGTGTATCTTAAATACACCAACAAGTAGGATACATATATATATATAACAAGGGAGTGCAACAACTCTGTGACAGCACTAATAATAACCACTCAAAAACAGTACTTCCTTAGCCAACGTAACAGCCAAACTGGGTTGTGCACTATGCATCAACCACGGCTAATATAAGGCGTGAATAATTCCTAAAGCATACAGAATGAAAGTTAATAAACACAATGCTGTCTTTCTCACTAATAAAGTCTAGCAGTGGCATAAAAGGTATCAGGAAACTAGGCAGAGCGCAAGCATGCTCGTAGCCTACTGTCTCCCCTTGAACAGATTTCCCTTATGTTACGTTAAGTGACTTGGAGGCTCTCTTGGTAAGTCCAGATCTCTAGTATCTGGTCTTGCCCTGGTGCTCCACAAAGGTCAACAAAATGAGGTAGTAATCATACAGGTAATAGTAGGCAAAAGCCCTTTACCTGTATACTGCTACACTCGCAAAGGAAAGTATGCACAAGGGTTACAGGCTAGCTAGCTTCGTCGATGTTGTACAGGCTCTGACTTGCCACATACATAACTCAGACAACGACCAAAGATACCTTCCACTGTCTAGCATTAAATAATGGGAAAGAACAGCTCACTAATTAGAAGCACCCCAACACTAGGCTACCATATGACTATGACTCTAATAATCCCTAAAACTAGTGCAAACATATATGGAGAGCTGGTGCTGGTAATACGACTGGCCAACTATGGAAGTCGTATGCAGAACCAGAAGGGATAAGTAATTGAATAAAGTGAGAAGTATGAAAAGGAAGAAGTTCAGAGAGAGAAAGTAGTATAGGGGGTTATATGGGGGACAGATTGCAAAGGACATGTAGGACCAAGCACGCCGTGCCAAGCTCTGTAGGAGAAACGCGGGCAGGATCCCCGCACCACCCTCCCAGGACAGCGGCCTCCAATCACAAACCACTACGTCATAAAGAGCAAGCGTCCTATGACGTAGCCCGGCCCGAGGTGAACTCCACATCTGACCAGACAGAATGCCCTCCAACCCCGCATCACCCAGCTACTCTCCCAAGTTGTGAAAACAAGGCATGATCACAAACATAAAACACTGCATTATAAAAAAAATCTGCACAACACTTCCCCAAAATAATAGCATCATAATAATTATATCACGCTCAACGAGCAAGCTTCACCAAGCCTAGCCTACTAAGACAACAACTCAGAGTGTCTTAGATTCTTGCTGTGATATACTTCACTTATATACTATCAAAAAGAAAGAGTTTTTATGTGAGGTTTTTATATTTTTAAAAGTGTTTTTGGCGGCATTGCACTACAGGGGCAAGCCTAATTTTTCTCTACTCTCAAACACACACTGACTGAACGGCGAGGGTGCTCCTTAAGACATAACCTCCCGTGACAAACAATCAGCCAGAACATTATCAGTGCCCTTAACATCCCACACAACCTCCCGTGACAAACAATCAGCCAGAACATTATCAGTGCCCTTAACATCCCACACATCCAACTTGTGTTCCGGCAGCAAAACAACACCTGGCACTGATAAACTGCCCAGTCCATCACAAGACTGGCACTTTTCTTTGTTCTCTCCGGCAACGGGACCTGCCAATAACCTTTCACTAGTTCTACCTTAGTGATTAACGAGGCAGCCCCGATGCGGTCTATGGTGTCGTCAACTCTAGGTAAGGTATAGGCGTCTGTCAGGGATGCTGCACCAACACTCTTGCAATCAACATACACACGGATCTTGCCACTTAACTCAGGTTGCAAAGTTACTGGCAACGACCCCGCACGATATCCCTTATCCCTCAGACCCTTTTTCAACATGTAGTCCAGCTCTGCTTTCACAACAGGCTGTCGAACAGGATTTATACGGTAGGGAGCCACTTTGAGCCTTGCACTGTCTCCAGCCTCCATGTCGGATTCTACCCCATACATCAGGCCTGGAGAATCAACAAACATACGGACGTACTGCCACAGCCTAGTAAACAACTTCTCTTGACGCTTAGGAACAAGAGGTTGCAACTTATCTCGAAGAACAACATGCTCATTGTCCTCCCACAACCCAGCCGAGACCGCAGTTTCTACACTATAGTCTCCCTCCTTCTCCACCTTTGTCCCTAGAACAGCCAGGTCACGAGAGGGACAATCTGTACCACCTGTGCAGTCACTCCCACAGTTCATAATTGCTAATGCTCCCCCGCCCATACCGTACATGCGCACCCCCGCATTCCTTGCGACTACATCTGCCTGCGCAGCATCAGCGCCTACAGCGACATGGCCAGATACAGTCGGTCTATGGTAGGGCTGTTGCATATTACTAGGGCAGCATTGGGAGGCTATGCGACGACCGGGCACATCCACTCCACAGCCAACCTCACCAATCTGCTCAATGTCCTGATTCTGACCACCACCCTTAGCAGCCATGGGTCGACCCTGACCTGACAACCATGCCAAAGCCTCGTCGCCCACCTTGAACCACTGAAACAACGAGGCCAACGGTTTACTCACACTCAAGTGACCTGTCACCGGAACATCGTGCACCGCATGAGTTGTGAGGCCTGGGTGCTCGGCACAAACAGTGGGGTATGAACCGAGCAGGTGCTGGAGCGCTGCACACTGCTGCTCAGGCAGGTGATCAAGCGCTTCCACAGCCACCTGGCTCGTTTCTCCCGCCCACTGCTCCGCCGAAACATGACAATCCCAACTCTCCTCCACCAGTGCCCCACTGCCCCCCTCTCCTTCTCCACCTTGGCCGCTGCAGACCAACACAGGGACAGTAGGCTGCTCAGGTGGTTGCCTCACAAACTCCTTTAACAGGTTCACATGACATGCTTCCCCGTCCTCGCCGAGTTCAATAGCCCCGTTCCCACAACTCTCAAGACTAGGATCTTCTCGTTGCACCTGGGAACTACTCTGTCGCGGAGTGCCATCACGCCCTACCATGTCACTAGGGGGGACAGGTTCTGGGGCCACTCCGGAGCTTAACTGTGGTTCAAGTACCGAGTCACCAAGGAGTGTCATTGGGTCCAAACTCTCAACCCGACCACCAGCCTCGACTTTCTCCTTCCGACCCTTCCTCCGCTGGTCTGCAACTTGGGTTCTAGGCTGTGACACCTGAGCGGACTGAGATCTCTCGAGCCCATCTTGCCCCTCCCTACTCGTGTCGGCCGCCCTCTCGGCAACGACTAAGGGTGGAACCTCGGAAGTGGGCACCGCAAAGTCGTTGCCGAGAAGGAGGTCGACCCCCTCAACTGGCAATTTCTCCACCACACCCACATCCAACTCCCGTGTCACACCATCCACCTCAAGCTCCACTCTAACCAGCGGGTAAGACCGCGTAGCATTGATGCCTTGAACCACCACAACCCGAGCCGCGTTAATAGGCTTGCCAGTGAAATTCTTAACAAGTGTCTGGGAAGCGCCCGTATCACGCAACAACTCAAGCCTATGCTTCACACCAGCCCACCTCACAGTGCCGTGCCCCCTATGACCACAAAAAACATCACGGACGGGTGACGATCCCTCCTGCTGCTTCTGCACCGGCGATGACTTCGCAACCGACTGTTTACCACGGGCAAATGCGGAAGACCTCAAAGACACGCCAATGTTGCTCACTAGTGACACCACTGCTGTAGGCGGTGCGCTCGGACATGAGCGCGCAATATGCCCCTTCTCATGACACTTGAAACATTCCACTTCACTCTTGGACTTCCTCTGAGGTGAGGAAGGGCCCTGGCCTTTCTTAAACGGGAAGGGTTTCGACTTGGGTTCATAATTGGCAACAGTACTCTTGAATGGATAATTGTTTGTGTCATTAATTCGGGGGGGTGGAGTGGTACGCCCCTTGTTACCTGCCTCAGCTCTCTGTGCAGACCCGCACCCGCGAATCAATGACAACCTGAGGTCAGCCAGCTCAGCCGCCTCTTGTAGAGTTTTCGGTCGCTTTTCTTTAAGGTTAAGAGTCACTGCCAGTACATTTAAAAATTGTTCCAGCAATACTAATTGTTTTACTGAATCAAAAATAGTTGCCTTCTCCGACCTTAACCAATTTTCAAATGCATCTGACAGCTCTCTAGCGTGTTCCTGGAAAGTACTCTCCTTTCTTTTTGGAACCGCCCTAAACTTCAGCCTATAGGTCTCTGGCTGTAGCTCATACGCCCTCAGGACAGCCTCTTTCAACAACTCATAATTCACACAGGAATCTAGGGGCAAAGCATCGTACGCCTTGAGTGCTTTCCCCGTCAATCGTGAAGAAACAAGGGCTGCCCACTTCTCCTCGGGCCATTGGTGCTCCTGGCACTTTTTCTCGAACCGGAGAAAAAATTCTGTAACTCCTAACTCATCAAACACTGGAACCAACTTAAGTAGATGCGACAGAGACTGGTCATGGGCTCGACCCCCCTGGGCGACCCGGTTCCTCGTCACCTCTACACGAGTTTTCTCTAGGTCAATATCGGCACAATACCTTGCAGACTCAGCCTGATACCTATACTTGCGCTCAGACTCTCGCTCCTGCTGCTCGGCCTCATACTTCCGCTGCTCGAGCTCAGCCTGTCGCTCCTGCTTTCGCTGCTCGAGCTCAGCCTCTCGCTGCCGCTGCTCGATCTTCTGCTGCTCAAGCTCAGACTGCTGCTTAAGTTTGGCGAGCTCGAGCTGAAACAACATCTCGGCAGACAAACCTTGAGGAGGGGGTGCTACTATCGGGGACCCACCCCGTGAATCACCTAGAGGCATACCCAACCGCCAGCGGGCATCGACCTGCGGGAACGTAACCGGATCCGGAGCCCGAGGGGGCGCCATGATAGGAGTCGAGTGGAATGGGGGCTAGGCCGAAGGTGCCCCAGCTCCCGCTCCACCCGAACCCCCATGCACCCCACCCAGCACACAGGCAACCAGCTCACTTCTCAACAAACCGCTAGTACCGGGAAACCCTAAGACCGTGGCTACACACTGCAGTCCGTACCGGCCTAGCCCCGACACACGATCCGCTGACACAGGCTCCTCCAAAAATATCAGAGCATCCTCCTCATTGTTCACCACCCGAACGCCGCTTAACAACTCCACCTTCTCCACCTCCTCGCCTGCCTCTCGCACTGTGCCCTCACTATGCTCAGACCCGTCCAGTGACATGATGGAGTAAAAAAAAAAAAAAATCTCAAGTCAAGACAAAAGTAGCCAAACTCTTGCGTAGCTTTATTCACCAAAAAAATATTGGAAGATGTTCTTGAGTGCAATACTAGGTCACCAATAACTACAACAAGTTCTATATATCCTCAAAACAATGTCTGCTGCCAACAATGCGAGAAATAAATTCAACCCCAAATGGCAATAAGATTTCTCCAAAAAAAAAAAATGCAATATTCAGTTCACTATATTCTGGTCTAAGGTCGCCATTTGTTACGACCGGCACTACGAAATAAACAAGGGCACTTAATAATGGACTAGATGATAGGCTATATCTGCAACAACGGTACGCTAATTCCAAACCCTCGAACTATTACGCCGGTGAACAAAAACACTTAAAACCCTCCAGAGTTAATCTACTGGATAACGGGGTATCAATTAACTGGGTTTTAGTGCACTTCTACAAAGGCTTTCCGGTGACGGCAAAGCCAACTCACAACAGGAGTACTTACGTTACGAAAATGCTCTAAAGTAATAACAATGCTTGAATAAACTATCATAAGATTTAATAAAGGAAAATATGCTTACGTTAACGTTAGTGTGAGTCTGTACTCAACACTAAACTCTTCAATGCTCTATGAAAACACTGGAAGTCTAGTCCTACAGCAATCAGATAAGGAATCTTCTGAAAAGGTCTGATGCTCTAAGATGCTCGTTAATATAGAACAGAAAAAATGCAGGGGCAGGACACCAAAGCGTGTATCTTAAATACACCAACAAGTAGGATACATATATATAACAAGTGAGTGCAACAACTCTGTGACAGCACTAATAATAACCACTCAAAAACAGTACTTCCTTAGCCAACGTAACAGCCAAACTGGGTTGTGCACTATGCATCAACCACGGCTAATATAAGGCGTGAATAATTCCTAAAGCATACACAATGAAAGTTAATAAACACAATGCTGTCTTTCTCACTAATAAAGTCTAGCAGTGGCATAAAAGGTATCAGGAAACTAGGCAGAGCGCAAGCATGCTCGTAGCCTACTGTCTCCCCTTGAACAGATTTCCCTTATGTTACGTTAAGTGACTTGGAGGCTCTCTTGGTAAGTCCAGATCTCTAGTATCTGGTCTTGCCCTGGCGCTCCACAAAGGTCAACAAAATGAGGTAGCAATCATACAGGTAAGAGTAGGCAAAATACCTTTACCTGTATACTGCTACACTCTCAAAGGAAAATATGCACAAGGGTTACAGGCTAGCTATCTTCGTCGATGTTGTACAGGCTCTGACTTGCCACATACATAACTCAGACAACGACCAAAGATACCTTCCACTGTCTAGCATTAAATAATGGGAAAGAACAGCTCACTAATTAGAAGCACCCCAACACTAGGCTACCATATGACTATGACTCTAATAATCCCTAAAACTAGTGCAAACATATATGGAGAGCTGGTGCTGGTAATACGACTGGCCGACTATGGAAGTCGTATGCAGAACCAGAAGGGATAAGTAATTGAATAAAGAGAGAAGTATGAAAAGGAAGAAGTTCAGAGAGAGAGAAAGTAGTATAGGGAATTATATGGGGGACAGATTGCAAAGGACATGTAGGACCAAGCACGCCGTGCCAAGCTCTGCAGGAGAAATGCGGGCAGGATCCCCGCACCACCCTCCCAGGACAGCGGCCTTCAATCACAAACCACTACGTCATAAAGAGCAAGCGTCCCAGGACGTAGCCTGCGCGAGCGAGGGAGGCACACGTACATACACACGCACATAATACAACCGCGCTGCCTCCTCCGCTCTCTCTCTCCTTAACTTCACACTACACATCTTATACTCTATTACTGATATAAAATACTTCCAAGTGTCACAGACAAGAATAAAGACCACCACTGATCTGTCTGTGACAACATGAACTCTATGAAAGAAAGAACATCGTCCCACGATTATTGTAGCCCATTTCACTGCCCTGGCGAGCGCTAGCGAGTTACGAGTGCATTCTGGCAAGCTGGCCAGCGTAACACGATAGACTAGCGATAGAGGTGCAACATTGCAGCGGAGAGAGAGAGATTGCAGAGAGGTGGTGAGTGGACGGGAGTTAATGATACGAAAGGCCTTCCTTTCAACTTTGTCTAGGAGAGCGGTGTGAGAGGAACCTCCCCACACATGTGAACAATACTCAATACAAGGACGCACTATGCCCCTGTACAGAGCAAGAAACTGTGCAGGGGAAAAGAACCCCCTAAGGCGGTTGAGCGCACCCAGCTTCTGGGAGGCTGCCTTAGCAAGACTGGTAATATGGTCCTCCCAACTGAGAGCAGAAGAAAAGGAGACACCAAGAATATTGAGAGAAGATGAAGGATTGATTTTTGTAGCTCAGCTTTTGTACATTAACACCTTGTAGCACAAGTTTTCTTGCAGCCGCACTTCAAGATAGCCTGAACTGCAGTTGAAGCCTGTGGAAACTTGTTCCAGTACGGTAACCAACCCACACCTTCCTTCATAATGCAGCCCATTGACTTGGAGATGGAAGATCCGGAGAAGGAACAGTGATTGGCCCCATACGTGTCCTGCCCGATATGCTGCACGTTTTGCATGTTCAGTGAGGGCTGCCTTCGTAGGGGGAATTGCATTCATGGCTTTATTTTTTCGAGCAAATAGTATTTGTCGGGCAGCATTCACTTCAACTTCATCACTTGTTCGATCATAGGTTTTTTTTTTTTTTTTTTTTTTTTTTCTATATTCCAACTACTCCCTCTCGGGCATAGACTGAGAGCCTGTACATTCCACCGCTCAACACGGTGAAGCCCGTGAGGTCTTGTTCCAGTCTGGGGAGTGAGACATGTGAAGCATCCATCATGGCTCGAAGCAGCTCCATCTCTGAAGCGGCCGGTTGCTTCGCTCAAGTGCTTCACCGTCTCACCCTCCAGACTCAGACCCTCACTCTCAGAACGCCACCTATTGAGCAGTGAACTCACTAGGCATTGTCCCCCTGTAACATATTTTGAATATGGGAATATTCATACAGTGTTATTTAATCAGGGAACAATGAGGGTATTTTTTTGGCATTTCGGTGGGCTTTGTGGTAATGCACTGATACTAAGGTACAGCACAAATTCAATCCCAATAATATCTTCCCATTGACATATTGGGATTTGAACCCGGGTCCATTGGATTACCAATCCAGTGGCATGACCACTCCACCACACCTCCCCTAAAGACTATAAAGACTATATATCTCTCCAGTCGTCTCAAAATGACATCATCTATAGCATCTGGTGGTAATGACATGGCTATAAAAGACTGACACTTCTGGGAAGCAGATCCAGGCATCCCATGCAGACTTTTTGCTGCGACCTACAAAAGAAGAAACACTATCACAGCCAGTGAACACATGGAATGCTGCCAGTGACTTTGCCTTCTCCTCTCCAAGGATGTTCCACACATCATGCACTGGAAAATAGTGTCTCTTCTTACCAGCTCCTATTTCTACCCACAACTCATTCACTCCCATTCTGTCAAAAAGGGTGATGGCCAGAACAACCACATCAGTGTCAACTGTCTTAATCAGTATTTTCTCACTTCCATTGGTTGCACAGTCTGCTGTATGAAGTAACAAGCGTCCATCAGCCTCTTCCTGAGAACATGAGAAGACAAGGCCTTATAACTATGACCGCCGCTGCTGAGAGAACTGCTGCCATGGGTTGTTATGATTGTTGTTTCATTAGGAATATCAGCTTCTATCATAGCCACAGCAAGGTACTTGAATAATTCTTCCTTGTTCTTCTCATCACGCAGAAAGTTTTCCCAGTTATGAGGAAGGCTGTTCTCAGGTGCCACACGTCTACGGGTGCCTTTGCCTCTCTTTGTTCGTGTTGCCTTCTTCAAACTGTTGTTGACATAAACATCCCAGACAACATCCACCCGGCAACATGTACTGTCAAACAAGCTAATAATGTATGGCACACACACAGCTGATGCATAATCTTTAAAGGATTTGTGTTTGGCTGAGTCAGGGCGCATTTTGTGCACCAGAGCAGCTCCATCAATGATAATGGCATCAATATTTAATGGTTGTTGAAACACTTCACCAGGTAGACAATCAAGCAGGTCAGACTTTTTGCCAATATGAATCTCACCAAAATAAGACAGAGATGGAGGATAAGGCTGGTTCTCATGCTTGAAAAAGTTCTCCAGATTGCCACTTCTGACTTGGCAGGATATATAAAGCCTGGAGAAGAGGTAGCAATCAGCCTTGAGTGACTTAATTTCCATCTTTTGTTTGGGAGTTACCTTCTGGTCAGACTTTCTGAACAAAACAAGCTTGTTTCTTTTTATTGGTTCATAGATGGACACTTTCCTATCAATAAGTCTGTCTGATTGTTCCATGGAAGGAGGACGTTACTGTTGTTGCTGAGGTGTTATGGTCGATGTTATCCACAGCTGCAGTTGTGAACAAACCAGTTCTCATGTTGATAGGGCATACAACTTTGTCTTGCTCATATTGCTCACACACCCTTCGTGCCAACCTGATAGAGATGTTCAGCACATCATACGATATGGAGAGTCCAAGGTGATGTAGTTTATCCACTAGGTCACGCTTCCTTGTTTTTGAATGTACAACCAATCCTAAATACATGGGTAAGGGTGGTTCTCTCTTTATGATGTGATGCTGTTGTTTAACACCTTTCCTTTTACGAATGGAACTGTTATGTAGCAACAGCTAGTGTAGCTTGGTTAGACACTTCATTATTAGCAGATTTTGGTCCAACCAATAACTGCTGGAGTAGAGCTGCTACAGACTGTTCTTGATAATGTTCATCAAATGTTTCTCCAAAGCTTGTCTCAAAGTTGAACATTTCACGACTTAATATAGTTGCTGCCTTACTCAGAATAGCATCTACCTCATTTTCTCGTGCACTTGAAGCTTTTAAAGAAGTGCCAACATCTTCCTTAAGGGCAAAGACAACATCACGTCATAGTGTATGAGCATTCAGGTCTGAATTCATAGACAGTATCTCCTTCTTCAGTCTTGTAGTATGAATGTCACATGAACTGTGTTTGACCCCTAGTTCATAGTTTGGCATTGTAGTTATCACATACTTCAGACAATTTCATCATTCCATAGTCTTCTGCTGAGAGTTTGTGTTCGATCCATTTTGATAAGGTTGAGAGTATTTCTGTCTGAAGATCATCGTTGTGTTGAGCCAGTGTACATGTCTCTACCCTACGATGGAATGCTGCTCTGCATGTGTTGTGGTACACAGCATCTTGGGCAATCATCTCTCTTGTGCCAAGTTTAGCCAAGAGCTTTTCATCCTGCAAGAGATGGATGTGGTTTTAAACAACTTATTATCCACATCTTTAGTCACCACTTGATGCAAGTCCTGTGTTACTATACCTGCCTTATCACAAAAGAAACTTGCAGATTTTCTGTTCTTGGGACCTGACATTGACTGGCGAGTTAGTTTTGTATTGGTCTCAGAGCTTTCACCAACTTCACTACATGCCGTTTCTTTGTTTTTTGGAGGCTTCTGTTAACTTTTGTAGTATTAAATTGGAGAGCACACTCTTTGTGCCACCTAGCCTATCTTCCGCCATCTTTACCATCACCATCTGAGTTTTCATCATAATAATGTAAAATTATTCTATGTGCATTTTCCAATTATTAATTATACAGTCCACTTATCTAAATTAACCACAGGTTTATAGTTAATATAAATAAAAAGGTTTTACACAGTGGATTAGTGCTAGGAAAGTTAGAAAAATGTGGGGCATAGCCATGCGTAGTATGCAAAAAAGGGTGGGCGCAAACTAAATACAGTGTACCGTAGCATCTGTTGCAGCTGTACCGTAGCATCTGCTGCAGCTGGGTAAATACAGTGTACCGTAGCATCTGCTGCAGCTGGGTAAATCACAGGAAGAAGCGCTGCACTAGAATAAAGGGACCTCTACCAAAGAAGAAGTCCGAAATAGAGAAATTTGTATGCATAAGTTTTGCTACTTAGGAGATCCCATCTCTGCCAGTGTTGGGGCCGAGGTCGCCACTATCGCCAGAATAAGATGCAGCTGGGGAAAGTTTAGAGAACTTTGGCACTACTCCATGAGAAGACTCCCTCTCCCTTTGAAGGGAAAGGTGTACGCTTCATGCGTTAGAAGCGCAATGACATATGCTTCAGAAACGTGGCCTATCAAAGAGGATGATAAACAGAATGGAACAAAATGAGATGAGAATGGCGATATGAATGTGTGGTGTCAAACTGCAAAATAGGATAGCAAGTGAATAGCTAACGAGAAGGTTAGGTATCAAGAGTATCAGTGATGAGATGCATACTAACAGGCTTGGATGGTTTAGACATGTGGACAGGATGGATGAACAAAGTTGGGTGAAAAGATTAAAGTCCATGAATGTGGAGGGAGCTTCCCCAAGGGGCGGACTAAGAAAGATGTGGGATCGGACTTTGCAGTCTGATCTTAAATCAAATAACCTGACAAGCGAGGCAGCTCTTAACAGGGCTGCCTAGAACACCATTAGGATGAGAGACCGAAACCGCACTTTGTGTAGAGCACTGTCTAAAAATGTGTACAGTATGTATGTATATGATATTGTGGAGTTGGACAGTCTAAGCAAATATCTTCCATCCAAACCGATCCGAATAGGCTCCCAATGAAACTTTAATAGAGGTCTATGACCCAGAAGCATTTGTTCTGAGCCAGACAGCCGGACTTTAAACAAAAGTGATACATGTAATCTAGTGTGACTTTGATGGAAAGGCAAAACTCTGCAGCAAGGAGAAAATATTAAAACAGGGGAACCAACTATACCCATAGAAACTTTGGGAGGCCATCATACCAACATCCGTCCTTTTCAAAACCACATTACTCGGACACAGACATGATTACCCTCATCCATGTGTCTCCATTTTGTAGTTTCTTTTTGAAGAGAAAATATTCCTTTTACTTCTAAAGTTTATTCATTAACCCTTCATCATCTCAATATTCTCTGTGTCTTTCTTCAGTTCTCTCTTTGAAAAATCATATTACCACTCTGGCTAAAACAGCATCGCAGAAGCTGGGTGTGCTCAACCGCCTCCAGGAGTCATTTACCCCTGCGCAGCTTCTTGCTCTGCACAAGAGCACAGTGCGTCCATGTATTGAGTATTGTTCACATATGTGGGGAGGATCCTCCAACACAGCACTTCTAGACAAAGTAGAAAAGAAAGCCTTCCACCTCATTAACTCACGTCTACTTACCAATTTTCTGCAGTCTCTCTTTCTCCCTTTGCCGCAATGTTGCACCTCTCCCTATTCTACCGCTATTCCTCAGAACTCTCGGAGTGTATACCACCCCCTCTTTGTAGAGCACATAGCACCCATCTTGCAACACAATCTCATCCCTACTATGTGCAACTCTCCAACCCAAGAGCGAAACTTTATTCTCAATCTTTCTTCTATTCAACAGCCGAGCTCTGAAACTCTCTCCCAGAATAACTTTTTCCCTCTCACTATGACTTACATTGCTTCAAACTCCATGTGTCAAAGCCTTTTGGCTTTAACTTCCCTTGATTTTGGCCCGGTCACTCTTTCAGAGGCACTCGCTACAGGCAGTTCTGCCTTTTGTCTCAATCACAAAAACATGAATTGTCTAAATTTAGTTTCTCCGACAACCTCCTTCAAATTCCTACACCATTGTCGTACTTCATATCGGATACCGCAATGAAAAAGCAGACTACTCGATGAATGGCACCCAGCTAAAGAGTGTAGACAGAGAAACCGATTTAGGAGTAACAATACCCAGTAACTTAAAACTAAGTCAACATTGTGCTGAAGTTAGGTTTCATAGGTAGATAATTTGAACATAAATCAAAAGACATTATCCTCACCCTTTACAATTCATTAGTCCGCCCACTTTTGGAATACTGCGTTCAGTTCTGGTGCCCTTACTATAAACAAGATATGGAAAAATTGGAACGCGT
This sequence comes from Paralithodes platypus, assembly GCA_032716605.1. Taxonomy (NCBI): domain Eukaryota; kingdom Metazoa; phylum Arthropoda; class Malacostraca; order Decapoda; family Lithodidae; genus Paralithodes; species Paralithodes platypus. The sequence goes on along the minus strand of CM064565.1, from coordinate 19,483,367 downwards.
TCAACGTAGAGTTACCAAGATGATAATCTGTCTTCGGAACAAACCATATGAGGAACGTATTAAAGAACTAAATTGATATCCATTAACTAAGCACAGATCGAGAGGTGACCTTATTAAAGTTTTCAAGATCATTAAAGGCATAGACAAAAAACAGTTATAAATATTTTAAGATTGACCGATCAAACTACACGCGGGGAAATGGCTGCAAAATCATTGGTAAATCATTCAACTGTAACAAATCCAAGAATTTCTTCTTCCATTGAGTAGTCAACTTGTGGAATGAGCTTCCCCGAGATGTCATAGACTGCAACACCGTGGATTCCTTCAAAGTTCGCCTAGACAAGCACCTTGGCCTGAACCCAAGGTTGACTGCATTTGTAATTGAATAAATATTTTCTTTAGTAGTGTTTGTTCAATAACCTAATAGATCTTAATTAATATAATTTCCCATGCCATGAACTAAGCCCCAGGGCAACACATCTTTCCCACATTCTCTCCAAAATACTGTTACAACACTTGGAACAGCAGTGTTTTGGAGGGCAAGTAACCTGAGGAGTCGCATGACCTGTTGTTGCTAGTTTTCCTATGTACCATCCTCCCATAGACCTAAACGGCTGCAGACTAAACTAGTCACTGACAAAGGCTGCTGCAGATAAACAGCCACAAGCAAAAATATCCCATCAATAATAAACTGCTCTGTGTTTTCTGGGTTAAATTTCTATACAGTAGATGGGATGAATCAGATTTTAACTTGGCTCCTTGTGGATTATGATGCATTTTGGCTAGCATTAGACCCCTCAGATTTATGTGTATTTGTCTGTAGAAATCTGGCCCTGCCATAGACTAGTCCTTCCTACATTGTAGACTCTCTATATTTTTCCAGGAACAAATAGACAACTAAATGGGACAAAAGTTCTTAAAATGTATGCATGTATATTATATAGTCAAGCACATACCCTATAGCTGGGGGTGGCTGACTCGAGACCGAGCGTTAATATAAGCCTAGATAACTAAATTTGGTAAATTTCTTAAAAATCTCAAAATAAATGGGGCTAAACATGAGGTTATGGGGGGCCATTCATTATAAGCAGGCCAGAAATCGTGAATACTAACTTTTAATAAAATAATGGCTAGAATGAAAGGGCTGCATATTTCGACACTTACTTGTCGGACTACTCCCAAACAGTAGAAATGTTAACCCTACAATAGTCTTACGATTTACATATTAGTGCTAAAGATTACTTGCCGAATTATAATTAATAGACTATACAGAGGTCAATGGTTCAAGGCTCGGGTCAGCTAGTGTGATATTAGCAGAAGACAGCGCCTGTTGTGGACGACGTGGCCTAGTAATCTGTGGTAATTGTCCACAGAGGTGTGTGAAACATCAGGGCACCCACCCTAGCCAGCTCTTGAGCAGGGTGTGCATGGTGACAAAAACTGCATCTAAATTATACAAACCCAAAGTGTAGTGGACCTTTGACATTACCTAGATCAGGCTGGTCCAACTTCTAGAAAACTATGGGCCACTTCAGCATATACCTTTAATGCCGTGGGCCACACACACACACACAATTTCACAAACACAAACACACAAAGCAAACTGCATGTTTCAAGCTACACCGACACCAGTACTAGGCTAGCACCTGGTATAGCTAAAACTAAAAGAACTAAACTAATTTTGAGAGGTGGTTGGAAATATGATATGTGCGGCACTTACTAGGTTGCAAAACGAAGGCAAACTGACGGGTAGGGAGTCTGGTGACTAAGACTGGGCCTACTGTCAGGGTTGCAATTGTTTGCAGTTTTTCTTTCAAAGATTCAAGGTTAATTTGTGTATTATGTTGCTGGGAAACTAATACAATACGTAGATACACAAATATAGAATATTCAGAATCCAGAATATATTTAGGATTTCCGTTGTTAGATACGGTAACAGTAGTTAATGGTAAAGGCCGCGTCATACAGAAGTCGAACGTCGCGTGACCTACTCCCGAACAGGAGGACTTGCAAAAAATATAAAAATTTCATTAAGTTCGGGTTGATTCGGGTCAATTCGGCCAATGATCTTGTTGATTCTGGGGAGGTTCTGGGGAGGTTTATGGGTGCAGACGAATATCTTCGGATTCGGCCAGAAGTTAATGCATGCATTAACTTCTAGCCGATATTCGGGTGTAAAAACCGTTAAAAAAAAGGTCGGTTCCCGGTCGAGTTACGGTCGACTTCTATTCGTATTAAGTTCTTTTGTTTCGGCCGATGATCTGCTGTAATTTCCATTGACGAAGTTAACACGAACGACCCGAACACGAGCCGAACATAAGCCGATAATAACCCGAATCGTATGAATATAGGGAGGCATTAAACCGAATATCATCCGAATGATAGACTAATTACTCTAATAAAACAAGACATTCCCCAGACAAAGACATGAATAAGGCAAGATCAATCGGGTCTATTGAAGATATTGGCAAGAACACAAGTCGAAGGACACGAATAAGATAGGATCACAACTCTAATTTCCTCCGAACAAAAGCAGAATCATCGAGTCTGTGTCGGGTGGTACACGTGGGACCACGTGGGAAAACCCGAGCACGCCAAGATGTGCACACGACACAGCAGATAAAGAGAGGAGCGAGGCGCGATTGCACACGACACAGAAAAATGCGAGGCAAATCGTACGCTGGCAACCACGAGCACGGGCCCCATATATAGCTGCCGGAGCCTGCATCGGTCTCGCACCCTCCGCACAAGTTGTCCCGACAAGTTCTCCCTCTCCACACAACACAGCAAGCACCAAGATGGGCAAGGGCTACAAGCTACCACGTCGCACACCTACGAGGAAGGCCAAGGAAGCAGCAGAGCCTTCCATGGACCTCTTCGCCTCCCAGGACCCGCCGGCAGGAGAAGGGGAGGATCTGGCGATACATAGTTCATAAAGCTCTGAAGGGAGTGACCAAGAGACTGACTTTCAATCAGGACAAACCCTTCCAGAGTCACAGGACCTCACCCAGATAGAGTCACTTCCCCTGGTAAAGAAACGGCAACGGCATGAGCTGGTCCACACTTTCCCTGAATTAGGAGAGACGCCATCCCACAGCGTGGATGAGGATCGTACCGCCGACCCCAACCCTTCGTCAGGAACGCCACCCACGCCGTCACCCCGAGCCAGGCCCCTCCAAGGTCAAGAAACCAATGCCGCCTGCCAGTACAGATATCAACAAAAGAAAGCGGACATACGCCATCCTGCCTGGGAAGGATGTAGTCGCTGTTGCCGAGTGGTACCGGGAGAATGACTTCTTCTATAACAAGAAACTCCGGGCCCACCGAGACAAGGACATCCGGGATCGGGCTATAACCAACAAGGCCGCGGAACTCCAGGTTACAGGTGGGTTGAGTGCAGTTGTTGCATAGAATTAAAGTGGCCATATGCAAAACATATTATTGCTGTCCAGTGTTACAAAGTGCCGTCAACAGTGTTGATTGTTTAATGCCAAATCCTGTTATTTACTGTGTGCTTACCTGTGATGTCAAAAGTGTGAATATAGAGCTTCCATTTATATATATACTGTATATACTCGACGCGTTTGATAGTAAATTTGTTATATTATTTTTGTAAACAGTACTTATAATAGAAGTTTATTTTCCAGTTGACGTTCTCGCCAAATGGATGGAGGGAATGCGGACCAGGTATGTGAAACTGACTGAGCTGCCCTCAGGTTCTGGGACACATGAGCTTACCGAGAGAGAGTCCAGGATAGTCCAGGCCTTCTCATTTCTACAGCCTCATATCGTGAAGCTTCCCACCAGGAAGAGCAAGGTAAGTTATATTAAAACAACCTATAAATATCTGCTAAACAATAATAACACATGGGAAAGGACAGTAATAGGTAGAGTATAATTTTTCAACTTAAGTTTGTTTATTTATAATAATCATAAAATACAAGTTCCCATACAACATTACATAGTTATACATGATTGTGTGTTAATGTATATGGAATGGTCACACTGCATGAAGTATTCCAATTGTCAAGAACATTGAATTTACATTTGAAAATAATCAACATATATAATCTAACTATAACCACGGTTTCTGCCACATTAAGACTCAATATTTTATATCAGAATTTCACATGTTAGTTGATAAATTTTCACCTAAGCATGAACATAATTGAAATAGTGATTACATAGTTATTAAACTTTTATAGAACATTGTAGTAAATCGGAGAATATCAGGAACTATAATAACTCTTTCCCCACTATTATGACTAAATATATTTTGTAGAAATTGCATTCCATTAATAATTGTCACCATATTATTCTGATAAACTAACTCTCCCATATATTTCACTGAAGTACAAAAAGAAAGGAGGTTCCCTTAGATCCCTTGCCACCCACATCGCTCCTATGGCTGCGGAGGAGCTGGCCGACGACCCGATGGCGGAGGAGAAGTCGCAGGAGCCAGGTGTCCCTCCCACCACCCAGGAATAGACTCCCTCTACATCCACGGGCCGTCGTCGCACCAGAGCGCTACGGGTGATGCCATGGAGAGCGACCTGTACGACAAGGTAAATTAATGTTAAACATTTTAATATTCATATGCTCCCCAATACATTCGTAACTTTATTTTATTTCTTCTTTATGAATTAATGGTAAACATTTTAATATTCATATGCTCCCCAATACATTAAATGTCACCGGAATTTTATATCTTCTTCCTGAATTAATGCTAAACATTTTTGCTCACAGCTATTACAAGGGGTGGAAGAACCTGAACGAGCTCTACCACAGGTGGGATGCGACTAAGAAGGCCACGACCCCAGCCCAGCATTCCCTTAAACTCTTACATCACTATGTCCAGGACAACCTCTCTCAATTAGAACCTTCACTTCTCGACCACTACCAGATGGAAGTAATGCGTTTCACACATGCCATGCGTGCCCACAGCCGTGGGACAGCCCCCTCCCACGGGTGGGTAATCTGGACGGAGAGCCCCTAAACCCACCACATCAACGCCATGGGGCTTCCCAGCCCACCCCTCACAACACCCGTCCGAACGTCTATTACGAGAACCTGCAACCTCCAGGCCCTTCCTACTACCACGGTGGAAAGAATATCGCAGCCCCTGCCATGGTACGAGGATGGAAGTCCCACCAACCCTTCGCTGGACGACCTGAAGCCAATCCAGTGGAGACAACAGGCCCCACACCCCAAGTATGGTTGACATTTCACCCGGGTTTGTAAGTAGGATCATTGATGAATTTTCTTAAATCACCTCAACCAACCACCCCATATTACTAATATTCCTAATTGATTGTGGGTCAGTATAGATAATATTGTGGTGTTAACTTGCTCATAAGGTCTCCATATTAATGGGGTGTAACTTGCTCTTGCCCATCATTTCATATTATTTAATAATCCTATTTGATTGTGGGTCAGTATAGATAACCTTGGGGGGTTACTTGCTCATAAAGGCGTCAATATTAATGTGATGTAACTTGCTCATCATTCATATTACTCAATATTCCTCGTATTTTGTTGACCAATCTATATAGCAATTATGGCTAATAACTTGTTCTTATTACTCATCATAGTTATTAAAATAAAATTTAATGGAGTCTAATAACTTGCTCTTATTACTCCTCATTTATATAAAAATATGTTGGTATTCTTGTTGGAGTCTCTATAGAAACTACATGATTAGTGACGGCTGGGGTTGGCTGTGTCTATAATATGTTGCTAGTTATTTTTACTAGGTGTAACCTAATAGTCATAGTTTTGTGGGGGCAGGCTGGTAGAAACCATGGATTCGTGATATTGAGATGTACAAAATATTATACTAGGTACTATATAATAAGGTGGCAATAATGAGTGTATATACATAGAAAAATAATTTGTAAGTCGTTTGGATATTGAATAAATATAATATGCTAATTAGTATATAATATGGTGGCAAGGAGTGTATAAACATATACACATGATTTGTAAGCTGTTTGAATATTGAATAAAATTATTGTGTACATGTTGGTTGTACTTTTCCTTTTTATACAATACAAGGACTAACAATGATTATGTGTATATGTTGGTTGTAATGTTCCTTTTTACACAATACAATGTGTACTAACAATATTTACACAATACAATGAATAATAATATGGGGAACATGAATGGAAGACATTAATATTTTTCTAAACAAAACAAGAGTTTATGTTAAATGGAATACATAATACAATATTGAGGGGATAAATTAATTTACCTTGACGTTTTCAAAAGCTAATAATATCTCCTTATACAAGGGAATAATTTATGTAGACTGAATACATAATACAATATTGAGGGGATAAATTAACAAGATTGGCGTTATTTAATGATAAGGATAACTCATTATTATAAGAGATATACTAGAGATGCTAGGACACTATAATATTCAGAATAATAATAATTGACATCTTATTTATGAAAGAACTAGAAATGTGACTTGTGGTTTATAATAAACAGTGTGGTTAATATCAATTAGGTTGGGCAATGGGGAATAATTGGAATGGCAAATACTGGAATGGCAACTGTTCAGTTTTGAGGTACCTGCCAGGGCAGGCGCTGTTCTGGCCGGCTGTAGTATTCTGCCAAGTAGTCCGTGAATTTTGGCAGTGGCTGGTGCCCTCTGCCGCGGCAATGGCTGTAGTCCATCCAAGGGGTCCCTGCTCCAGTCGCCTTGTTCCACATTCTCCTGACGCCGAGATGCTTGTCCTTGTTGTCTTTGGCGTTTGTCTAAGAGGAGATTGTGGAGTATATAGGACGCGATGACTACCTTCTCCACGGTGGTGGGCTGAATGTTCATGGTTGTGAGGAGACACCTGAAGCGGTTTGCCAGCATACCGAAGGCATTCTCCACCTGCCTCCTGGCCCGGGACAGTCTATAGTTTTAGTTCCTCTTGGCATTCTCGAGTCCTCGGTGAGGGTAGGGCTTCTGTAACCACTCCCTCATGGGGAATGAGTCATCCCCAATGAGGAAGTAGGGCACTGGATGGTCCTCCCTGGGAAATGGCTCTGCTTCCGGCAAGCCTGCTGCCCCGTCCTCCAGGGCCTGCCGGATGTCGGTCTCCTGGAAGATGCCACCATCAGATGCGGAACCGTTCGCTCCTACGTCCACGTACATGAACTTGCCCAGGTGATCAACCACTGCTAGGAGAACAATGGAGTGATGATTTTTATAATTGTAGTACAGGGAGCCGCAGTTTGCTGGACGTTGTATGGCTATGTGCTTGCCATCGATTGACCCTATGGTGTGCCGGAAGTTCCACCTCTCTTCAAAACCATTGGCAACCTCTTTCCAGCCTTCGGGTGTTGATGGGCACACAATAACCTCTTCCATATACTCCTGGATTATAGCCTCGCATGTCTCCCGTACTGCCAGGAAAATTGGGTTTGCACCAACACAAAAATTTAACGCCATGCTCTTGTATGCCTGCCCTGTTGCCAAAAATCGTAGTGTCATGGCCAATCTCAAACCTGGCTCCAGGGGCTTCTTCCAATTGGTGGTCTCCTTCTTGATCCGGGGTGTAAGACTGCGTACTAGGTCATTGAATAGGTCCTCGTCCATACGCAGATAATACTTGTAGGTGTTCCTGTCCGTCTCCATTAGCTCCTTTAGCAGTTGGTGGTAGTATCCGTAGGTGGCTCTCTGGGCGACTCAAGGTTTGACGCTGCAGCTTCCTGGGTCGTACACGGCGCTGACGCTCCTTCTTCAGGAGGGTGGCGATGAGTAGCAGGTGGTTTAGGTTGGCTACAAGCTCCTGAAACATAATGCCCATCTCCAACTCCTCCATATCCTCAGTGGGTGGCTCGAGTTCCGTGAGGTCCATGTTGCCGTGGTGATGACTGATGAGCGACTGCCATGTGTGCGACCACACCCACTTTTTATATAGGGCAGGTACAGGTCGTAGTCCCACTTTCGTCTAGCATCGTGTTAAGGTTTTCTGATGGTCGGGCCGATGCGGCTGGGGTTTCTCATAACTACTTTCGTATCGGGTAAAGGTTGGCTGATCGTCTTATCTCAATCGCACTTGGTCGGCCGATTCGGGGTATATTAGAGTTATAGTCGGGTCATGCTCTGGCATTCATCGGTTTATATTCTAATCATATTCGGGTCTTTGTCGTAAGTTGCTCGGGAGGATCGGGTTACATTAGAGTCTTGTTCGGGGAATTGTCTGGGGATGTTCTTCTTCTACCAACTTCGGGACAATATCGGTTGAATTCGCCTCAAATATGCAAGTCATCCTGTTCGGGAGTAGGTCGCCAGAAGTTCGACTTCTGTATGACGCGGCCTTAAGTCACATTTCTCAAGATCTAGAGAGAAATTGATAAATCTGCAACAAGAATCTCCAAGAGTGAGAATGAGAGAAAATAAACAGGAAATGAACACTTAGTAAGTAACGTATCATGTTCGGAGCAGGAGAGAGAGAGAGAGACTTCACTAATGCATGAAGACATCATGTACCATTCTATTTTAGGGTTATATTTTAAATGAAAGTCGAGTGCTTGTGGGCCACAAATAATCAACCCGGGGCTGTAGTTAGACCAGCCTGACCTAGATCATAAAGAATATTATATTTTCAATTAATATATTTTTTGTTTCAATATATATTTATTTTTTACCATTTAATAGCCGAACTATATTTAAATGTTATGCAATTATATTGCCCGGAGTAAATTCTGTACACCAAATAATATTTTGAACATTATTTGTGTGGTCTAAGAACCTTTGTATATTGCAGCAACTAGTTAAAACAAAGCAACTTGGCCAGCTTGGCAACTTGGCCAGCTCACTCGACAAGATTGTTGCGGAGTTTCGTTAAAAAAACCTGGGTGTGTAAGTAAAATACTGTCTCCATATGGAGCAGGTACTTCATGTGACAAACCAGTGAGTAAAATAGAAATAATCAGTCAAGATAGTGCGGATATAGTGATGTGTAATAGTAGTATCGATAACACTACACATGTAACTGATAGTAAAGATGAGAATACTGATAGAGTAGAATTTCCGTCTAGAGCTAGTAGTTCAACAGGAAATAATAAGTTAGCTAAACACAATAGAAAATTAGTTTCAAATAAAAGTAATAGGTTGAGGGTATATTATACAAATTGTAGGAGTTTATGTAACAAAATGAACGAACTTAGAGCACTCGTTAGCACAGAAAATATAGACATAATAGCGCTAACTGAAACTTGGATTAATACAGAATCTAGGCATTTTTTAGCAGAATTTGATATTCCAGGATATAGTTTGTTTAAATATGACCGAACAAGTAGGAGGGGCGGGGGTATAGCAGTGTTTGTCAGGAGTACATTAAAAAGCTGTATTAAATCAGGTATTAGACTAAATAATGATAATGAAAGTGTTTGGGTAGAGGTTAACGAAGGTAGTGAGACCATAGTTATTGGAGTCCTATATAGACCGCCTAATATGAGTAGAAATGGCGGAAAATCGTTATGGGAGGAAATTAAAATAGCATCAAGGTTTAGCAATGTGTGCATTATGGGGGATTTTAATTTTCCGAACATTGATTGGCAGCACCAAATAGGCGACTCCGATTCAGTAGAGTTTATAGAGGTAGTACAAGATAGTTTTTTATTTCAATTCATAGATACGCCGACTAGAGGTATTAATATTCTTGATTTAGTTTTCAGTAACAATGAACATATGATAAATAATTTAGAGATTGGTGACCACCTAGGAAATAGCGATCATAAATCTATTTATTTTAATATACAGGGACAGGGAATGCTAAAGAGAATACGACACTTATCCCAGATTTCAGAAAAGCCGATTATGGTGGGCTAAGAAGAGACTTAAGGGTGGACCCTATTGTTAAGCGATTAAGTCAGGATATGCCAGAGTATCCACCCCCGGCAGGGTTGGGTTATTGACACAGGGCCCTCCCGGTCGTCATCATGCGACTGTGTCAAGAGCATTGCAACGTCCCAAAGCTGCTTGTCAGTACAGCTATTTCTTTAGTAATATAAGGGGACTTCACTCTAACATCAATTCTGTACACCAATTTCTTCAAGCAGAATCCCCTACTCTCCTTTTTTTGACAGAGACTCAAGTAACATCCACATCTGACACATCGATTTAATTTTCCAGGTTATCAACTGCTCCAAAATTTCAGACCTAAAGGTGGTGTATGTTGCTTCGCAAAATCTGAAATTGCCCTGGAGGAGGTTACTAGTTTCAATTGTCCCTATTTTGATTATTCTATATACAAATTAATTTCTGCTGGTAAATTTAAATACATATGTTGCATCTACCGTTCCCCAAATACTCCTCCAGAGCAAAGTCTTTTTGATTCTCTGTCCTCACAACTCAGTGTCCTCAACTTAAATGCTTCTTCTGAAATCACTGTGTTGGGTGATTTTAATGTCCATAATGTTGAATGGCTCACTCATTCAGCCAGGACTGATGATGCTGGTCTTGAATGTGAGCTATTTGCAGACTCATTTAATCTCATTCAACTAGTCAACCAACCCACCCGAGTACCAGATAATCCTAATCATAATTCCCACCTACTAGACTTATTTTTAACAACCAATTCAGAAAATTATGATGTTACAGTGAGGTCCCCACTTGGATCTTCTGATCACGGTCTGATACAGGCCACCTGTGTATCACCTACCACACCTTCCCACTCTGAACCTGTTTTGGTGACTAAATGGCATTACGATAGGGCAGACTGGGAGGGTCTTCAAGGTTTCTTTATTGATATTCCCTGGACCTCTTTCTTTTCTAATGATGCACACTCCACCTTGAGCCACATACAAGATTTTGTAAAAATTGGAATGGAAACTTTTATTCCTCATCAAAAGTACAGTAAAAGATCTAATTCACCTAAATGGTTTGACCATAATTATGCTAGAGTAACTGAACAAAAAGCAATAGCCTACAATGCATACACAAGATCAAAAACACATGAAGCCTTTAATTACTTTAGAAACATCAGAAATCATGCCAAAACTGTATTAAACCTAACTAAATCAAACTTTCTCCATAAGCAGGCAAATAAACTTCTAAATAATCCAAATGATAACAAAATATTTTAGTCTACTCTTAACTCATTCAAATCCAACTTCACTACTGCTTCATCCATTCCACCATTAAAATCTCCGACTGGCAATCTTGTAAGTGACCCACGAGGTAAAGCTAACCTTCTTGCAGATATTTTCTCCACCAACTCAACCTTAGATGAAATAAATCAAGATGTCCCTGTACTTAATTTTAATTCACCTGAAATTCCCTCACTTAAGATCCACACCAGACATGTCAAAACTATTTTGCAGAATCTCTCAGTAGATAAGGCTCCTGGTCCAGGTGAAATTCCTCCAATAGTACTTAAGAATTGCTCCTTGGTGCTCGCTCCTGTATTGGCAAAATTTTTCCGTCTGTGTACTCATACCTCATGCTTCCCAGTACCCTGGAAAGAAGCAAACATCCATCCAGTTCCTAAAAAAGGTGCCTCTTTTGATCCATCAAACTACAGACCAATAGCTATAACTTCCACTCTTGGCAAAGTTTTTGAAATTATATTAAATAATCACATAATTAAGCATCTGGAGAATAATAAATTAATCAGTGATAGGCAATATGGTTTTAGACGATGTCGATCAACTGCAGACATTCTTTGCCTTCTTACGCATCAAATCAACCAAGCTACAGACCAACATGGTGAAACACATACAATAGCACTGGATATATCAAAGGCATTTGATAGAGTCTGGCATCAATCCTTATTGTCGAAGAGGTCACACTACGGCCTTGCATCATTAGTTCCACTAATTTCTTCTTATCTTCATAACAGAAAAATACGTGTAATGGTAGATGGCCTTTATTCTCAATTTCACTCAATAAATGCTGGTGTTCCCCAGGGATCAGTTTTGGCCCCAACTCTGTTCCTCATTCATATCAATGATCTCATATCTACCACTCATAATCCAATACATTCCTATGGAGATGACTCAACACTCCACAGTTCCTTCACATTTACCAATTCTTTCACCCAACCCGATCTTATAAATTCAAAAATAAACACTGCAATTTCTCTGAACCAGGACCTTTCTAGAATTAATGAATGGGGACAAGAGAATCTAGTTTCCTTTAATGCACAGAAAACCAAGTACATTCAATTTTCTAACCGACAGAATCTCACTGACTCCCATATATTTTTTAATGATGTAAATATTCCCACTTCCCCTAGTATTGACATTCTCGGTGTAACATTAACTACTAACTTGAGCTGGACACATTATGTTAGAAGCATTGCTAAGAATGCCTCTAAAAAACTGGGACTCCTGTACAGAGTTCGAGAATTCTTCACTGACGAGCAATTGGCCGTAATATATAAAAGTCATGTGCGCTCTCAGATGGATTACTGTTCACCTCTGTGGGGTGGAAGTGGAGTGGTTGCATTGAGGCAGTTGGACAAAATTCAAAATAAAGCTATTAGATTAATCAATAACCCTGCAATCACACAGGACCTTCCTACATTAGCCATACGAAGAAACGTTGCATCCCTTGCATTATTCTACAGATATTTTCACAGCAATTGTTCCGAGGAACTTGCTTCAATTGTGCCGCCTCTCCACATCTTTCCCCGTAGAACTAGGGCAGCTGAGAGCGCCCATGAATTTACACTTTCTCCTCCACAATGCAGAACTTCTGCTTATCAGAATTCATTTATCCCCAGAGCTACTACTCTTTGGAATTCACTTCCCTCGAATTGCTTTCCACAAACTTACAATCAACAAATGTTTAAATCCAGTTGTTACAAACATTTTATGAATGGAGGATGCCTTTAGGCACATGGACCTTTTTGTTTTATCTGTGTTTTTCCTTCCTCCGTTCATGGTCTCTTTTAAAAAAAAAAAAAAAAAAAAAAAGTTAAACTTGCCACCTACATATAACCAGTTTATTGCTTCACTCCACAATGCTCAAAATAAATATATCCCTAAAAGAAGATTTAGATCGACGCAGAACCAACCAAAATGGATGACTAATAAGCTAATAGATCTTATAGGAAAAAAGAAAGGAATATATCGAAAAATAAAGAAAGGTGAAAATCATTTACATATATACTATCAGACTATCAAGACAGGTCAAAAAGGAAATCAGGAAAGCAAAAAGAAATTATGAAATAAGGATAGCCAGCGACTCAAAAAATAACCCTAAAGCTTTTTACCAACTATATAAATCTAAAGTTAGAGATGTAATAGGCCCCCTAAAAGCTTCAATAGGAGAAATAACAGAAAATGATTTAGAAATGTGCAGTACATTAAATAGTCAGTTTCTTTCCGTTTTCACTAATGAAAATTTGGCACAGATTCCAGAAGTCAATATGGTATATAGTGATAGTATAGAAAATATGTTAAGTACAGTTAGTATAAGTAGAAATGATGTGCTTAAGGAAATTGACAGACTGAAACCTCAAAAATCGCCTGGTCCTGACGAGGTATATGCTAGAGTATTAAAAGAATGCAGAGAGGAGTTAAGTAGTCCATTAGCATTTATATTTAACAAGTCATTAGAAACAGGTTTAGTTCCAGAAGCTTGGAAGCTTGCAAATGTAGTTCCGATCTTCAAAAAAGGTGATAAATCGATAGCATCCAATTACCGTCCCATTAGTCTCACATCATAGGAAAGTTGCTAGAGTCTATTATTGCTAGGAAAATTAGAAGCCACTTAGTAAAATTTAACTTAATAAATTCTTCTCAGCATGGATTCACTCAGGGACGTTCGTGCCTTACTAATTTGCTTAGCTTTTTCTCAGAGGTATATGAAGCAGTAGATAGTGACAAGTCATATGATATTATATATTTAGATTTCAGTAAAGCTTTCGACAGAGTCCCTCATGAGAGATTGATGAGAAAGGTTGAGGCACATGGAATAGGAGGGTCGTTGTTGGGATGGATTAGGTCATGGCTAATTGGTAGGAAACAGAGTCAGCATAAATGGTACCAAGTCAGAGTGGGGAGCAGTCAAAAGTGGTGTCCCCCAGGGATCGGTATTAGGTCCCCTGTTGTTTCTTATATACATAAATGACCTAGATTTAGGTATAACTAGTAGGATAAGTAAATTCGCAGACGATACTAAAATGGGGAGATCAATTGATTCAGATAGCGATATAGAGTGCCTCCAAAGGGATCTAGATACCTTACATGAATGGTCAGTAAATTGGCAGATGAAGTTTAACATTGACAAATGCAAGGTATTAAAGATAGGGAAGATGCAAACAAATGTTAAATATAAACTAGCTAATTTAGAATTAGAAAATTCAGACTGCGAGAAAGATCTAGGTGTGTTTGTTAGCAATGATTTGAAGCCTAGAAAACAGTGTATAAGCGTTCGAAATAAGGCAAACAGGATTCTCGGGTTCATCTCTAGGAGTGTGAGTAACAGAACTGCTGATGTTATCTTAAAACTTTACTTGTCATTAGTGAGACCCCATATGGATTATGCTGTCCAATTTTGGTGTCCTTATTACAGAATGGACATAGATTCATTGGAGAGAATTCAGCGTAGAATGACAAAAATGATCCATAATATTAGAAATTTTCCGTATGAAGAAAGGTTGAAGAAATTAGGTTTACATTCGTTAGAGAGACGCAGAGTTAGAGGGGATATGATAGAGGTGTTCAAGTGGGTTAGTGGGATTAACAAAGGGGACATGACAAATGTACTAAAGCTCAGTGATAGCGAAAGAACTCGTACCAATGGTTTCAAATTAGATAAATTTCGTTTCAGAAAAGATATAGGCAAATATTGGTTTGGTAACAGAGTTGTAGATGGGTGGAATAGGCTACCAAGTGATATAGTGGGATCAAGAACGATAGGGAGCTTTAAGAAAAAATTGGATAAGCATATGGACGAGAAGGGTTGGGTGTGAAGGGGGATCAGCCGGGTTGGGCCAATCAGCGCTCTGCAGACCCCGTAATCCTGCGTTAATCTCTAACCGGTTTGGTAAGATGATCCTCAGGGTATTAGAGTGTTGAGCCTATAATTGGGCTTTGTAATTGGGGTTGTGTGGGACAGGGATCTGCCTTGCTTAGGCCAATCGGCTTTCTGCAGACGCATTTTCTTAACTCTAGTAAAC
The DNA here is from genome assembly GCA_032716605.1 of Paralithodes platypus. Classification (NCBI taxonomy): domain Eukaryota; kingdom Metazoa; phylum Arthropoda; class Malacostraca; order Decapoda; family Lithodidae; genus Paralithodes; species Paralithodes platypus. Next base: position 19,468,230 of record CM064565.1, on the reverse strand, counting down.
TGAACAAATATTTACTATACCATCTATTTTAGAACACACCATCTTCTACCACCCTCCCTACCCAACCACCAGGTAGACAGACTACTTTCCTATGCTTGAAGGCCCATCGAACTCAGATTTCAGCCCTCTTTTTATTATCTAATCTATTATGTTAACTAGGATGGATAATTAACTAAAGTATACCCACCTGCCATTAAAGACACTAGTAAAAATGGCTGAATCATTTAAGTGGCCATTTTGAAATCAGGAGCCCTATGTATTGGTCTAATTGCCAAAATAATTACCATCACTAATTATGGATGCGAAAAAAAAATCTAATTTACTAGTTCATAGAGCTGATTAAATATTAGTTTTTGCTTATTATCACATCAATATCGTACTGCAGATCCATCCATGTAGTAATTATATTCTTTATTCTACAGTTAGCAGTCGTTCTTCAAGGGTGCGCTTCGAACCTTAACGAACCTTCCACCATCCCTATCACCAAGCCATCCCAGTAAACTTGAGGTAAATTACTTCTAGATTTGTTTATTATTCAAGGATAACGAAAGTCTCCTAAACTCTTGTTTATCTCATAGTCTAATTATAATTTATTTTCAAGACCAAATTAGTATATAGAATACTTAGAAATAACTGAAACATTCCAAAATGAAAGGTGGTAGTTATACTAAATTTACATAATACATGCATCCCCTCCCTACTTACCTGTAGGTGGCAGTTTCTTCAGAGCAAACCGAAGCAAGGTCGAAGCGGACTGGTAACGGAGCTCATCTCTGTCGAGGTTCAGGAGACTGAAGTAGTTTTGATCTGAAATAGATATTTTAGTAGTTAGTTGTGAAACTAGTGGGTGCAGAGGTAAGGGGGGGGGGGGGGGAGGGGTTGGAAGGCAAGATTTAACAACATTTTGCTCACTGTTCAAATTTTATGAGGGTGGTGGTTGACTAATTTTGAGTTATTATAAAAATTAAGTTTGCTCAAAATTTGAATGCATATTGACCGATGAGGATTTAATCTAGTGTTGAAGTTCCAAGAAGCTTCTCCATCTAAATATATGAATATTAACACGAACAGACACAGCCAGCACCCATGACAAACAACAGGCACCAACCCACCACTAGCACCTGTCACTTGCCAACACCAGCCATGACAAATTCATACACTGATGGTTATAGCTCCAAGGTGATCGCTAAATCATGAGAGATTATTAATATTTGCGAAAAATAATAATCTAGGCAGGATTATTAGACAGATTTGACGTTGAAGCTTTTAGTTTCAAAGCTGCTAATGAGAGAGTTACTATAAAGCCGCCAAATTTAAACAGCTTACATAAGCCAATTAATATAAAGACCAATGATCCCCAACAGTGTCAGAACCAAAAATATATCCTATTTAGCTTATGTATACCGGTTCAAAGACAGGAGCACAACAGCTCCTTATCCAACTATAACTAATTACGAACATAATTACCGGTACTAGGTATTTTAGGTTAACTTCCAGCCAGTAATAACTGCTGGATCCTGAACTGCAAGGGATGGGCAAGCTTTATAATAATCTAAGCAAAACGGGAATGGGCAAAAACTACCTCTTCACCCCAACCCTCTGCACCCACCTTGATATCGTGGTGTAAGGTAATCTGCCAGCTCTCCAGCGTTCCTCTTGATAACGCTGACAGACCTTCATAGGTGCTCTCCAAGAAAAATGTCCTGGAATATAAATATGTATTAATAACTAACAACATTCCGTAATTCCACCCACTAAACTACATGGCAACACACCCACAAACACCAAGAAATATCAAAACACCACCAGCACACGTATCACACACAATTATTGTCTTCTCTCCCTCCCTGCCCACCCCGAACCAACTTCCAGAAGCACATCCGTACTCATATCTCTCGCCGATCCATCCACTCACAGACAACACGCAGCTGCATGCACGACCTCCCGAAATCCATCCTTCCGAATCCTCCCTTCCTCGCGAGGACAGAGTCCACCTGGCCAGGCTGAGATGCGGACACCATCCACCTCTCCTGAGCTATCAGAAGAGACTGGATGACTCCGTTGTCGACGCCTGCCCGGGATGTAACACAGCACCCCATACCATTAAACACATCATAGAAGACTGCATTTCACACAACCACTTACGCCAAACAACACAATCTACACTCAATGAGAGCTCTGTGGGAAAGCCCGATCGTGGCCATGGCCTTCCTCAGGGACTCGGGGCTCTTCGGCCAGGCAGCTTAGGGAACAACAACAACAACATTCCGTAATAGTCTAACTTAGCAACTAATTATTAGGATTAGACTTGCTTCAAACTGGCATTTTTATTTTGCTAACCAGAATTGCCTTCTTTAGTGTTCCTATGTAGCCTACCGGTCAGAAAATCGGGGCTCCCGATATCTTGACTAATACTCAAGAGGGACGATAGGGGATCCTACTGCATCCCGAAATCACCAAGCTCACAAGGTTGCTGCTACCACCCGATGTTCTCGGGGAAAAAACAAAATATGAAGATGCAGGTGAATGAAAACAGCGAAGCACAGGATATTTGGCTTACTTGACAAAGGAAGATCTCACTGTAGTACAATCAGGTCGGGAGGACATGCTGCACCCGAAACCTGGACCCCTTACTTGAAACCCTGGCAAAGGTCACCAGTAATGAATACAATGTCATAATATAATTAAATCTATAACTAAACTCTAGCAACTAGCCTACTAAAATAAATTGTTTAATGAAACTGATCAAAATAACATATGACCTCCAATATATGCAGTATAACATCAATACTAGCTAATTTATCATAAAGATAATACAAAAAAACAAAATGGTAAAAATTGAGGAGATCCCGGACAGCCTTTGTACTAGTTAATTCTATTTTTTTGTTTATTTTTCTTTGATACACAGTGTTGTTAAATACCGAGGACCGTCGCATTTTAGTATTTTCAACATTAGCCTAACCTAACCTAACTTAACCGAAAACTAAACTGGGAACGTGAGCTGGGTTTAGACCGTCCGTTAAGTTAGGTTAAGTTAGGTTAGGCTAATGTTGAAAATACTAAAAGGAGACGGTCCTCGGTATTAAACAACACTGTATATCAAAGAAAACAAAAATATAGAATTAACTAGTAAAAAGGCTGTTCAGAGTCTTTTCAATTTTTACCAAAAACACAATACCAATCCTAAAGAGTAGCCTACTAAAGCTATTCTATCTATAGTTAAACTGGTTCGCTATGACTTCAAGAGCAATGCAGTATGGCATACATCATTTATAGCTTATTTATCACAATATGTAATAACATCCTGGAAACAATACTAAAAATACAAACCATAATGATTATCTTACTATTAACATACATGACAGCTTCTCTAATAATATGCATCATAAGATGGTTCCTGTACTAAAGAAATAATAGGCTACTGTACTTGTGAAGCTACCCACATGTTCAAACAGAAAACAAATATGACACTAATGAATCAAATTTCCATTCATGAACGTTAATACCTCAACAGTTTCTAAAAGAAATGCAATGAATGATGAGGTTGATGAAAACAAATATATATATCTATACCGTATAAATCTTAAGTTTTTTGGCAAATCAGGTTCCCATTAAAAATGCTCCCATCAATAACTCCTAACTTCATACTATACCACTTCTTACCAAAAGAAAACACTCTTCTCTAGTTCCCATACAAACCAAGCTATATCTCTCTTCTAAGAGTCTAATATCACTAAATAAACAAAACTAGGCGAAGAAACGTCAGAGTACAGAGCGCCGCATGTTACCTCTACGAGAGTCTCAGCCACAATGACCAGTCACCAGCATTATGCACAGAGCGGGGAAGACCGCAGAAGTACCAACATGTGCGACGGAACATTTAAATTGTTTTTTTTACTTATGACTACTTACTATATTATTTTATATTTATTTTAACTGAATATACCCTTCAAAATATTGAGAAATACGAACAGTTAATCGATATATTTATAACCAATGATAAATAACATGATTTAATAGCCAACTACCATGGCAGCTCGCCACCACCTGTAGGTGCAGGGGAGGAGGAAGTTGGGGGATGGTAATCTTCTGAGGAGAATGGAAGAAGCTATAGTTGGGACTCCATCTGGGGGCCCATGTGCCTATTGGTCCCCCAATTCATCGCGCCCTTCGGTCAGTGGACACCACCATCTTCGGGAGTCACTACCTTCACCTCCTGGCAACAACATCGCCTGACTCACCATCATCTCCTCACCACCACCAGGGAGATTTGTCAGACCATCGACGAGGGGATCAAGAACATCATCTCCTTCACCACCATCATCCCCCACCTTCACCATCAACAGCGGCCTCTCCATACCAACACCATGTGGCACTGCTGCTCAAGATACAAAAACAAAATTAAAAATAGCTAGGTGGACAGCCCACCATCTTTTCAAACTCTTCAACTCTTCATATTTAACCCCTACTTGTCTTGCTCTAATCTCTTATTTCACTACTAGTGAGGCCTCACCTCACATTCTGATTCTGAGTCCATGGACACTGGCAATCCTGGCAGACACGCCACGTAGGCACTCCCGTGCCCACCTAAATGTAGGCTATAGTCACCTGCTATACTTACATTCTTATCATTACATCCCAAGTTTTCTCCCAATTACAAGGTGAACTCTAATGCATGGTTAATACTAATCCTCATTAGAATTTTATGTGGAAAAATCGTTCTATCGATGTCTGGACAGTGGCTAACTTAGGCAAGAGACTTTTCTCATCATTACTCCTACTATATGCATCATCAGACACCGGTATGTCTGGACAGTGGCTAACTTAGGCAAGAGAATGTTCTCATCATTACACCTACTATATGCATCATCAGACACCGGTATGTCTGGACAGTGGCTAACTTAGGCAAGAGACTTTTCTCATCATTACACCTACTATATGCATCATCAGACACCGGTATGTCTGGACAGTGGCTAACTTAGGCAAGAGACTTTTCTCATCATTACACCTACTATATGCATCATCAGACACAGGTATGTCTGGACAGTGGCTAACTTAGGCAAGAGACTTTTCTCATCATTACACCTACTATATGCATCATCATACACATCTCATCATTACACCTACTATATGCATCATCAGACACAGGTATGGAGATTTACTAACCTCACAAGTGCACTCTCCATGCCAAAGAATGTTTACGTCCTATAATTAAATTTAAGACCTAGGTTACCGGTTAAAGGACAAGGGCACAACCGCCCTTTATCCAACTAATTAATAAAAACTAAATTAAGAGACATTTAGCTTAATTTAACTAATAAAACTAGCAGCATTTATAAACTTCAAGGGATGGGCTACCTTCAAAATAAGGTTAACAAAACCGGTAAAGCAGGCACGTGCAGACGGGGGTGTGCTGGGGGTGCCCGAGCACCTGCCCCTTTTTCCCCTTGTGATGAAAGTGCCCTTTTTATCTGTGCCTGGACTCTAGCATGATCTCAACCTTATCAACGTTTTTTCGAAGGCCCATAAAAATTAGCCAATTGCCAGGTATAACATGCCCTCACACAGTAAACTAAATTCACAGTAGCAACATTTACTATCCTTAAGCAAAAATTTAGGCTAAATGCCATTACTGAAACAAATAGTTACGGTAGCGTAGTTACCCTTAAAATTATTTTCAGAACTTTTCTTTCATGCGATTGCGTTTTTATATTAATCATATCAATCTGGCTAGTTTCTCACTTTCAACTGACCGATAAGGTTAAGAATATAATATTTTAAATCTTAGTATAATTATACAGATATCTGCAAGAAACTCCGATAATATTTTACATTCATAGCATTCTCGAATGCTAGCGCTACGAACGTTCAAATAGTTGTTTACAAACATCACTCGGGGTGAAGGGGCAAGGAGGAGGAGGTATAGTTTGGTATATCCGTAGTTTATAATTTATCTCTTCATATATATATATATATATATATATCGCATTTGTCGATGGTGTTGAGAAACTGCAATTTCCACTCTACAAATGGATAAGCAGCAAGGCCAAGGCATACAGTACCCTAACCTATAGCCTAGGTCTGCCAGTGTATTTTTGACAAGGGACTGGAGTTTTCGCAGAGAGGCTCCAGTCCTGACGTTATTCTTGACTTACAGTGTGCTGGCTTAATAATCCAATAGGGTTGATAGCCTCCTAAGCTAAGTCCTATTTTAACTAAAATTTTAACTAAGTATTTTTGAAGGGTAGGGAAGCAAAACTAGTTGAAGTATTATACAGATTTGTCGTTTAAAGTGAAGCTATTAGTTTAATAATGCAATAATGATTTAATAATCAATAAACACTATGGAGAACATTTTAAGTTGAAACCATGGGCTAGTGTGACAAGAACAAAAACACTGGAACAGCGCGTAGCCGCAGCGCTCATCTCTGTTCCTGGTTCCATTGCCCTTTGGAGCCTGCTGATATCAACCCAAGACAGGGGGCCAGGGGCTACTGCATTTTTGTGAGTTACCACACTTTGCTTCCCTAGAGGCCGAGGGGATGTCACAACTGTCAATTAACACCTAGGTAGCCTACTTATTTCGCTGCTTAGGTGAACAGAGGGATTGAGTGTTCATGGTTATATGTTTGGTGTCTTATGAAGAAAGATTTCTTTATTATAGTATTGTTGTAACTTACATTGAATGGATTTGAAAGAATTTCAGCTGCGTGTATATTTAATTCATTCACTACTAGCTAGGTGCCCTTTTTTCAGTTCGAGCACCTGCCCTTAACTAAGTCTCTGCACGGGCCTGCGGAAAAGCCAGATCTATAAGAGCCTCTTTCACCTACAGCGAATTGGTCCTGGTTTAGCAATGATATTGTATGCATCATTCAACACAGGTTTCAACGAGTTTCTACTTCAGAAGTACACAACAGCAAGTCTGCTACTAAAAAGCGCTAAAAAACACTCCTGCGAAAGAGTTAAGACCTACTATTCCAAACCGGCTTAGTTAAAACTTCTAATATATAACCTAGAGTACAACAACCTTTTATCCAACTATTACTAATTACATAATACTGTAAACTACCCGGGATTTACTTTAATTTCCAACCAATAACACTGGTTAGAATCTTTAACTGCAAGGGAGGAGCAAACTTTATAATAATCTAGCTAAACCGGGAAAGCCCAAAACAACAACCTCTTCCACCCAAACCCTCTACACCCATTTCATTAGCCTGGGGATAAATCAGACAGTTTTAAGCCATTGTACATCTGCCGAGATCATGCTGGTAAACCTTCAGATCAGTTTTCCAAGTATTCTCTAAAGGAATGTACAATATTCCATTTAAAGTGGCCGAAAGTCTATAATCTATAATAGTAGTTTTCTTCCAAACCTTATTAAAATACTTTGGCAACAAATGCAAAATTAGAGAGGACAAAATACGAATTCTAGAATAGAAGTACTTACTGAAGATTCACAAAGTGTGCGCTAATGACCTGGGTTTGAGGCCCGACTAGGTCATATCACTAAAATATTAATAGGAGCTCCGCCAAGTATTGAAGACCGTTGATCGCGGCCTTTTGGTTTGCAAGCAGGGTTTCTCAAGATCCGCTTAGCAGGCAACTGAATCAGTACCTTCATTATGCATTTGAATAGAAACTTAACATGGACAACAACCGAGAGCATGCACACAATGTTGATATTCCAACAGAAGGTTTAGCCCCTAGAATATAGCCTGCCATAATATCTACTAGGAAAGAACCGAATTGTATGATAGTTGGAACAAACATTACCACTTACCTAGGACTGACTAGCTGCTCTGACCGATTGGATCATATCTAACATGGTCCTAGATTGCTACAGATCAAACCTGACACTGACAAAACCTGCTGCAGATATATTGTACAGCCACAAGGCAAAATAACCCATCAATAATAGACTATTTACTTGGGTGGATTTGTAAATATGTGATGCATCTGATTTTAACTGCATATCGAAAGAGAGTTAGATTTACCAAGCTAGTTTTGTTAGTAGACAACGCTTTCCTACAAATATTCCTTCCAACAACCAGGTATGGATTTCATTGCTGAAACTTCATATAAATTAAGGAAGCTTAACAGATTGCAAATTAAATGGTCTAAGTTTCATAGCTAAACTATAGGGAACTCCTATATTTCAAATATTCTACTCCAAAAGTGCTAGAGCAAATGGGCTGTAAATCTTTACACCTATTCCCAGTCTGACACTCCCTAAATGGTAGAAAATATAGCTATACTACTATAGTCCTTTTAGAGTTATGAGGAGTTGGGCATCAAGCTTTCTGGTCTACCTATGATGAACAGGCTATAAGACTAACAAAGGCAAAACCCTAAGTTCTGACCACCTCCCGATCATCATCACCACCAAAACTAGAATCACCCAAGCTGTCAACAGATACACATACACTAATTATAAAAGAGTCGACTTAGAAGCTTTCACAACTGAAACAGTACAGCTCGAAACTCTAAACAGTATTACCTATCACAAACATCAATGAAGCCGTACACTTTAAATACAATTATTCAAAACTCTGACAAAAACACATATCGAGAGGTAACAAAGCAGCACAATCCCAATTGTACACTAGCAATTAAAGACCTCGTCAAACAACATGACACACTAAAACACTTCCCAACACCAAACGCCCAGGACACCACACAACAAATACAAGCTCTAAACACTCAAATTAACAACACAATACTATAACAAGCACTAAACTGGAATAGTTACCTCCAAGCACTTTATCACAAAACAAAACTGTGCAAACTCTACAACACACTAAACAGCATAAAACTCTCCAACAATAACAGCAAACAATCACACGCTACCATCACAACAGACACCATACTTTCAAACAAGCAAACTTTCTCAATCACAAGTCAGCCATTTAAACCCCCACCGAAACAATCGAAGTCATCCGACGAAAACTACTATTCCCTACAGACTCAGACTATGCACCCTTCATTAATTTAACAGTCAGACCAAGCACATCATTGACAACCTCGTACACTCATCCGCCTGTGGCCCAGAGGAAATATGTAGCATACACCTTAGACACTTGGAACCACAAGGCATTCAAGCACTCACCAACTTATCAAACTACAGCTATTCACAAAACATAATACCCAAAATCTGGAAGCATGGAGTCATCACCACAATCCTTAAGCCAAACAAAGACCCCACACCACCCTCCTCACACAGCTCCATCACTCTCCTTTGCACCCCTTCAAAAGTTACCGAACGCCTCCTATTACAACTAACCTGGTTTGTCGACAATCCTAACACAGTCAGAGGGCTGGCCATACAACACCAACCAGACAACTTTCTTATCCTTAACAACACACATCAACATCCCCATATTGAATACCCTAGCAAGCCCTCTTTGACCCCATCATCTCCAGATATCACCTTTTGCTCCCCAGAACTCGCCCCAACAACATCCTGGTGGGTGGTAAAAACCATAGGCTCCAACCACCTCCCAATCATTATCACCACCAAAACTAGATTCACCCCAGCTAGCCACAGATACACAAACTATAAGAGCCAACTGGGAAGCTTTCACAAACGAGACTGAACACTGAAACCCTAAACAGCACACCCATCACTATCAACAACAATACTGTCCACACATTCAACACAACTATCCAAAACGTTGACAAGAAACACATTTCAAGAGGTAACAGAAAAAGACAACCCCAACTTCTCACCAAAAATTCAAAACCTCATCAGACAACGCGACACACCGAAACACTCTCTAGCACCCCACACACATGACATCACACAACAAATCCAAGCCCCACAACTTTCCCTTCATAATTGCTGAGGGGCACAAGGCCTTATGTGGGGCTTTGGTTTCTCAGGCGTTTCTGCACCCTCCTTAGCTCCCCGCCATGGAGTGGCTTCGGTCACCTGGGCTTCATTAGTGGTAAGCAGGGAGGGCATTGTGAGAGAGCTCGGTTATGGCCTTGGCCTTGCTCGGGGACCTTGGGGGTGCTCAACCAGACAGCCTGCAACAACAAATCCAAGCACTCAACACACAGATTAACAACAAAATATAAGAACAACAAACACTAAATTGGAATAACTACCTTCAAACACTTTATCACAAAACAGACTCCAAAAAACTCTACAAAACACTTAACAGCATCACAACACACATTCTGCAATCACAACAGACTACTCCTTCATATAAACAAGCAAACCCTCAATAATCACTTCTCTCATGCCAGCCACCCAAAACCCAATAAAGATTAATAACGTGTCTGTCATCCAATGTAAGGGACAATTCCCCACAGACCCTGACTATGCACCCTTTACCAACAACCAGACAAAGCACATCAACAATCTCAAGGACTCACTCGCCTGTGGTCCAGACAACATAAGCAACATACACCTCAGACATCTAGGACCACAATGCATAAAAGCACTCACCAACATATCAAACTAGTTATTCACACAACATAATACCAGACATCTGGAAGCATGGTGTCATCATTACATTACCCAAACCTAACAAAGACCCCACGCTACCCTCCTCACACCGGCTTATCACACTCCTTTGCACCCTCTCCAAAGTCTTAGAACGCCTTGTACTGCAACGGACTACACACGCTCTACCCCTAGATCCAACACAACATGGCTTCAGGCATTTGCACTCTACAAACACTCTTCTTACATACTTTACACAACAAGCTTTTGACAGCCCCAACTCAGCCAGAACACCACAAAGATCACTACTTGCTATACTTGACATTAGTAAAGCCTTCGATGCCATTCCCCACCACAACCTAACAAACAAAATTTACAACACAAACATGCACAACAATACAAAAAGGTGGCTGGCCAACTTCCTAGCAGGCAGATGTGCACGCGTATCATTTGTCGGTCAGTCATCTAGCATCAGAAACTTAAACGGAGTCCCACAAGGATCCATTCGGTTGCCCGCACTCTTAAATCTGTACATACATGATATACTTACATCTCACACACCCCAAATAAACATAGCTTCCTATGCAGACGACATAACACTCACATGCGCACACCAAAACTCAGACAGAGCAACACTACTCTTTCAACCCCATCTCAACACACTACACGACTGGTGCACTACAAACAGACACAAGTTAGCCCCAGCCAAATCCACCGCAACCCTACTCACAAGCTGGACAACCGAACACAAATAAGCCTACACTCCGCACCTCACCATAAACAACACACCCATTCACACAAAATCCAAAGAGTAACAAATGATACTCTAATGACAAACAATATACTAAAAACAAAAAATTCACAGACACCCATTCTTACCACCCTCAGGTCACTTGGCCACACATTTGGACACAACAAAGAAACCACCACCACAGTTTACTAACCATACATAAGATCAGTGATGGAATATGCAAGCCCTGCCTGGGCTTCAAAACTAGCTGAAACAAATCACAAGCTCTATAAATAATCACAGGCTGCACAACTACTACACCTACAGATCACCTAAATCAAGAAATCCAAGTCCTGAAAGTCAGACCATCTGGACCTGAGCGACACTCAATTCCTGGCTGCACCCTCCACAAAACAACACCACCCACTACATGGCAACACAACCACAGACACCAAGAAGCATCATAACAACACCCAGCACATGGTATCGCACACAAATACGGTCATCTCTCCCTCCCTGCCCACCCCAAACCAGTTTCCAGATGCACATCCATACTCTTATCTCTCTCCGTTCCATCCAATCACCCATAGACAACACGCAGCTGCAGGCAAGACTCCCCGAAATCAATCCTTCTGAATCCTCCTTTCCTTGCAAGGACAGAGTCCACCTGGCCAGGTTGAGATGTGGGAACTATCCAGCTCTTCTGAGCTATCAGAAGAGACTGAATGGCTCCATCGAAGACACTTGCCCAGGATGTAACACAGCACCCCAAACAACAATCTACACTCCTTGAGAGCCCTGTGGGAAAGCCCGACTGTAGCCATGGCCTTTCTTAGGGACTCTGGGCTGTTCTGCCAGGCAGCTTAGGGAAAAACAACAACTAACCACACCTCATTCCCCTAGCTACATCACAGCAGGTCTTTAGGCCACTACACTCCACAAACACCTTTCTTACAGAGCTCACACAAAACACTTTTGGTGGCATCAATTCAGCTAGGCCACCACCCAGAAGGGACAGAACACAGATACAATTGACATCAGTAAAACTTTTGATGCCATCCCCGCTACAACCTTACAAAATTATTAACACAAACCTGCACAACAATGCAAAAAGATGACTGGCTAACGATCTAGCAGGAAAATGTGCCCATGTAAGATTTGCTGGCCAGTCATCGAACATCAGAATTTTCACAATCCCCCAGTCTTGTCACCAACTCTTTTCAATCTACAGTATACATGCATGACCTAGTGCATGTATACCCCAGATACACACAGCATCTTATGTAGACATAACACTTGCATGTACACGGAGACACACACAGAGTAGCACAACTCCTCCAACCGTATCTCAACACACTACACAACCAAGTCAAATCTACAGCTACCCTTCTCACAAATTGGACAGTAGAACATAGTCACATCCCTCACATCCCCTTAAACTACATCCCTATAACTCACATCCACACCCAAAATCCTTGGTGTAACATGTGATACAGGAATGTCATTTAAAAAACATATTTCAAACATAAAAAAACAAACGGACACCAAGACTAAACACCCTCAAGTAATTTGCCCACACAACATACATCAAAGAAACCACCACCACAGTATACCAACAATATATAAGTTTAGTGATGGAATATGCTAGTCCTGCTTGTGCCTCTAACCTCTCTGAAACAATCACAACACCCTACAGACCATGCAGAACAAAGCCCTCTAAAAAATCACTGGCTGCACAGCTACCACACCAACAGACCACTTGCACCAGGAAACCAAAGATCACCTTGATAAGAGAGGTACACACTTCCTCGCAACAGTCTCCACAAACCTATACCTTCAACCACACTACATGGCAGAACATCCACGCACACCATCAAATCTCAAAAAAACACTTAGAACTCAGTTTCATACACAAATACAGTCTTCACTCCTCCCTTGCCCACCCCAAGCCAACCTCCAGAAACATACCCATACTCAGATCACCCACCAATCAATCCAGTCACTCAAATACAACGCTCTGCTGCATGAACGGCCCCCTGAAGTTCATCCCTCAGAAATCCTCCTTTGCCATGAGGGCAGAGTCCACCTGGCTTGACTGTAATGTGAGCACCATCCAACCCTTCAGAGTTATCAGAAGAGGCTGGATGACTCCGTCCAGGGCACCTGTCCGGGTTGTAACACAACACTGCTCACTATCAAACACATTATGGAAGGCTGCAGCCAGGCAGCCTAGGGAACGACTATTACTACTACTACTACAAAGGCAATATAAGTTAGAGATTATGGATTGTTTGGACAGTTTTTCGGTTTATGTCCAAGTAGGATATATAAAAGAACTAATACACAGTTTTACACTAAAATTCGCCAATGCCTTATATTGGTACCAACATATACTCCACTTTGGCAAACATTCGAAACACCGTCACAAAATCAGAAAAAACTGTCCATAGTATTAAGACTGTTGGGCCCATATCGGGAGTGAAGCAATACTCCAGCGGACAAAAACTTACATTTGATACAAACCCAAACTGAAGTAGACTTTAGAAATGACCTAAAGCATAAGTATCACCGTTATGCTTAGTATTATTTGTATATTATATAACATGTCGGAATGTTTGATTATCTAGATTTAGGTTTTGGTGTAATTGTATTTTGGCCAGATGAGTAAATACTGAAAACCGAATGCTAATGTTTTTAACCTGAACCTTTGATAGTTCGAAATCTTTAGTTTCATGTGAAGGCAACTAATCAAAACAAGAGATACTCCAAAATAAAGTAAACAGCAACAATATTTACATACATTTCAGAATACGCCACCTTTAACACCCTCTCTACGCATCCAAGTAGGTCAACACAGCTTTCCTATGCTTAAAGGCCCATATATCTCCAATTTCGGCCCTTATTTTATTATCCAAAAATATATTAGGTTCACTACAATGTTAAAACTAACAAAGGTATAGCCACCTTATAGACTAATAATTTAAGTCCGTTTCAAAGGAAGACGCCACCCATTACTTCAAAGGTCAGGGGTCATAGATATTGGTCTAATTGTCAAAATAATTACCACAACTATTAATTATGGAAGCGTAAGTTTGTATTATTCAATAGTTTGTAGAGCTCTACAGTAATATTAGATTTTGCCGAGAACAAAGAACGTATTGCTGATCCATCCAATGAAATGTTTAGCTCTACAGATATTTATTTATCTTTCTTTTCCAGGGTGCTGTTGTAACTTTCAACGAACTACTTTCCACAATCCTTCAGATTAAGCTATTTATTAATTTGCATTTGATTAAATTTGATTATAATTATTATTTACTATTAAGGGATATCAGACGTCTCTTACCTAAACCAATAAGGTCTAAATAGAATATTTTCCGACGGCAATAATATACATACTTTGAAATAATGAGGAAACCATTAACCCGGGAACTGCGGGAAGACTCTTAAGAGTCGGAGAAAACAAAATCAATTTTAAACATCGAAAAACAATTTTATTTTATTTTTTATTTTTTGTTTTGCCCTTGGGCTATGCAAAATATCAGTCTTCTACCTCTCCTCCTTCCCCACTTTCCTCCCCTCCTTCAGTTATCACCTATTTTCCCTGTTATTCCCTTATTCTGAGGTATATTTTCGTGTTAACATTAGCGAGTTGCAAGCAGGGCATTGTCATCACTGTTAGCAAGCGAGTGCAAGAGAGAGAGAGAGTATCGATCGACAGTGTCTCAGTGGCCTTGGGGGAAATTGGCGGGAAAGGAGGTTGCCTCACCCATACATTATGCAACTCCCGCCCTGTATCGCCGATTTTGACCATCCAAACGCTGTTTTCACTAGTTTTATTGTTGTAACAGGTTAATTCCTTTATAATCAACCTATAATAGGCGCATATGGATAAGTATTAATGCTATTTATGGTAAAATGAATATTTTAGTGATGGAAACAGCTCAAATACATGCGCACAGGCAGAGGCGTCTAATTACCCCCATGCGCACTTAAGAGGTTAGAAACAAAAATGCAGTAATACTAAAGTTCATATAATCATCCCCTCCCTACTTACCTTTAGGTAGCAGTTTCTTTAGAGCAAACCAAGGCAGGTTCCAAGGCCAAGCGGACTGGGAACTGGGCTGGTCTTGACTGTCGAAGTTCAGGAGACTGAAGTAGTTTTTATCTGAAGTAACAAAAATAGTAGTTAGTCATGAAACAAGTGGATGCAGGGGTGGGGGTGCTGGTGGCATGGGGGGTCAGGGGCAAGAAAGCATAATGCAATATTGTGTGCACATTTTATAATAAAGACAAACATAGCTTTATAATAATGATTAGCTTTATTCAAGTCCAAATTCATATGGTCTGATGTGGATATAATATAATTATTGAACTCGTTAGAGTTCTACATCTAAATTTTTTAAAAATAACCAACAATTTAATTCATTGTAGAGTTTATAAATCAAACTGGGAATTTATGAAATACAAATGTAAACTAATATAAAATGTAGAACATAATCTGACACAGCCAGCAGTGCCAGCACCCATGACAAGCAACAGGCACCAACCCACCACCACCACCTGTCACTTGCCAACACCAGCCATGATAAATTCAAGCAAGGTTTATTATAGATTCTAGTTGGTTGCTAGATCATAGGGATTACTGTAAGTTTGAAAAAAAATCTGTTAAAGTTACTAGCCCCAAAATTAATTTCAAAGCTGCTACTAGAAAGCGCTAAACATTTAAGTTCCTACATTTGCCAAATTGTTTAAACACCTTTGATCCCGAACAGTATCAATCGCACCTTAAGAATACTTTAATACTTTAAGCTTTCACCAGTTCTAAGAGCACACCAGCCCTTTATCCTACTATTACTACCTACAAACTAGATCACAGATTTACTATAAAATCTAACCAATAAAACTACCAAGAATGACGAACTGCAAGGGATAGCAAGTTGTAGAGGAATTTAACAAAATCCGGGAAAAGCCAAAACAGCTGCTTTCCACCCAACCCACTGCACCCACCTTCATAGCCTGGTGAACAATCTGCGGTCAGTTCTCCATCGTTCCTTGGGACACCTCTCTGGCAGACCTTCAAACCTGCTCTAAGATTGCTTTCCTGGAATATAGGAAGAACATTTAATAATTACAAACTTCAGTAAATGTCCAGCTTGCTATACCTAGTAACTAAAACCTACAGTAGTTCCAAATAGGTAGGCCAGCAATTGTGAATCCTAAGTGTCACAACTCACAACAGGCTAGTGCGAGTGGGCTGTAATTGTTCACACCTATTCCCTGCCTGACCTTTCCGAAATGGTAGAGATATTACCTTAGATTACTCGAATAGTTTTAAGAGGTTAAAGAGTTTTTCCCCACTCCTTTGTTACATTAATGGCTCGGACAGGGTTGCCTTTCTGGAGTTTTATTGCAGTATAACAGAAGTATGTTAACCCTTTCATATAATTACCTTACTGTAGCTCATGCTGGCAAGTGTCAACAGTATCCTACCTCCACAAAACACAAATGTCTACCTAGAATGTTTGACAGTGATGATATACTTGGCAAGGGACACGAAAACAAGGTAACATTTTGCAAATATTCCTAAGGCCGCTAGGGTCAGAGTGAATGAAGACTTCTGGGGAGATGGAACTTTTTAGAATTCAGTATGGGCGACTGATATCTAGCAAAAAGAGTGGGAAAATATCTGCCAAACTGTGTCCTTACTTATGCAACTCTTTGCAATAAAAGTGAAAACAAAACTGCGCTAGCAAGAACGTACTGTATAGAAAGACAGAATATACTCTTAGTCTTTAGTTGCCTTTTACCACTATACAGGATTCGTGGAGCATAGATTATTTTATATAAAGGCCACTTTACATGGCATGGCTTTAATGTAGATCATATTTTGAACTGTTCAAGATGAGGAGACGCAAAATTGTATTAGACCAACTTATAATGGCTGAAAGGCATTTTTATTTAGCCAGCTAGTTGTGCTGGACAACATATGCGAAGCATTAATTATTTAATAAGCTACATAGATATGTTTTAATGTAATATATTAACCCCTTGCAGACGGGGATGTTTGTAACTTCTTCTACCTGCCTGGCGGGCATATTGACCCTAAACGAGCTTCATTCCATGCTCTTTTTCATGCATCAAATAGAGCCAAAGCGTAATACAATTATGTATCCGTAAAAGGGCGATAATAGAGCTTTCCAATGACACCTGAATCATCCTTGTAAGACCACGGGTTCTCTTGCAACAATTCTCCCTACCAACAATTCCTTTGAGACCTCTGGTGGACGTTTCTGAACCATCGCCAGAGCTACGACTGTAGACATCACTATACCCAACACCTAGGATATGCACAGTTTATCTCAATTTCTGTGGGATTCTACATGTTTTTATTATACCGTATATGACTACACTAAGTGCTTATATTGTATAGTAATAAATGGAAAATCCATATGCAGCTGATAATGACTACAAACATAATTATAAGCCGATTAATTATCATAACAAAATTGGCGGGAAAATACCTGCTGACTTTGTATTGTAAATCTAAGTTATTTATGAATAGGAGTAATTTTAAAATATATAAATCAAACATATGCATAGACCAAAGTATGGGTCAGCTACAGAAATTTCGACTGACTGCATATATTATAGAATTGGTGGAGATGGAGGGTGGATAGCTCTGCGATGTCGCCCATTTCCCACAATGCACTGCGGTTATCCTTGCGTTCAGCGCCTGTATCGGCCACTGTAGGCATTTATTGGTAGGGAGAATTGCGCAACACGGGGGGCAAATACGGTATATTCCCGATTTTTGTTTTCCCTTGTCTCGCAAGGCCAGGGGTGTGGGATGTTGTGGTGGGGAGCTCGATCACCTCGCTTGGTCCATGCCGAGCGGTCAGAGCCTGCTAATCGTCCTCCCAACGCGTGGACGCTCTCTCAGACCCGATAATGTGCTCAACATCCTGCCCGGATATTGTCGGGTCCCGCAGGGATGGCCATGGTTCTCTCGCCCGACATATGTGGGGCCCTGCGGCTGAGGTGTTAAGGTAAATTTAATTAGTTAACAAATAATACCCATAGCATACTTGAAAAAAATATATTAATTTACCAGTTATTCCCAGTCCCTTCACTTGCAGGAACTGTTTGAACTACCTACTGTATATTAGATCACGCAGCATCTTATAAACTCTTGTAAAACAAAGCCCGCACTATATAAAATAATTAATTTGAGTACAGTATTCTGAAGTACCTTACTTTAGATTTGTGTATGAAAATATAATTTAGATAATTACAATTACGCTCCTATTTGTTTTAGAAAAATGTCCAGGATTAAAATTACATATTTTGTCTACCTCTACAGTGCACTGGTGGTAGCGTCTGCGTTACTAACTTATTCTGTCCAAAGTTCCATATACCATTCTCTTCACTACTTACATATACGTAGGTATACTACCTACCAGGTAGTAAGTGTTCCTATAGTCTATTCGCTATAAGTAGGCGAGAAATCATGACCTAACCTCTGTAACTCAAAAATTACTAGTAATCCAGCTAATATTTCTACCATTTGGGAAGACTGTCAAGGAATAGATGTGGAAATTTACAGCCAATTTGCTCTAATCCTTTTTGAGTTACAGAGGATGGAGATAATGATTTTGCGCTTACTTACAGCAATAGACTAAAGCACCTAGTATACTTGGTCAATATTTACTAGATGCACCACAGCTATTTTCAAGTTGTATTAATTCATTATTTTATGTTTGTTTTTTTATTTATTTAGCCTATTTATTTTTTTTTTTTTTGGGGGGGAGGATTTGTTATTTTGATGGTTTATTAGCTTTCTATAATAACATATGGAAATTAGTATTTACCCATTATCCAAGAATATAAAAACACGGCCCCTGATAGTGGGAAGGGCTATGAAGAATAGGGAAATTGAGGGGTGAAAGGCGTATAAAGCGAATATATTGCATAATTTTGTAAATAAAAGTTGGCTCGGGTTTGTGTATATTCGAGATCCAGAAACCCCAATTTTTTGAAAACCCGAGCCAACTTTTGACGAAAGTTGACTCGGATTTCACTGGGTAGAGTAGGCAATAGCCTAGGTTATAAAATAGTCTACTTTGAAGAGACATTAGCCTAACCTAACAACCTTACCTAACCTATCCTAGTATTACGGGTACCCCCGCTGGTTGGGTAAAACTGGTTGATAGAAAGAGCTTTCGAGTTCACAAAAGATGGCGGGCATGAAGGCTGTGCCGTCTATAGGAGGGTATTGGGCAAAATCCTGCATAGTGGCACCCCTCGTATTTTATATGCCCATATACCTAAGAATCTTTATTTATTACCTCATATCTCTTAAGGATTTTCTTCACTTACCTCAACAATATTAATCCTGATAGGTTGAGAGGGTATGAAGTATTAAGTAACACCCCGTTTTTAACATTAATCAATTACAAACCCCAATGTCCTTTAATAAACTAATGAAAGCATATGGTCCTCCCGGGATTCGAGCTCGGGACACCACAACCCAGAACATAAGCACCTCAACCATTACACCAGCAACACAGTTAAAGGTTGATTACACTACTACGATTAATATCCATTTTCGAATATCAATCTAATAATTTACTCAGACCCAACTGCATTATGCATCAGGGGAAGAGGGGTTGAAACACTGCGATTAACTAGAATATAGCCATGTTGATAAACAAAGTCAAGACATTGTGTATCCTTGCTTGTGATTGGTTGTTGACTATCGTGACTTCACCAGCCAAGGCGTGCCTCAGCGATGACGTCATTCCAGCCCTCGGCCAACATGGCGTCATTACACCCGCTTATTTTAAAACCCGCTTAATGTTTCACCCGCTTAGTTTTACATCAGCGGTGTATATGTTTCAGACAACGTGTATTATAATGTCATTAGTGCACCGTGTAATTTGGGTCTTGATATTCAAAGCGTTTCTATTTATCAATACTGAGTATTCAAGCCCCCTTTCCTCCGTATTTGGCTCGTGAACAATAAGGTTAATCTGCGAGAGCGGGATCATCCAAAGATGAACCGATATATTTGGACAATACCGCACTATACTCGTGAGCGGTATCAGTCAAATTAGACGGAAACTTAACACCTTACGAGCGGCCTATGCGGTTTATTTATATGTACCGCACAGCGGGGTGTTTTTAGCCAAAATAGGGCTGTTTACGTGATCATTTTCATGCCTAAATAAGACCCAGAACGTAAAACAAGTACCTATCCCTGAAAGGGCATAAACAGAGCTTTCGAATGACACCATAACGATCCTTGTATGATGGATAGTTTTCTTGCAATAACCGTGCAACGCGAGTGCAAAAAGCAGGTAATTCGGTAGTTTCGGTACATAATTGAGTATGTAGCGAGTGAGAGAGGGAGGAGGGAGCTGAGATTTGTGTCAGTAGGTTCGCCGCGGTGGTCTGGAGCAGTCATACGCTCGCTAGTCTCCTGCCACCACTTGTCTCTCTCTCTCAGCCACATTACGTGCTGAAATTGCCACTCGACCTATGTCGAGCGCCGCCACATAGTCCAGCTTTATTTAACTCGACTTATGTTGCTCGCCGCTAATTAAGGGTTAATTAACTGAGAGCATGTGACTGTTTACGTAAACAGTGACGGTACGTCCGCTAACAATAAACCCCCACCAAACAGACTAGATTTTCAATGTTCTTACCCTTAAGTTGGCATTACCTATCCAAACATGCCAACCTAAACTAGCGTACGTAGTGGGGGTTGCCGTCCCGACACACCCTCTGTTAGTAAATACAAATCAGACTAACCTCTGAGGATTCATGGTCAGCAAATACAAAAATAGACTAACTTCGGAAGATTCATGGTCGGCAATTAATAAGGTAAAAATTGCAGAGACCCTAGACAGCCTTTTTACTAGTTATTTGTTGTAGTCTTGTTTTTACACTAACAGCCTTATCTAACCTATCATAGTATTATGGGTGGGGGCTGCAGCCCCCACATCCACGCTGGTTGAACCAAGTGTTAACTAAGTTATATCAATAGAGGGATAAAAATTTAATGCTGTCCGGAGTCTCTTCAATTTTTACCAATAATAATTAGACTAACCTCTGAGGATTCATAGTCACCAAATACAAAAATAGACTAACCTCTGAGGATTCATGGTCAGCAAATACATATTAGACTAACCTCGGAGGTAAAACAAAAAAACACCGAGGTTAGTTAATATAAATCAGACTAACCCCGGTCATTCAATTACTGTTTAAATATCAATATGCGAATTACAGTGCAGTAATTATGTCATAATACTTGTGTGAAAAATATACAAATCCTCAAACGGAAACCACTTCCTCAATACCGTTACTGTAGATCTGTACCCCACTATTAAATTAAGTGGGCTAAGAGTTGATCAACATGGCTCAATTGCAGATGATGTTTCAACATCACTTTTTCTTTGATATAATGCATGCCCTCTGCTCCTATATGGGTTATTATTGACGAGGCAAGTGAAGGAAATAATTCTGTATTGAGAATATACATTAAAGATTCCGTGGTAAATTTAGCCTAGGCCCTAGACCCAAATAACAAACTATAAAACCCTTATCCTTGGTGAAGACTTAGATTATCGACAGCCAATTTGTTTGTTTTTTTACCAAGGGATTAGTACCCAACCAGCCGCCAGACCCCACCCATAATACTATGATAAGATAAAATATGATAGGTTAGGCTAATGTCTTCAAACCATAGCCCTCCCCAGTATCAGGGGGCGTGTCAACATGGATCGAAAATGGGGAAAATAAATTTTTCCGAGATTTCTAATGGATGACAAACGCTATATATTGATGCAAATGAACAAAACAAATATATAAAAACACTGGGAAAAATAGTGGGACAATATTTTCGAGCCGCACCACAGATAGTGCAATCTTAATGGGTGATGGCAAAGTAACAAAGATTAAGAACGTTTCGCATAGGTTTAAACTTCCAGAAATAAATGGGTAATAGATAAGATTATTTTAACTTACGTCCGCCGCCGCACTCATGTTATTGTTGTGAACCTCTCGGCCCTCTTGCTGCCGGAGTAAGATAGGTCTCTTACTACTGTGTTTTTTGCACCGTTACCCAATCAGCGGGGGTGTGGGGGCCCCCACCCACAATACTAGGATAGGTAAAGTTAGGTTAGGCTAATGGCTTCTCAGTGTCGACTATTTTTAAAACATAGGTTATTTCTCACTCCACCCCAACTGCATTTCTATCGTTAGCAATTTTACCTAACCAGGGGGGGTGTGGGGGTGGCAGCCCCAACTCATAATACTAGGATTTGTTAGGGTAGGCTAAGGTCTCCTCAAAGTTGATTATTTTTATAACATAGGCGATTAGGTCTACTCACTCCACCCTGTTAAATCCGTAAAATCCGAGCCAACTTTCGTCAAAAGTTGGCTCGGGTTTTCAAAAAATTGGGTTTTATGAGTCTCGAAAATGCACAAACCCAAGCCAACTTTTATTTACAAATGCAATATATCAGCTTTATACGCTTTTTACCCCTCAATTTTCCTGTTCTTCATAGCCCTTCCCACTATCGGGAGTCATTTTTGTTTTATTCTTGGATAATGGGTAAATACTAATTTCCATGAAATAATGTTACTATAGAAAGCTTATAAACTATAAAAATAACAAATCTCCCAAAAGAACTTGAAAATAGCTGTGGTGCGTCTCTTAAATATTGACCAAATCGTGGTATAAAAATAAATATTTTCCCAAATATGCTGTATACTGCCCAATTCTTGATATAAGGAATGCCGTTACGCAGGAATATACCGATTATTGACAACCTTTTTACCAAAAAAGAAATTTCATCACCATAATTTGTTATTAGGTTATGCCGAGGGTTAAAACACATTTCATGCGATCATTAGAGCATATACATTACATAATGGTCTTCAAATATATAACAAAAACAATTGTGGTTAAAATACAGTTAAACTAAAATATGAATATTCACATGTCATTCAAAATCATTGTTTTCCTACTGTGTTGCGGTCCGGTCCGGGGTATTCTGCAGAACAACTCCTCGATTACGGGATTCCGGACTCTTGGAATTATTATTTTTCGCTCTTACCTTACTCAGGGGACCTTAGTGATGTGTGGATAAGTGCTACTTTTCTTAGTTTGTCAATTTGATTTTCACTCCCCTATAACATTATCAGAGTTATTTTTGTACAGCCATTCCAGGACACTCTGTTTACATTCTAGCCTCCTTTGAGGCTCCTCCCCGATGTTTAGCAGCCAATCAGATTGGAGCTTCACCTACAAGAAGTCGGTACATTTTTATTGGTACTTTCGTGTTATCGACCGCCAAAGCTGAAGATTGCAGAGTGAACACTATAGATTTGATCCTATAATTTGTTTAAAGTGTTAATACCCAATCAGCGGGGGTGTTGGGGCGGCAACCCCCACCCATTATACTATGATATGTTAGGTTAGGCTAATGTCTTTTCAAAGTTGACTAAATTGAGTAAACTCTTAGATTGTTGGGGTATCTGAATTACAATTAACGATAATCTTCAAGGACACTACATCCGCCCTATTTGAAAAAATGTATTAGGGAAAATAGGGACCAATAGACTCCATATTTTTCTCATTATAGTCCGCATGGAGGAATTTAGGATAAATATTTACCTATGGTCCTGTTAAAATATCCTCAAGTAACCTATTAAAAACTGTTCAGGGGACTAGTTAGAACTTGTAGGATGTTTAATTGAAGTGCGGAAATCAGTATTTACGGAGAAATAACAGTCTTAAAATACGCTATGGGTCACCCAGGGTCCCTGCCCTCTCTTTCCCAGGTAATGTTATGTTATATTATATTATATTAGAGTTAGGTTAATCTAATATAATATTTGTACATTATGGCAGTGGGCGGGGCCGCGCGTATGTGGCGGCGTACAGACCCTTCCGCATTTTAAGACTTATTTCTCAGTAAATCCTGATTTCCGCACTTCAATTAAACATCCTACAAGTTCTAACCAGTACCCTGACCAGTTCTTAATAGGTTACTGGAGGATATTTTAACGGGAACATAGGTAAATATTTACCGAATTTAGTTATCGACACTTGAAAAAACTCCGATTACACCGAAAATAAGAATAAGAAAATAAAATAAGAAGTCCCGACCGTAAACAAAGCATTGCATCCAATGAATCCTTCGAGTTTACTCTTCTTCTTGTTTTGAATGATGGGGTGGTTGCGATTCCCCCAATAAATGGCGTGAGCGTTACTCACAAAAACGAAATACCAGCAACCTGTTTTTGCCCCCTTACAGATCTACATGCATGAGGACAATAAATCAAGGGGGTGTGAGGGGGGGCAACGCTCCCCCCTCTCAACCCATCGTGTATCCAATGTACCCCACAATTTCCGGTACTACTTCAAGATGATTTGTGGCGCACTATTAGAACCAATTTATTAGGGACAATAGGTATGTATAGACTCAATAATATTCTCAATATTGTCCCCATGGAGTATTTGCGATAACAACTTTGAAAACCCTGATATGATATTAAATAAACAGAGTTCTGCGCATAAACAAACCCAAGAGCGGGGGTGTGGGGGCGGCAGCCTCCACCCATAATACTAGGATAGGTTAGGTAAGGTAGTTAGGTTAGGCTAATGGGTATATATCAAGCAAACCACCCACCAATTTTCATGACAATTTTGAAATGCATTTTGGAATCCCTATAAACTGTACTTAATTTTTATGTAAGTTTGATAATTTGAAAAAATCGATTAAGGGAGAAAATTAACATTGAAAATGATGTGTAAAAAGTCTCCCATAAACGGCGGCCCGCTATGTTATTGTAGTTTGCGGCCTAATTTTGTCTGTTAATTCACTTTCTCCTTAATTGGACCCCCTATGAAGTACAACAGATTATGATGACATAAGTGACGGGTGTTTAGAGGGGGCAGAACTCCCCCTTCAACATATTACGTGTCTCACAGTAACTTCTATTATATAAACAACCCAAGAATTTTCAGATATTTTAAATTTCATTTAGGATGTAATATAACCTATACTCCATGTCAAAATAAGTGTCAACCCTCGAAAAATTCTATTAAGGGAGATACAGAACCTAAAACCTGTAACGATATTTGTCCAGGGTTCACCTCCCCATAGACGGCACACAACACGACTCGGCGGACCTCTTTCTCCCTGCCTTTCAGTCTAATTAATACTAGGAATTTACCTAATTTTCTATCCAATGTACTATCCAACCAGCGGGGGTGGCAGCCCCCACCCATAATACTAGGTTAGGTAAGGTTGGTAGGTTAGGCTAAAATCTTTAATGTTGCTTAATTGTTGTATAATGAGCTTACTGGGTAACTTCATTTTCTATCCCATGTATCATTCAACAACTTTTGCCAAAACTTGACTGCTGTTTTTTTTTCATTTTTGGGGTTTCTTAAGTTGAAAAACAAGAAAACCTGAGGTCAATATACAGGAGGCGCTACAATATTGGTAAAAAATTAAGCTCAATAGCATGTGATTAAGCGATTTTTCTCCAAATTGTTGATGTAGGTGTCATTCCCGGGAAACTAACATAATACATATTATATGGATATTTACGTTTTAAGGGTTTGTTTACACTTCTTCTTTTTCGTCTTCATCTGGGAGACTTCTTTTTCGTGACTGTCAGTCAACAACTGAGACATCTGGTGGCGAATGCAATGAACTATACTGGTGGCGTCATAGCCAAAGTAATCACCCTACCTAATTCATGCCAAGAGTACTCGAGTTCACTGACACGTGATGTCTATCGACCAATCAGGTGATGCCATGATTTGGAAAACAGGTGGCCCAGGATATAAGCTGTCAGTTTGACTCTGGCAAGCTTGTGTAGAGGGTGTGAGCCGATCAAAGCTCTTTTTCCACCGTCTTTAAAAACACTGAGGCTGCTTAAGACTTTTCGCCTTCCAATAAGTGTAAACTGTCCCAAGTGCAACAGCCAGAGCTACAAATACAGCTGGCGAGGGCAGCTGGCTTTGAAAATGCACATACACTTTTTTTACATGGAAAAAATTCGAAACAAAAATCCACCAGCTGTTGACCAAGATGAGTGGTGATCGAGCCTCCAGCGGCCAGCCAGGCAGCCCAGTACCTCCTCTGTTCATTAAGGTTAGTTGGTTGGTTGGGACAACCATAAAGGAGCCCGGACCACAGCTAGCTAGGGAATCTTAATGGGTCATCGCAAAGTAACAAAGTAAAAGATTTTGTTCGCATAGGATTAAACTGGCATGCAAGGGCTAGTTGGTTACCATACTGATGTTTTGGACCGACAGTTAGCCCATCGATCTTTTTAGGCCTAATAGGTCCGGTAGAGCATAGGCTATACATCATTGCTATATATGTCATTAAGAGCTGAAATGTATTATAAGGGAGAACAAAAATAAAATAAAATACATAGGCCTACTGTAAAACAATAAGTTTTTCAGCCAGTACCCCAACCAGCGGAGGTGTGGGGCGGCAGCCCCCACACCAATAATACTAGGTTAGGTTAGGTAGGTAAGGTTGTAAGGTTTAGGCTAATGTTAACCCCATTCTTACTAGGTTAGGTTAGGTTAGGTTGTTAGGTTAGGCTAATGTTAACCCCCATTCTTACTAGGTTAGGTTAGGTACGGTTGTTAGGTTAGGCTAATGTTAACCCCATTTCTTACTAGGTTAGGTTAGGCTAATGTTAACCCCATTCTTACTAGGTTAGGTTAGGTAAGGTTGTTAGGTTAGGCTAATGTTAACCCCATTCTTACTAGGTTAGGTTAGGTAGGTTGTTAGGTTAGGCTAATGTTAAACCCCATTCTTACTAGGTTAGGTTAGGTTAGGTAAGGTAAGGTTGTTAGGTTAGGCTAATGTTAACCCCATTCTTACTAGGTTAGGTTAGGTAAGGTTGTTAGGTAGGCTAATGTTAACCCCATTCTTACTAGGTTAGGTTAGGTAAGGTTGTTAGGTTAGGCTAATGTTAACCCCATTCTTACTAGGTTAGGTTAGGTAAGGTTGTTAGATTAGGCTAATGTTAACCCCATTTTTTACTTCGTTAGGTTAGGCTAATGTTAACCTTATGAAAACCCAAACAAAGATTTTATTAGGGTTACTGTGTAATTTTAACATGAACATTAGTAAAAATCCGAGCCAAGTTTCGTCAAAACTTGGCTCGTGTTTTCTAAATGTCGGGTTATATGGGTATGGAAATTTACAAAACCCGAGCCAACATGTTAATAAGGTTACTGTGTTATTTTCATTTTTAAATTAGTTAAATCCGAGCCAAGTTTCGTCAAAACTTGGCTCGGTTTTCAAAAAGTCGGGTTTTTATGGGTCTGGAAATTGACAAAACCCGAGCAAAAATTTTACCAAGGTTACTGTATTTTTTTCATTTTTACATTTGTTAAATCCGAGCCAAGTTTCGTCAAAACTTGGCTCGGGTTTTCAAAAAAATCGGGTTTTATGGGTCTGGAAATTGAACAAACCCGAGCCAAATTTGGGTTACAAATGTGTATTATCGTGTTCTATACGCTTTTTACCCCTCAATTTCCCTGATCTTCATAGCCCTCCCCACTATCGGGGGGCGTGTCTTTAGATTGATGGATAATGGGTAAATGCTTAATTCCCATTCAATGTCATCACTAGATACGACTAAAACACCAAAAACAAAATCAAAATACCAAAAAAAATACCTGAAAAACACATTGTTGCGTCTCCTGTATATTAACCAAACCTGAGCCAACTTTTTTTTGCCACTTTCGGACTTTTATGAAGCTGACAAATCTTAAAATCCGAGCCAACTTTTGCCAAAACTTGGCTCGGGTTTTTTAATTTTGGGGTTTTCTCAAGTTGAAAAACAACAAAACCCGAGCCAACTTTCATCATAAAAGCCATTATATCGCCTTTTTATGTCTTTAACCCCACATTTTCCCTGATCTTCATAGCCCTCCCCACTATCGGGCGCCGTGCCGTGTCTTAACCCTTATTTAGCGGCGAGCAACATAAGTCGAGTTAAAAAAAGCTGGACTATGTGGCGGCGCTCGACATAACTCGAGTGGCAATTTCAGCACGTAATGTGGCTGAGAGAGAGAGACAAGTGGTGGCAGGAGACTAGCGAGCGTATGACTGCTCCAGACCACCGCGGCGAACCTACTGACACAAATCTCAGCTCCCTCCTCCCTCTCTCACTCGCTACATACTCAATTATGTACTGAAAGTACCGAATTACCTGCTTTTTGCACTCGCGTTGCACGGTTATTGCAAGAAAACTATCCATCATACAAGGATCGTTATGGTGTCATTCGAAAGCTCTGTTTATGCCCTTTCAGGGATAGGTACTTGTTTTACGTTCTGGGTCTTATTTAGGCATGAAAATGATCACGTAAACAGCCCTATTTTGGCTAAAAACACCCCGCTGTGCGGTACACATAAATAAACCGCATAGGCCGCTCGTAAGGTGTTAAGATCGTTGGATAAAGGGGAAAAAGATTTTTGCGGAGGTTGAAACTAATGTCAATCACTATATATTGATGCAAATAAACTAAAACTAAAAAAAAAATAAAAATAATTGGTGGGTGGTTTCCTTAATATTTTCCAGCTAATGTCTTTTCAAAGTTTCTTTTTCCACTTAAAAAAAAATAAAAAAAAACTTGCTAAATATACCGCCACAACTCATCTTAACCCTCTCCGACATATGACGCGATTTTGAGCCTATTGGGGATACTTTAAAGCCTTTGTTACCATCAGGGGTATTTAGAAATCTTTAGTTTAGTTACTTCAACCTCTGCAGTTGTCTTTGAGTTAGCTGTGGGCAGAAAACTAACTTTGGAGAGGTAATTAAAAGAGAAAATTCTATTGCTAATCTGGCAACCTGCGTCATAAATACGTGAAGTGTTACCCAATTTCCCTTACCTACTGTAAAAGCGCGATTCACCCAATAAATGGCGCAATTTGACGCTGTAACCTTTATACAGATTGATAGATAATGTTTTTGCAAATCCTCCACTCAAACCATGCAAAACAACTCTGAAACACTATATTCCTTGAAGAAAAAATTAAAAACATGGTAAATAAGACCGATGTAGTCTTGTTGAACGTTACCAAATTAATAATGTATATGCCAATAAAAAGTGCTTTCTGCATTTCCTAACAATAAAATACAGTACACACTTACAAAGCATTAAAGTACAAACATAAAATAAAACCTAAAATAACAAGGAGTTTTAGTTATGCAGAATTACGGATTGTATAGATGATATAATTATCGAGGTACCTGAATTGGAGAGATGATAACCTTGTCCCTGCTTTTTTATTGCCGTTATTTGACCCTGCTGATGATAATGATGATAATAAGTCATGGAGGGTGAGGGAGCATAGTTCCCCTCAAATCATTATTGTATTCCACACCCAGGTGTTGGGTAAATTTTTTGGTTACCTGCCGTGGGATATAATAATGGGTTGAGGGGGGCTTTGCCTCCTCACCTGACTTATAGTCATATATATATATTACCAGCAAGGGCAAATAACAGCAATACAAAACAAACGGTCAAATTAGGCCCAAATGTAACCGAGAGCAAGCGACTATGCAAACAAAGTGGACAATACGCCAAATAACACAACTCTTACCAGTTTTTGTTACAAGTGATGCATCATGCTTCCAGTTGTCAACTCGAGTTCAGGAAGTCACACTAGCATGTTTTCCTAGCCCGCAATCGATCTAGTCATTACATACCACTTGATCGCCCATTTTACTTTATAGGATTTTGGACGATTTTCAACTCCAGGTAATAAACAAATGAGGGTGACGGATTTCATAGTCTTCATGGAAACATAATATCTAAACACTCTTGAAACAACCGTGTAACGCAGTCTTCCTTCTGCCAGTGGTGAAGTAAAACTGATCCTTCGTAACTCACACTCCCTCACACAATGCCTGGCTTCTGTTTCGAAACATAAGTGTGTCTCCAACGTTAAAGGTTTCGAATATGTCAGTATCAGTATTACTGAACTATACTTAAACATATGGGATGAGCGTTTTGTATAGTATATCGAACACAAAAATATATATTTGTGACTGTTGATTTGTGAGTGTTATATCACTCAGTTTCATAAAGATAGGCGTTTGTTTATACCTTTTGTATTCATAAATGCTTCACAATGGTACAGTACAGTGTTTACTCCGAGACACAGCCTGGCCAAATATGAACCATCAAATTGAAAAACGAACCCTGCAAATGTAAATATTAGGCAAAGAAATAATGAAAAGATCAGATTCAATTCGGGATAGTTTCGAAACTTAATTCATGATTTATGTTCTGGAGTGTACTGTACTTTCCAAGATTGTGGCAATTAATCCTTACACTCGTAAATAGAATTATTTGTGTTGATGAAACGTAATTAAAATGTACGAAATTAAGTAAAAACATAAACAGTTTAATGTGTGTCTCCCAGGTGATTATTAATAGCACCACGATTGTGTCAATTCGTTTACCATAAACACCCTAAGACATAAATCATGGTCTAATATAAACCCTCGAACAGCAAAATAAACTCCCAAAGAGCAAATCATAGTTAAAATATGACGCTTCAGAGGCTGTCAACCCTTCTGGATTATTAAAATGTTAAGCCAGCACACTAAGTCAAGAAGACCTTCGATCAGGACTGGAGGCTCTTTTCGAGAACCCCAGTCCCTTAAATATATATCATTTAAATAAATAATGTGAAGAATCAATTCAATTCGAAACAGCTTCGAAAACTTAAGGCTACGATTTATGTCGTAGAGTGTAGGCCTACTAATAATGTTGTGTTTATTAAACTTATATAATACGTAAGAGATAGGGGAAAACACTTTGTATTTCTGTCTCAGAGGTGATTATGAATAGTTAAACGATCGTGTTATTCGTCTTCTACCAATAAGGCCACGATCCTGGCTAAAGGGAGTATAAGGGTTAAGGGGAGGTATTTGTTTTGCTCCCTTTTTCCCTAATGTTTAGCCCCATTAGTTTTGAAATTTTAAGACGGTTTTCCCATTAGTTTAGCAATTTTAAAGGTCAATATACAGGAGGCGCTACAATATAGGTAGCAAAATTATAATGGTAGTTTTGGGTTCCTATCATCATATGCTTCATTTCTATATACTTTTTATCCCCGGGGAAGAAACAAAAAATC
Source organism: Paralithodes platypus (assembly GCA_032716605.1). Taxonomy (NCBI): domain Eukaryota; kingdom Metazoa; phylum Arthropoda; class Malacostraca; order Decapoda; family Lithodidae; genus Paralithodes; species Paralithodes platypus. Next base: position 19,436,846 of record CM064565.1, on the reverse strand, counting down.
TTGGGTTTTTTATTTGTTTTCTTGGATTTTTTATTTTTTATTTATTAACCTAACCAAAAAACCTAACCTAACCTAACCTAAATGTATTTGGGGGCTATTAGGTTAGGTTAGGTTAGGTTTTTTGGTTAGGTTAATGACCAAAACAAAAAATCCCAAGAAAATAAATGAAAAATCCCAAGATTTATTTTATTTTTTTCCCGGGGATAAAAAGTATATAGAAATGAAGCATATGATGATAGGAACCCAAAACTACCATTAGAATTTTGCTACCTATATTGTAGCGCCTCCTGTATATTGACCATTTTAAACCCTCTCTCGCCCGACTTGTTAATTTCAAGACTTTTCGTGCCATTTAGGTGTCGATTTTTTTCTGGCGAGGGACAGGGAGCCTGAAATTTAGGAGGAACCAGTCTTCGGCCGGGACATTTTTCTACCGAAAAATTTACGCATTTATTTCGAAGGAGGGTCGTGGAGGTGTTTATTAGGCTTGATAAAGGTTTTGGGAGCACGAAACGTTCATGGACGAAATAAGTAGAAATAAACTTCAATTCTTACCTGGTATTCTTACCTGGTGGGCTTCCCAGACCCCAGAGATAAGTGGTAGGTCAGGGTCCACCGAAGCCACACACTGCTGATGCGCCAGCCCAAAGATAATTTAAAATTTGTAGTAAAAACAGAGAGTATAGAAGTCTATGGACTGGAAAGTGCATCATAAGCAGCTACGTTAACAAACAAGGTACAAGTATAAGTGGTTGAGGAGGCCAGAAGGTGTGACATCGAGAACAAAATCATGAATATTCATATAAAACTCCTGCAAGATAGTCGGAAAGGGCAGCCTTGAAAGATAATAAGTTAGTCAGGGCAAAGAGTTCCACAGAGACACATATCTAAGATTAAAATATCTTTTACTTATTTCAAGCTGGCATCTCGAGTGAGCAATTTTATATGGGTGACCCCTGGTTGCAAAATATTGGGGACGATCAAAAACATCTTCAGGAGTAATTGAGCAGAGACCGTGAAATATTTGCCAGTACTTAATTATGTCATGCCTAAGAAGTCTACCCTTAATGGAAAATAGGTTTAATATCCTCAATCTCTCACCATAATCAAGATTCTCGAGACCCCCAATAGATTTAGTCCAGCGTCTCTGAACAGACTCCAGTAGTCTTAGGTCCCCCAAATACCCAAGGTTCCACAGAGAGGAAGAATATTCTAATATGGGACGAATATGGGAAATCAATATTGGCATCATAAAGGAGGCATCCCGGTTGACAGTTGACCTTAGGATACTATGGGCGAGTCCTCCAGCCTTGTGGACAATATTAGAGATGTGTGTATGAAACTTAAGGGAGGAATCGATTAAAATTCCTAGATCGGATGCATAGTCTCTAATAGGGATTAAGGAGTTGTCAAGATAGTATCTGCCAGAATGACCCAGGTCATCCCAATCAATTTCTTTCTTACAAAATCTTAGGTAGACACATTTATCAGGGTTCATCGTTAGGCTCCAGGATTTAGAGACCCTAGCAAGCACGTCTATATCAGACTGGCAAGCAAACATACAATTAAGAACATTTAAGAGGTTATCATATTTGATTTTTGCATACAGTTTCAAATCATCAGCATATATTTTGGTAGACGGATTAATATTACGAGTAATATAATTGATAAATATGAGGAAAAGCAGGGGACCAAGGACAGAGCCTTGAGGGACTCCGCTAAGCACATCCCTGAAAGAACTAAAATGATTATTTACTTTGACATGCATAATACGGTTATGGAGAAAGTCCCTAATCCAGTCCAGTACCGTATCCCTAATTCCCAAGCTATAAAGTTTGGTGATCAGAATGTCATGATTAACCACGTCAAAGGCCTTGGAATAGTCAAACAGGATCAAGTCAACATTATAACCCTGGTCCATCCATTTGGTGATGTCCTTGTAAGTAAGAAGGAGTTGGTCCTCGGATGATCTGCCTGGTCTGAATCCAAATTGGTCCTTATTGAGAAGATTGTTAGAGTCAAGATATTCATAGATAAATTTAGTTATACTACGTTCCAAGGACTTTGAACAAATGGAAGTTAGAGAGATTGGTCTATACATTAGTGGATTGTAGCGAGAACCCTTTTTAAAAATGGGCACAACTGAGGAACTCTTCCAGGCAGAAGGGAGGGTTCCAGAGACCAATGAGGCACGGTATATCAGCAAAAGAGGATATGCAAGGGTATGGACAAAGGATTTGAGTAGGTGGGCGTGGATACCATCTGGACCCATCGATGAGGACATATCAAGTTTGTTGAGAAGAAGATATAACATCATTAAGATTAATATTGATATCTGGAATTATACTGTCTGTTACCTGATGTGAGGCAGGGGAGGTGGGAGCAGATGTTGAAAAAACACTGGCAAAGGAGGACACAAATAGTTCAGCCATAGCCCCTGCATCGTGAATGATGTTACCTGTGGAAGACTTGAGTGGGCCAATACTGGGTCTACCCACCTTCTTTTTCCGGATATAAGAATGGAATATTTTGGAGTTGGTTGTGAGATGGTCAATCAGTGAAGCCTCATACCTGGACTGACTATGGATGGCATAATTTTTGTACTGATAATTAATATCTAAAAACTGATCCAGGGCGTCCTTAGGCTGGTTAGAGTTACGACCAAACGGTGTACGAGTTTCTTTATAATTGGTCCAAAAGTTATGTCTGGTATTTTTTAATAATATAGGGGGTCTGACAGGCCATGGAGGACAAGCAAAGTTATTGTAACTCTTTGTAGGGATAAAACGGTTAATTAAGGGCATAAGTATGTCTGTAAAACGAGAAAACATTAGATTAACCTTGAGGTGGGCAAATTCAAAATCCCAATCAATATCTTCCAAAATTAGGTTAATCTCTCTGTAGTCACCTCTATGCCATATCCTGATGTTAGTGGGCTCGTCATTGATAGTTTGGATCTGGAATATATAATTGGTGATAACTGGGCTATGGCCACAGTTGGGAAATGGAGGAAGTACCTGTGTTTCGCCAATTCGGTCGTTTTCCGAGGTAAGAATCAGGTCCAGTATATATATTACCTGACGGGTGGAAAGTGGGTTCTGTAATAAGTTGAGTAAGTTCCAAGGATGTAAAACAGTCATGGAATGTTGTATCGAGGAGACTGAGACCTCTACGAATAAGATCACAAGACCATTTAATAGAAGGGAGGTTGAAATCTCCCATGAGAACTATTTCCTTGTCTGAGCAAAAATCATAAATAAAGTCAAGTAATGTCTCATTATCTAAGGGGGTGTAAGAAGGGGGGCGATAAACTGTTATTATGTAAATATTATAGTCAGGCAGAAAAATAACAAGGGTATTTTGAAGGTCAACATCAATTTCAATATATTTTAAGGAAGACTTGACATACATACATACACCATATTTTGGGATATCGCCGTGGACATCTTTTCTTAGGACTGCATAATTGGGAATAGAAATAGCGGCGGTAGAGACATAAGGCAGCAGCCATGACTCACTAATACCAAGAACTGAGATATCGGAATCGTATAAAATTGAAAAAATATAGTTAACCTTATTAAGTATGGAATTAACATTAACATGAGCTATGGACAAAGAATGGAATGTGTTATTGTCAATGATGGAGTTAGTTACTGGGATAAAGGGAGATCATCAACGTTTTCACTCCTTTGAGTGTCAGATCCGAGGGGCCCCCGGCCTCCATCCACTGCAGAAGCCACAGGGACATCTTGAGCAGCAACAGGGGGGATGTCACGAGGGGGAACAGAACCGGGCGGGGCCTGTGGCTGCGGTCTGGATGGGGCCAGAGCGGATGTCACAGCACCTGCCCGGGCACTCTCGGCTTCGGATCTTTTCTGGAAAAGTTCCTGTCTCTGCTTATAAGTTAAATCTTTGTGGATGTAAACATTGGGGTAGTCATTAGAATCTTTCAGTTTACGGGCTGAGGATAGTAAGTGCTTTCTGTCATTATCATCGAGGATATTTTCCCTGAATATTCCCTTATCCTGATCTATGAGTCAACAAGTAAATAGACATGGAAAATTACAGCCCGTTTACTGCAGCCATTTCTTTGTTACAAGAGGTCAGAGAGAGAGAGATAATTTGTTCTGCCACAGGTAAATTAGTGCCCAAAGCCGGTGTTCCACGAACGTTTTATCCGGCAATTGTGGTCTAGCATCTTATTAATTAAAGGTATATGTTTGATAGGCTCATGGATTATTGCACTACTAATGGTATTTTGTCAGATGCCCAATATGGATTTAGGAAAGGACGTTCCACTGAATTAGCCTTATCAAAATTCAAAAGTGATATCCTCAGTTCCTTTGACAATAAAGATTATTTAATAAGCATATTTTTAGATCTGTCTAAGGCATTTGATACGGTTCACCATAAACTCAAACATTATGGAATTAGAGATATTACACATACTTGGTTTCAGTCATACTTAAGTAATTGGAGGCAATATGTGCAATATAAGGACTGCAAATCTGAACAACAGTTTATAACATATGGAGTCCCACAGGGGTCCATATTGGGCCCACTGCTCTTCATTTTATATATTAATAATTTTATTAACTCTAGCACTATATTTAACTTCCTGTTATTTGCCGATGACAGCACTTTGTATGCCAGACACAGGGATCTACGTTTCCTAATAGATTTGGTCAATAATGAGCTAAATAACATAGCAAGGTGGATACAAGCTAATAAGCTTACTCTTAATATTGACAAAACTAAGTATATAATTTTTAAGAGGAATAAATCTATCGCTTAAAATTTAGCACCAATTAAGATTGGAAATAATGTACTAAAGGAGGAGGAACATACAAAGTTTCTTGGTATTATGGTGGATAACAGGCTGTCGTGGGGCATACATATACATGATTTGAAAAACAAACTTAATAAGCAATGTGGCATACTCTACCTTACACGACACTGCTTTAATATTAGTGTGATTAGGTAATTGTGATAAAAACAATCAGCTGTGAGCTCTGGGAAGTGAGTGTGACCTCAGTTTTAATCACCACTAATTTAATTTATTTTATTTTATTATATTTTGCCCACATACATCCCTTTTCGAAGTTAGAAAATTCTTTACAACACGTAGTTCCCAGGGCACATAGCTGTGACTAAGTATATTATATACAATTGCATTTTGACAGATCGAGTTATAGCCAGGTGCCTTTAACACCTTATTGGCGGGCTAGGCGGTCTATTTGACCGTACCGCCCAGCGTTTTTTTTTTACCCTAAATAGGGTTGTTTCCGTGCTCATTTTCATGCCTAAATAAGACCCAGAGCGTAAAACAAGTATCTATCACTGAAAGGGCGTAAACAGAGCTTTCCAATGACACCCGAACCATCCTTGTACGACCACTGGTTCTCTTGCAACGATCGTGCAACACGAGTGCAAAAACCCTAAAATAAGGTAATTTCCTTACATAATTCCCTGTGTAGCGAGTGAGAAAGGGGGGAGGAAGGTGGTATACAGCTAAGTACGTCCACGGTGGTCGTGGGGAGCGGTCATAAGGTTACTACGCTCGTCCCACCGCTCAGCTCTCTCTCTCAGCAACATTACGTGCTGAAAATGGCGCTCGACAGCTGTCGTGCACCGCCACTTAGTCCAAATTTATTTCACTCGACATATGTTGCGCGCCGCCAGTTAAGGGTTAAGAGAGACATCTCTCAAAAGGCTCAGCCTTATTTTTTTGTATTATTATATATATTTTGTTTTTAACAAATCATTTGTAAGCAAAATTGTATTGTATACTAAAGGCTAAATAAAAAGATTTAAATTTAATTCAATTCAATTCCATGCAGCTTTATAAAAAAAATACCCCTTAGATCCCCCTACGAGATAAATTTGTGCATTTTTCAGCAGGAAAATTTACCAGGGTATATTATACCCTGGTGCTATTCACAAAAAAAGGAATAAAGGCGCCACTGTACTGAAGGGGTTAATGCCTCGAATCACATGATGGTTTATTTGCTTTAATAAAGGGTCAGGGGTTGAACATCCCACCCCTTATGCATAGCCCATTAGTTTTGAGAATTTAAGACAATCGCCTCATTTGCTTGACGATTTTAAGACCTCTTTCGTTCCATTTTGATGCCAATTGGTTGTCCTGGCGTGCCTGCACTTTAGGAGGAACCGACCTGCCGCCAGTACGTTTTTTCTACCGACAAATTACACCTATTTCTTGATTATCGGTCTTGGTTTCTAAGCTTGATGGAGGTCTAGGGAGAAAAACAATAAGAATGTAAACACAAAATGTTTCCCCTCAAGTCAAAATATCCCTTTAATACTACTGTCAGATATTTTTATTCAGCTTAGAAAAGATCTCTAGTCATCAAAAGGACAACGAGTGCCTCAATTAACCCTCTCACTATGACAGGTGTTCTACGTTGAATACAATCGTTTGTAAGACGCTTGAATGAAAAATTGAGTCATCTGATGTTTTAGCTTACTGTCTCTCACTGTACTTACTTACCATTACAAACTACCGAAGGATAACAGGCATTCCACAACACGTAGACGGAGGTATTTTAATAAATTGAGTCATCTGATGTTTTAGCTTACTGTCTCTCACTGTACTTACTTACCATTACAAACTACCGAAGGATAACAGGCATTCCACAACACGTAGACGGAGGTATTTTAATAAATTGAGTCATCTGATGTTTTAGCTTACTGTCTCTCACTGTACTTACTTACCATTACAAACTACCGAAGGATAACAGGCATTCCACAACACGTAGACGGAGGTATTTTAATAAATTGAGTCATCTGATGTTTTAGCTTACTGTCTCTCACTGTACTTACTTACCATTACAAACTACCGAAGGATAACAGGCATTCCACAACACGTAGACGGAGGTATTTTAATAAATTGAGTCATCTGATGTTTTAGCTTACTGTCTCTCACTGTACTTACTTACCATTACAAACTACCGAAGGATAACAGGCATTCCACAACACGTAGACGGAGGTATTTTAATAATACATGTATCAATGTAATCCCTTTAACAATATTTGGTCCGAAGGGGTTAAACACCCCCCACCCCCACCCCCTTGTTTGGCTCTATCTGTTTGGAGATTTTAAGACGTCTCACCCCATTAGCTTGGCAATAAGAAGAAGCTTCATTCCATTCCGGTGTTGATTTTTGTTTAAGGGCGAGCGATAGCAAGCCTGTGACGTAGGAAAAATTGGCCTTCCGCCTGCACATTGTTCTATCTAAAAATGCACAAATTTAATTTGAAGGGGTCTTAGTGGACATATTATTAGTTTGAAGGGGTCTTAGTGGACATGTTATTAGTTTGAAGGGGTCTTAGTGGACATGTTATTAGTTTGAAGGGGTCTTAGTGGACATGTTATTAGTTTGAAGGGGTCTTAGTGGACATGTTATTAGTTTGAAGGGGTCTTAGTGGACATGTTATTAGTTTGAAGGGGTCTTAGTGGACATGTTATTAGTTTGAAGGGGTCTTAGTGGACATGTTATTAGTTTGAAGGGGTCTTAGTGGACATGTTATTAGTTTGAAGGGGTCTTAGTGGACATGTTATTAGTTTGAAGGGGTCTTAGTGGACATGTTATTAGTTTGAAGGGGTCTTAGTGGACATGTTATTAGTTTGAAGGGGTCTTAGTGGACATGTTATTAGTTTGAAGGGGTCTTAGTGGACATGTTATTAGTTTGAAGGAAGTCTGGGAAGGCGTTTTTGTTAACCTAGGGAACAAACTAAAGTACATACTACATTGCACGAACATAGTAAACGCAAGCAAAATCCTCAATAACAATTAAACACAATATCAAAATAACCCACAAGATGTCGGATCCGATAGTTTTAATACGATGGTGTCATATAGATTGATTATGGCTAATATCTGACGATTTTATAAGCTTAGGATGAATCTCTCTGAACTAAAGGAATGCAAATAATATCATATATTCATAAAACTTCCACAGTGCTTTGGAAATCTGAAGAAATCTTCTAGTGATAGCCACATTATCTAAAAGGCTTTATCGTAATGAAGGGTTTAAAAGATGATTCACCCGCGAAAAAGACAACAACAACACATTCAATATTATCGGAAATTATATTAGAATCTCTGGGTGGATTAAAACAAATAATAATAACACAAAGACAAATTTCATTTGAAATCAGAAAGCTGCAACAAAATTTAGTATTTTCCAAATGTTATGTCTTGGCTCAAACTCTTGCGAATTCTGCAAGAAAAACTAAGTAATTTCAGAGCTGGAAAAGAATTAAAAGTTCCTGCAGTCTCCAAGCCGAGTAATATCTGAGAAGTTGGTTTATTAAAAATACAAATTAAAAATATATCGTTCTCTGTTTAACTATCTATCCATCCATCTCTATATCTATGTGGCTCGCTGTCTCTCTCACTCTTTCTCTTTGTATTTGCGTAAATGTATATTTATAGTTATACCGAAAAATACACACATTTATTTCGATGGGGAGGGGGTGTTTTTTGGGGGGGTATTATTGAAACTTGATGGAGGTCTAGGAATTAAATTTGAAGAAAAACAAAAAATCCCCTTAACCACTTCGATTTTCAGAGGTCCTTCCTAAGCTTATTAAACTCATCTACTGCTAGCCAAAATAATACTGCACCATTAACCTTTTCAACACGGTGATCACTTTTTGCATTATATTCTGGCTATTATTCAGCTTCGGAAAGATCATTGGATGACACAAATGTCTGTCTATCTGTCTATTGCCAGACGACGTAATCACCGAGAGGGGATGCCCGCGAATTAATCGCCTTCATATGCTTTCATATGCCAAGGCAACTCAGTGGCTTATCTAACTTGTAACTGTTCACTGGAGAGGGTCGCTTAAACATATCCGTCCATTGGTGTGTACAGTATAGTGGGTGTGTGTGTGTGGGGGGGGGGGGGGGGGGGGGGGGGGGTGCATGAGGGATACTATTGTACTGTTGGAATGGCAGTGGATGTGAATGTAGTCTGTAACCAGTGTGATTACGTCGATCCTGCTCATCAGGTTCTAGCATTTACACGTGTATACTCGGTTGTCATAGTCTCTAGTCCACTTGTAAGATTTTGTGAACCCTCTATGTTCTTCTTTATGCAATTATAACTATTTGTGGACCCCTATGTTTATCTTTATGCAATTATAACTATTTGTGGACCCCCTATGTTTATATTTATGCAATTATAACTATTTGTGGACCCCTATGTTTATCTTTATGCAATTATAACTATTTGTGAACCCTCTATGTTCTTCTTTATGCAATTATAACTATTTTGTGAACCCTCTATGTTCTTCTTTATGCAATTATAACTATTTGGATCCATTTTGGATAGAACTTGTATTCAATGAATAGTATATATAATTATATAGTCGATGCATAGAAAATTATATTCATAAAATCGTGTTAAGAGATATAATTCCATGATTAGAAATAGGTTAAGTCCACGAATATGTATGAATGGGCTACTAAAGACTATGGCATCCGACTGTACATGCAACAGTGGTCTACCGCACCCCTAATGTCCGCCAATGCAACTAATGGAATGGAAAGCCCTGCCCGTATGTCAATAAACCTCCTGTGCTCCGGCGGGGGATCCAACACGGGCCTCCCACCCACGGGGCCCCAAAATGGTTAATTAAGGGAGCCCACCTCTCTTTTGTTCTCTTTCTCTCCCTCTCTCTTTGGCTTGTATCCATTCGTTCCCATTCAAACTACTGTTTTAAGACGTTTGCCCCATCCAGGTGTCAATATTTTTCTGACGAGCGGTAGCGAGCCAGCATATTAATATATATATATATATATATATATATTTGTTTTGACAGCAAGCTAAATTAGTATATTTTTCGATAGAAAAATTTCTCCGGGGAAGCCGGATTTCTCCATACAATGCTGGCTCGCTATCGCTCGCCAGGAAGAAATCGACACCTGGATGGGGATAAACGTCTTGAAACAGTTGGCTGAATGGGGCCGAATGGATACAAGCCAGGGAAAGAGAGAAAAGTAGAGAAAGATAAAACATGCCGGTGACCTCCCTTAAAATAATTTACGCCATCGATTCATAGAGAACAAAGTACAACCGTGTAACATTACCTGTCATAGCCACTGAAGAGGTTGGAATTATATCTGATTAGTATTATTGAGGTAATTAGCCCTTGGTGGTGAATAAAAAGGAATTATTGTCCCATTGATGAGTGGAAGGATGGGTGGGAGTATGGAGAGAGAGAGAGAGAGATAATGTAATTACAGTATATACTGTATATATATATATATATATATATATATATATATATATATAATAAACCATTGAAATGGACCCTTGCATATTAATTAATACTAGGCCTAACGTTGAAGGATCCCATAGGAAGCTTTCAGGGAATTTAAACTTAATATTTTAGGAAGATTTTAATGGTTCATTCCACCCACAAGTCATTCCACCCACAAGTCATTCCACCCACAAGTCATTCCGCCCACAAGCCATTTCTTTCACAAGTCAATTTGCCCCAGGTTAGTTCGCCCACAAGCCCGTTCACCTACAAGTTACTTCATTTAATACGCAAGCCATTTTCTCCACAAGCTAGTTTGCTCAGAAGTCGTTTCACCCACAAGTTATTCCACCCACAAGTCATTTCACCCACAAGTCATTTCATCCACAGGTCTATGCATCCAGAAGTCATTCCATCCACATGGCAGGTCGCTCACAAGTCATTTCACCCAAGAGTAATTTCGTCCACAAGTAATTTCGGCCGAAATAAGTCTTTTTCCCTCACCAGTAATTTGTCATACAGGAAGATCTGACTTGCGAACGAACTGACTAAGAGGATTACTTTACCCCTTCATTATGAGTTTTGCCTATAATAGACTATTTTAATATCAAAGGAGTACAAAGGAGTACAAAGGAAATCAAGCAACAACAGATCTAGTGACCCTTCTAGGCTGCTTGTCCTCCAAAACACTGAGGATCAAGTGTCCAAACAGTGGTTTAGAGTGGGTAAGGGAACATTGGAAAGGGAACTACTGCACTGCCACTAACGTGGCAGGACTAGGAAGTTAGTAGGGGACATATGGGTTAGTAACTGAGGGGAGGATAAAGTTATTCATTTACAAACGCAGTCAGTCGCGGGTTTGATGCGAGATATTTGTCTAGGCGGAATTTAAATGAATCAACGGTGCTGCAGTCTATAACTTCTCGGGGAAGCCCATTCCACAAGTTGACAACTCGATTGAAGAAGAAATTCTTAGATTCGTGCGAGTTAAAAGATTTACCAATAATTTTGCAACCGTTTCCCCGCGTGTAATTAGATTGATCGATAGTGAAGTACTTACTACAGTTCATATTGTCGATGCCTTTGATGATTTTGAACACTTGAATTAAGTCGCCTCTTAATCTGCGCTGGGTTAAAGGAAATAGATTTAATTCTCTAAGACGCTCTTCGTATGGTTTGTTCTTTAGGCTAGGTATCATTTTGGTAACTCTACGTTGAACTCGTTCTAGCTTGTTTATATCTTTTTGGTAATAAGGGCACCAGGATTGAACGCAGTATTCCAGAAGAGGGCGGACTAAGGAATTGTAAAGGGTTAGGATAACTTCTTTGGATTTATGCTCAAATGACCTGCCTATAAAGCCAATTATTTTGTTTGCCTTCTTAACAACTTCTGAACATTGTTGACTCGGTTTTAGGTTACTCGATATTGTTACTCCTAGATCAGTTTCTCTGTTTACATTCTTAAGCTGAGTGCCATTCATCGAATAGTTTGCTTTCTCATTTAGGTATCCGACATGTAGTACTTTACATTTATCCGCATTGAAACTCATTTGCCAAATTTGGGGCCCAACATGACAATTTATCTAGATTGTGTTGCATATCGTCAACTTGTTCTTTTGAGAGTACGCTATTTGCAATTTTTGTATCATCAGCAAATTTTGAGATTGTGCAGGTGAGACCCTCATCTATGTCGTTGATGTAAATTAGAAAGAGAATTGGTCCTAGTACCGATCCCTGGGGTACCCCGCTACTTACATTGGTCCATTTAGATGCCTTACCGTTTATGACTACCCTTTGCTTTCTGTTGCTGAGCCAATTTTCTATCCATTTCAACACACCGTCTTGTATTCCATGCGCTTTTAGTTTTAGCAGTAAACGTTTGTGGGGAACTTTGTCAAAGGCCTTTTGAAAATCAAGGTATATCAAGGTATATCATACACACTAATATCATACCGGTACTAATTATAAACATTAATTCCACACATACATATGATACATTAATTCCACACACACACATGTCATACACACTAATATCATACCGGTACTAATTATAAACATTAATTCCACACACACATATCATACATTAATTATATATGTGTTAATAAAGTACGTATTAGGTTCTATTCAGATTTCGCTCTTCATAATATTGTTTTTTGTTTTTGTTTTCTTTTGCTCTTCATAATGCTGTGTCCCAGATTTTATATTTCTTAACGTAGGGTCCTAATACATTTATTATATTAGCTAAAGAAAATCAAAGCATCATGGTATGTCCGTCTCTACAATTATGCATGTGTGTGTGTGTGTGTGTTTATATATATATATATAAGTGTATATATTATTAACCACTCTCACCACCATCGAAAATACGGCGTCCAGGCCATAATGATAAGCCCAAATGGTGGAATAAAGATATTTCAGCCTGTCTGCTTGCTAAAAAAATTGCTAATGATAGATTAAAATCCTCACAAAATGACGAAGAACGGGTGAAATTTGTAGAGCTACTACGCAAAGCCAAAAAGTTAATTAAGCAAAGTAAAAAGACCCTGGAGTTACATGTTGCGAATCAAAGTAAAACAAACCCAAAATAATTCTATAGTTATATCAGAAAGAAAAAAGTAGTTACTTCAACTGTTGGACCGTTAGTCGATGAAAATGGAGAATTCACCAAAGACGAAGTACAAAGGAGTAATGCCCTCAATACCTTCTTTGAATCAGTTTTTACAACCGAAGACCTCAGTGATATCCCTACACCATCGCCGATTCAGATTAATAATTCAGATGTTCTAAGCAATATCACCGTTACAGAGAGAGAAGTATTGAATTGTTTAGATAAACTCAAGGTAAATAAAACGCCTGGACCTGATACAATCTCGCCTAGAGTTCTAAAGGAAGCTAAGGATGAGCTCTCCAAACCACTGACATTGCTATTCAATGAATCCTTGCAGTCTGGGACTATGCCTGATCAGTGGAAGCTAGCCAACGTAAAACCGATATTAAAAAAAGGCAGCAAATCCCTACCCAGTAACTATCGTCCGATTAGCTTAACCTCAATTGTATGTAAAATGCTAGAAACAGTCATAAGAGACAGACTCGTAAATCACTTAGAGGCAAATAACTTATTTAAAGATACTCAACACGGCTTTCGAAAAAAACGTTCCTGTTTAACAAACTTCTTAGACTTCATCCACGATATCCTCAACCTCTACGATGAGAGTAAAGCTGTAGATATTATATACCTTGATTTTCAAAAGGTCTTTGACAAAGTTCCCCACAAACGTTTACTGCTAAAACTAAAAGTGCATGGAATACAAGACGGTGTGTTGAAATGGATAGAAAATTGGCTCAGCTTAGAAAGAAAAGAGTAGTCATAAACGGTAAGGCATCTAAATGGACCAATGTAAGTAGCGGGGTATCCCTGGGATCGGTACTAGGACCAATTATCTTTCTAATTTACATCAACGACATAGATGAGGGTCTCACCTGTACAATCTCAAAATTTGCTGACGATACAAAAATTGCAAATAGCGTACTTTCAAAAGAACAAGATGACAATATGCAACACAATCTAGATAAATTGTCAAGTTGGGCCCAAATTTGGCAAATGAGTTTCAATGCGGATAAATGTAAAGTACTACATATCGGATACCTAAATGAGAAAGCAAACTATTCGATGAATGGCACTCAGCTTGAGAATGTAAACAGTGAAACCGATCTGGGAGGAACAATATCGAGTAACCTAAAACCGAGTCAACAATGTTCAGAAGTTGTTAAGAAGGCAAACACAATAATTGGCTTTATAGGCAGGTCATTTGAGCATAAATCCAAAGAAGTTATGCTAACCCTTTACAATTCCTTAGTCAGCCCTCTTCTGGAATACTGCGTTCAATCCTGGTGCCCTTATTACCAAAAAGATATAAACAAGCTAGAACGAGTTCAACGTAGAGTTACCAAAATGATACCTAGCCTAAAGAACAAACCATACGAAGAGCGTCTTAGAGAATTAAATCTATTTCCTTTAACCCAGCTCAGATTAAGAGGTGACTTAATTCAAGTGTTCAAAATCATCAAAGGCATCGACAATATGAACTGTAGTAAGTACTTCACTATCGATCAATCTAATTACACGCGGGGAAACGGTTGCAAAATTATTGGTAAATCTTTTAACTCACACGAATCTAAGAATTTCTCCTTCAATCGAGTTGTCAACTTGTGGAATGGACTTCCCCGAGACGTTATAGACTGCAGCACCGTTGATTCATTTAAACTCCTCTTAGACAAATATCTCGCATGAAACCCGTGACTGAATGCGTTTGTAAATGAATAACTTTATTTTATCCCCCCTCAGTTACTAACCCATCTGTCCCCTACTAACTTCCTAATCCTGCCACGGACATTAGTTCCAGGGCAGTTGTTCCCTTTCCAATGTTCCCTTACCCACTCTAAACCACTGTTTGGACACTTGATCCTCAGTGTTTTGGAGGACAAGCAGCCTAGAAGGGTCACTCGACCTGTTGTTGCTTGATTTCCTTTGTACTCCTTTGTACTCCTTTGTACAATGTTTTGTTTGTGTAATCCATGCAGTACCAGTGGCTTCCTTTCCATTATATTCTGGCAACTAATATACGATTGTATTAAGCTTAGGAAGGACGTCTACCAATTAAAAGGCTACAGTCTATCTCAATTGATTCTATTAGTTACCATATATTCTTCCTAAGCTTCATAAAAACATCTATATGAAGCTGACATAAAATAAAACAGACGTGACCGGTACTGAAAGGGATAAATAAGACTCGACAGTATATTGTCGAAGGACGAATAACACGTCATAGTCTTAAAATAATGTCGCGTTATTACTTCTAACTTTCTGGCAGCGAGAAGTAAAAAAAAAATTGTTCTAGCTGATCACAAAAGTCAATTTTTCGTTGGAGAGAGAATGTATGTAGGTATTGTTACGTATCTTGATCCTCAAGTGGTTAACTTGATGAATCTAGATAGCGCAGAGATATATTTTAAGGTATCAGTCAGCTGAAGGCAAAACAAAAGTAAAATCTAATAAAATTATTTCCTGTTGTTGCTTCTTTTCCTTTTGGACCTTAGGACTTGGTATCCTTTATTGACTGATACTCTTTAATTATGAAAAATACTGAATCTAATAATATTAAGGTTATGTAGTATTTATAAAAAATTATTATTTAACCGAAGCTTAGTAGGCTATGGTTATGAACCGAATAAGTTATATCTAAAGAAGGACTATTAATTCTATAAAAAGTCTTGAAAGATAAATATTAAAGTAAGAATATTTCTGTATCTTACCCTTTTTGAAATGAATAGATAGTTTTCTTATATTATGTCCTTTTATTTATATTTTATGTAGTTATTATTCTTGGTTCTTGTCTTACGTTAATAGTATTATATTATTATTATCATCAGGATTAATATCAAAGTCACATAAAAAAGTTAGATATATATTTAATAATTAGTTAAATGTATTTCTTAACCACGTAACATTGAGGTTTGATTATGAGTAAATTAAGTTACAGGATCGCTTCATAGATTCGATTCAGGTCTCACTCAAATAATATGAAAAGCAAAAATAATATTTTGAAGCTAAAAGAATTTTCTTCAGCTTAGGAAATCACTAGAAGTAACATTAAAACAGCCATGTTAGTCTAAGGCGATATTACTAATATGAAACAATAGTATCACCGTACTAAGTACCGTTAAGCAATGTAAGCTTAATTAAAAGAAAATATGAAAGAACTCGTAAGTCTTAATATAAAACAATAGTATTACTTTTATCATAACCCAATTTCTTAAAGAGTTGCTTTAGTCCACAAGTCAGTCAACTAAAATAGTTAAGTACATAATAGTAGCGTTAACGTTAATTCCCAATCAAATAGTTAAGTACATAATAGTACCGTTAACGTTAATTCCCAATCAAATAGTTAAGTACATAATAGTACCGTTAACGTTAATTCCCAATCAAATAGTTAAGTACATAATAGTACCGTTAACGTTAATTCCCAATCAAATAGTTAAGTACATAATAGTACCGTTAACGTTATTTCCCAATCAAATAGTTAAGTACATAATAGTACCGTTAACGTTAATTCCCAATCAAATAGTTAAGTACATAATAGTACCGTTAACGTTAATTCCCAATCAAATAGTTAAGTACATAATAGTACCGTTAACGTTATTTCCCAATCAAATAGTTAAGTACATAATAGTACCGTTAACGTTATTTCCCAATCAAATAGTTAAGTACATAATAGTACCGTTAACGTTAATTCCCAATCAAATAGTTAAGTACATAATAGTAGCGTTAACGTTAATTCCCAATCACATATCTCACTAACCAACATAAAGTAAGTGTTTACACTGAACACACTTAACACACACTTATATAATCTGACTGACAGTCACAAACCCATTATAATACTTCACCCCGTCTTCCTCCAGCTGCAAGTTCACCTTCCCCAACTCCAAATGAGACTGATTTGAATGCCCACTACTCGGGTCTTATATACTAAACAATGATGGTGTAGGAACGAATCAGGAGGCGGCTGGTAGTGCGTGCCCCAATCACAGCTCCTCGAGTTGCGTAGCAGTTGCTTGGTCCAATGGAGTCTCCTGGCGTCGATCATACGTCATAGCGTCGGGTCATCGAAGTAGTTTGCAGGGTCCCCTATGACGCACGCAGGTGTGAAGGCTTGTTTGCTGGTATGCGGACGAGCTGGTTTCCCCCTCGCTGGTTCGCTCGCTGGTCTGCTTCGCTGCCGGGGTAGTTTGGCACTCCTTCAACTCTAATTCTATCTCTTAAATTAACATACAGGGCTCCGTATGTCAGAGTATGTATGTACTGTATGAATGAGAGAGAGAGAGAGAGAGAATGATGATAGGCTGGAATACGTAGGCTTTATGAGTCCCAAGGGAACCATGTAATTAGGAGTAATGGAGTTCTATTGAGGTCCTATATTACCACTGTATTATGAGAGAGAGAGAGAGAGAGAGAGAGAGAGAGAGAGAGGGAGATAACAGATTATGATCATTAAATAAGTCTTGAGAGGAATTTCCAAAAGATGAATTTCAGGCCAGAAAATTAAGGTCCCTCCATGCATTATCTTTCTCATCCCTCTCCCTCTCTCTCTCATCATTATCCTCGCATGTGTCTCTCTCTCTTTTCATTATTCTTGCAACTTTTCCATCCTCTCTCTTTATCATTACCCTCACTTCTGTCTCTCTTTCCAATTGTCCCTTATCCACTCTTTCTTTGTTGAAGTTACTCATACTCGGGTGTCATAGTAAATGAGAGCTTACATTCTCCTTGATCTGAACTCTCGGGTTTACTAATCATTCATTATCATAATAAATATTTAATCTTATGAGCCCTATAGACCATTTCCATATGTATTTAATATATTGTGTAAGTCAGTCAGTCATAATTCCATACATACATGAAAGCGTTATTGTTTACTAAATATATTTATAGTAACTTATCTAGGACTTGATATAATTTCACCGACACCTTTAAGCTGTTATTTATATAGAATATAATTCATGTACTGTCTTTGAGTGTATGAATTGCCTTGTTCTTCTTTTGCGCATGTATATTGAATATCTGGTTCCCCGTTAAGTGAATCCACATAACTTGTTTTGTCTAGCATAACAATATGTATCTGATGTTACAGGGTTTCTGTTTAACTCATTTTGTTTCGCGTTCTTCCCCTCTCGCATTGTGGTCTTCTTCCTCCCATTCGTTATTATCAAATATAAATCCCTCATGTTCTTTCTATTGTTGTTTTCATCTCTCACTCTAGACTAAGGTCAGTGTCACACCAACGCTTTTTACGGCAATAATCGATGAGCAAGTTTTTTCGTAATAGTTTGAGGCTCTTTCTCATTGGAATCGGAAACTAGACTGACGGTAGATTATGCTAGGTGGCTCAATGTTGATAAAACCACAATTTTGAAGATTACTATTGCTCGTGAAAATTGACGGAAAAAGAGCTCGTGTGTTTCCGCCTTAATTATCTTAATTTGCTCCTTTATATAAACTTCCGTCCTTTCTTTTCATCATCAAAGGTTACTATTCTTGTGTTTTTCATTACAAGTCTGTATTCATTTATTTCCCATTTTAACGTTAATTATACTACATTCTTTATAGATTGTTCAGTTTCGTAAGGCGCTATTGTTCTTATAATGCCTGCCTCCCACCCCTCCTCTCTCTTGTCTCTGTGTAAGTATCAATGTATATCTAGTTATCTTTTCCATTCATGTAATCTATTTAATATCTGTATCTATCTTTTTATATATCTTTATCTAAGTATCTATATTTCTATCTGTAAAACTATTCACTCACTCTCTCTCTCTCTCACTCTGAATTTGTCTATCATTATCTATATTATATCTACCGTGTCTACAATTCACATGTATTTAAGTTCTCTATCTATATATATATTGATCTGTTTATCTATCTATATATCTATCTACTGTAAGAATCATGGTACCCCCTCTCTCTCTCACTCTCACCCTTGCCCTCACCCTTACTCTCACTCCCTTTTTTGTTTTCTCTCTCTCTCTCTCTCTCTCTCACACACACACACACACACACACACACCAACTTATATACTGTAAATTCCACTTAAGCGCATTTAGCCAACCCTCGGGGTATCCATAAAGAGATGCCAAAACTAAGTCGACAGTCGACATATCTAATTGATCCTTTAGAAGAACCTGTTTATAGTAATATTAAGGCAGGACCACCTAGTAGGGACCATAAGGTCTGTATGGTCGGAGTATCTGTGTAACTCTGTGTAACTTGTGACCCTCCTGCATAGTAGCCACGTGCGGGCATGCGCGAGTGTCGGCTGCCCAGCCGTTTAGAAACCGGCTGGCGGCAGCCGGTTTTTCCTTAGTATATATCCTACGACAATGTAACTAATGTCTGGGATATTCTTATGTTGTTTCACAGCTTGAAGCTGCCCTTATTCTTAACCAACGCATCTTAGTATATTTTATTCTCGATAGTTGATTGTTTCATGATAATATATAAGATGTAAGTCTAGTGAGAGTGGGAGGAGACGAGCGGGAGAGAGAGACCGGCTGGGGGACGTTGCTTCACGCGTGCGCGGAGAGTCTAGCTTGGGACGAGCCTGATGTTGCCAATTTGATCGCAACGTTAGGCTTAAGCCACTTTCACACATTCACGATGTTGGTCCCGATGTACCCCGAGGTACACAAATTGGTACATGGCAGAGACAGTGACAGGATGTACGCGTTTGACGACGAAGCCTCGACGGTGACACGTCGTAGCCACGCCGGGCCAGATGGTACCACGGTTGCAACACGACGGCGCCACGTCAATGCTGTAACGGTCAAAATTCCGGTCAAAACCGTACCCCGACGTGGCATGTGGGGAACACGACGAGGGGCGATGGACTTATGATGGTGACACGTGGCAGACCCGACGAGGACGACGCCACAACGTCAGGCAGCCTGACAGATATCATCAATACATATGGTGTTAAAGGTATTACGTTCAACGGTCAAGTTTAAGGTAAGATAAGGTCGAATTATTTCTTTGTAAGGTATAGGCGTATGATTTTTGTTTATATAAAATCAAGGTTTTGTCGTAGAGAGCTGGTTCTTCGTAAATAACAATCTGTATTCATTGCCGGTATACGAAATTAATATCTAAAATCTGTATCGAACGTTAAATTATATGAAAATAGACCATGAAGTGAAGCGAAAATATTTACCAGTGGGTGACAGCGGCGACGGACAAAAAATATTCAGGAAAAATTAAAGTTTTGATCGTACATAGGCCATATATGTACCATTAGAAAGCTAATGAAAAATCCAATATATCACTTTCTTACAGAATATTCATTGTCCCATATTTTATCGGTGAAAATGGGGAGGGAAAGTATGGGCGGACTGAACAGTAACCTTCACCTACGGTGAAATTCCACATATTATTATTTTAATTTATTTTGTTGTTGAAATCTTATATAATAACCTTTCCTCTTGCCGTTCATATATTTTTTTTAAATAACAACAAACAATTATTATGGGTGAAAACCAACTAAGATGGGGAGGGAAAGTACGGGCGGACTGAACAGTAACCTTCACCTACGGTGAAATTCCACATATTATTATTTTAATTTATTTTGTTGTTGAAATCTTATATAATAACCTTTCCTCTTGCCGTTCATATATTTTTTTTAAATAACAACAAACAATTATTATGGGTGAAAACCAACTAAGATGGGGAGGGAAAGTACGGGCGGACTGAAGAGTAACCTTCACCTACGGTGAAATTCCACATATTATTTGTATTTATTGTTTTGTTGAAATCTTATATACTAACCTTTCCTCTTACCGTTCATAAAAAATGTAATTACAAAAATAATTATTATGGGTGAAAACCAATTGAGAGCGAATATTTGGGTGCGGCTGGGATTCTATAAAAATAAAAAACTATCGTTATAGATTTATTTCTATAAAATCCAATATTAATGATAGCATATTCTAAACACTGCCATCATGTTTAGCGGAAAAAATTGTTGTGATTTATTATGCAAATCAAAATAACGATAAAAAACGATATACCGGTACCGGTATATCTCATATAGTATATAATATAACAGTGCGTTTAATCTCCACAGGTAGGCTACACTTTGTGATGAATCATATTTTCTCTAATTGTGGAAGGTAAAATGTATTGATATAAACCTATCTTGTGCAAAAGGATTGATATAAACATAGCTTGTGTAAGGATGGAATCGTCGAAAACACAGGAACAATCTCCTCTATCTAAACCCATCCACCCACACAAACACTACCTTGTGTTAAATTAATCAATAACACTTAGTATTTCCTTTGGCTTTTACTATTATAAACACTACTGTATTAGTAAAAATTAAATTAAATTCCATAGAGCATAATTATAATAACATTTATTGCATACCGTGTATCAGTGGCGGTCGATATAGCCACACAAGAACAATAACACACACACACGCACACGCACACACACTCACTCGACAATTAACACACACGTGTTTCGGTAATCATACCGGTACACTGATTTTTAATTTGAACTTATTAACTCGTTTAATATAAGTTGATTATGGAATATTATATACGGTATATACGGTATAGGCCTAGACCATATCAGGTCTTTATTTATTCATCGTGTGCGTATTTATAGTGTTGTCAGAATACTCCACTAATCCGAAGCACTGTCGGTCCGCTGCCATTCGGATTACATGACTTTTACTGTAATATATTATAACTATTTATACCCCGACGCCGCCACGTCGATGCCGATGCCTCCGGATGCAGACACGCGAGACCCACGCCTTCGAAACGTTGGTTGTACCCGACGGTTACCCGATGGTACCACGCCAAAAGTACATCGTGCGAAATATTTGAACAAATCCAAACCTTTGGTGGCCAAGCCCGATTTGCCACGTCCCGCACCGCGGGTAACACGACGCTCCCCGACGACCCCGACACACGTTGGGGATTGCACCACGTTGTGTCCCGATATTCAAATCGGGGTACATCGGGACCAACATCGTGAATGTGTGAAAGTGGCTTTAGTTTCGACTCACGCAAGGGGTAGAGGATTTTGACCCGGCAACGGTGTTGAGTGTTGCCAAGCATGGGATGTATTTCGCATGCCTAGGGTGGGGTCCAGACAGATTCAAGACTCAGAGCTCACCTCACTGTCGTACCCTTCGGACCCCTTTGATATCTATCCCTCTCAACCCCACTTAGAAACTTTCTCTCTTACTTTGTATACCTTCCTTCCACTACTTCACCAATCTATTTAATTATCCCATCCCCTTGATAGACCTTATATCTATTATTGTATTAACGACGAGCTCTCAGATAACTAGATAGGATTTTGGGCCTTATGCAGAGATGTAATTGTTAATGAGACCTAGGAAGCTTTTTGTTGTCTCATATTTGGTGGTTTCATGCTTGCTAGTGTGTTCTTGTGGCAGGTGAGCAGGGGCTAGACCGGAGGGGAGGCTTTTTGCGATCCTTTAAGTAAAGTCTGCTGGTGCGAGTCCTGTGGACCCGCACGACTTTACTAGGATACCCGTGGGAGTCTGGGGGCATTTTCTTGTCTGTGTCCCTGTGTGTCTAGTGTTGTGTTGTGTGAGGGCCCTTGCCTAGTCCACTCAGCACTGCGCTAGCACGTCTTGCTTTTGTTTTAGGGTCGCCAGGAGAGAGTCAGATACTTGGGATCTGAGTCTCTCAAGAGAGCACCCTTTCAATTAGAGTAATTTGGCGCACAGACTTGGGAACGTCCCTAGGCTACAGCAGGTGGCTCAGCCCGGGTATCCGAAGCCTATATCATTCCGGCTAGACCTCTGCCACCTGGCAGATTAACAGCTAGGGGTTTATTATTTCTGCATGCTTGTTATTGTGCCACAGTTTACCGTTGTTGTGAGCATTGTGAGTCAGGATGTGGCTTAGAGACTTTGTCCGAGCAGGCTTGCCTGACTAAGAGTGAGAAGCACACCTGTATGTTGTTATGTTGCGAGTTGCTGCCTTTATTTAATTATACCTATGCCATTATACACTGTATGGCCTATCACTAGTATTTATTCCTGCTTATGAGTTAAGAGTTCTCTAAATCCGTAACTTACTTTCTTTGCTAAGCATCAGATCCTACAGTAGCCGCATGCAGTTTAGAAACCTGCATCTTGTCTACCTGTACGATGTTTTGAGGACTGTTTGCTTTCACCTTCTTTCACGCAGGGGTGATTAGTTGTATTAATTAACGTAACGTTAAATGTACTTTCTTCTAGTTTGTTATTAAATTGTTTCTGCAATTTAATTCCGTTATCTATCTTTTCCTTGAAGCTTTAAGTCAACTTAATTGTATGATCTTTTATATAGCCTGCTTGACTATCAGCAGTCTATAGTGCATGCACCCTGTAACCGAGTCATAGGATACCTTGTTGTCCAGGCAGGACTCTTGACGGTTTAGGGTGGTTTGTTGCCTGGGTTTATAGATAAGGGTTGGATCTAGCGTTTTCCGTTGTTGCTTGTCGCCACATACCTAGTCCAATAGAAAGAGCCCAGTGTTTATATATCCCAGGACGTAACAAATGGCGACCTTGCATAGGATTTACTGAACAGAGGAATATAGTGGTCATTTGTTTTGAGATTCCTTATGATTAGAGGAATACAGTGGACATAGAGTTTTTCTTTTTGGAGCAACCAATATAACACATTAAAGACTTTAAATAACATTAGTATATACATACTTGCATAGGAGATAAGGCACATTCTATAACCGTGATAATTACTGCAGTACACAAACATGTGTAATACATCAGAACACAGTGGTGGGTCAGGTCACGATAGAGGCTCGGAGGGAGAAAGACCTGTGGAGTGGCTAGTCGATAGCGAGGAGGGTGCTAGAAGATTTTTAGAGGTGCCCCTTACCGCTGCCAGGGTGTTGAAGGTGAATAAGTATGGCTTAAAGTGTGTGGCAGGTCTTCAGAGTCACCAGGGTTTAAGTGGCATGAGGAAAGATCAGCTGAGGACTTTGATATTGGGTTTAGAAGGGAGAGACCTGGGTGGAGAGGCGACTGGGGGCCCCGGTCCCCAGCCCCCCCTCCACTCTACCCCCGTATCAAACGTCAGGGTGCCTGAATTTAGTACATACCCCCAAGTTGATGGTCAATGGCAGCGTGGAATTCAATCACAGGGACCCTCTCCATTAAATGCACCTTCCCCTCCTCAAGGGTTAACTCCAGATTTGTTGTTTCGGCTTGAGATGGCCAAGGTTGAGGCTGCCGAGAGACAGGCTAGTGTGCAGGCTGAGGCCGCAGAGAGAACAGCTATACGAGAGGCTGAACTGCAGGCAGAGTCTACTAGGTATCGGGCTGACAGGGAGCTGGAGAGATCTCGAGTGGAGGTAACAGGGCGAAATATTGGGGGTCAATCATTGTCGCACCTGCTTAAACTAGTTCCTGTGTTCGATGAATCATGTGTGACTGAGTTTTTTATGCGATTTGAGAAGAAGTGTCAGGAACACCAGTGGCCTCAGGAAAAGTGGGCAGCATTAGTTTCATCAAGACTCCTAGGAAAGGGGCTAAAAGCGTATGATGCACTACCTTTAGAGTCCTGTGTAGTTTATGATGAGCTAAAGAAGGCTGTGCTACGGGCCTATGAGTTACAACCAGAAACTTACCGCTTGAAGTTTCGGGGTGTTACTAAGGGCAAGGATAGTACCTTCCTAGAACACGCCCGGGACTTGTCTGATGCACTACGACATTGGCTGCGTTCCGAGAGGGCAGCTACTTTTGAGGAGTTGAATGAGCTGGTTCTCTTGGAGCAGTTCTTTAAGTGCACAGGTGGGGACTTGACATTAAATATAAAGGAAAAAAATCCTAGAACTCTCCAGGAGGCAGCAGAAATGGCTGACCTCCGACTGTCATTAATTCGAGGGTGCGAAGCAGCAGCTAGGAGTGAGTCGGGTGCAAAGGATCGTACCCCTCCCCCTCCCAAGAATTTTGATACACATAAATACACAAAATCATGTAGCACTGACAATAAAACTGAACATAAACCAAATACCGTCCCGTATAAGAAGTCTAATGGTACCTCCCACTCCCAAGGGAAACCAAAGAGTAAAGAGTGCTTTGCATGTCACATGGAGGGTCACTTTGCAAATGCTTGTCCGAACAAGCCACCAACCAAGGTTGTGTCATTGGCCCGCAGCATAGGGGTGTCGCCTATATCTTCTGAGTTTGCCAAGGGTAGTTCGTCAGAGGTTGGGACACAGCCTGTGTTCAAGAGTCCGGAAGGCTCGAACCCTGTCCGCGACGTCTTTGCGGGTCATAGAGGGCATGGTTTTGTGAGGTGGGCTGGCGAAAGGCGAGGAGTTAAGCTATTGCGTGATACGGGGGCTTCTCAGACCTTGTTAAAGAACTTTACTGGTAGGCCGATTAACGCTGCTCGGGTGGTGGTAGTTCAGGGGATCAATGCTACGAAGTCCTACCCGCTGGTGCGGATGGAGCTGGAGGTGGGTGGTGTGGCGAAGGAGCTGGATGTCGGAATTGTAGAGAACTTGCCTGTTGGGGGCGTCGACCTCCTCCTCGGCAACGACTTTGCGGTGCCTGCTTCTAAGGTTTCACCCTTGGTCGTTGCCGAGAAGGCGGCCGACGTTAGTAGGGAGTAACAGGAGTGGGTTGAGAAGTGTAGCGTACAAACCATGGCGTGTGTTGTGACGTGTTCTCAGACATCCGGAGCCTTGCAGCCACCACCTCAGTCTATCAAACCGCGGAGGAAAGGTCACAAGAAAACGGGAAGTGTTGGTCAATTGGAGAGTTTTGAGCCGGCAGTGTTTCTTGGTGACTCATTATTGGCACCTATGTTAGAGTCTGGAGAGGCCCCAGGACCTGTCACAGCTAGTGAGGAGGTAGGGCAGGAAGAGACTCCGAGGCAGCAACGTTACACACGGAGAGAAAAAAGGGTTGCTCAGTTTGATATTGGGGGAGGACTTGGGTTGCTTCGGAAGCATCTAGACAGGTTGGTTCCCTCAGATATTTGTAAACTGCAGTTGGAGGATCCGGAAGTTCAGAAGTGTGGTAATGGTACTGTCGAGATCAAACACGAGGACGGGGAAACATGTCATGTGAACCTGTTGGAGGAGTTTGTGAGGCAACCACCTGAGCAGCCTACTGTCCCTGCGTTGGTCTGCAGCGGCCAAGGTGGAGAAGGAGAGGGGGGCAGTAGGGCACAGGTGGAGGAGAGTAGGGATTGTCATGTCTCGGCGGAGCAGTGGGCGGGGGACACGAGTCTGGTGGCTGTGGAAGCGCTAGAGCACCTGCCTGAGCAGCAGTGTGCAGCGCTCCAGCACCAGCTCGGTTCATACCCCACTGGTCGTGCCGAGCCCCTGAGCCTCACAACTCGGGCGGTGCAAGATGTTCTGCGGGCAGGTTACGTGAATGTTGAAAGACCGTTAGCCTCGTTGTTTCGGTGGTTCAAGGTGGGCGACGAGGCTTTGGCATGGTTGCCAGGTCAGTGTCGACCCATGGCTGCCAAGGGTGGTGGTCAAAAGGAGGACTTTTAGCAGATTGGTGAGGTTGGCTGTGGCATAGAAGTGCCCAGTCGTCGCATAGCCTCCCAATGCTGCTCTAGTCAATTGCAACAGCCCTACCATAGACCGACTGTATCTGGCCATGTCGCTAAAAGTGTTGATGCTGCGCAGGCAGATGTTGTCGTAAGAAATGCGGGGGTGTGCATGTACGGTATCGGCGGGGAAGCCTTAGCAATAATGAACTATGGGAGTGACTGCACAGGTGGTACTGATTGTCCCTCTCATGACCTGGCTGTTCTAGGGACGAAGGTGGAGAAGGAGGGAGACTACAGGTTAGAAGCTGCGGTCTCGGCTGGGTTGTGGGAGGGCACTAGGCATGTTGTTCGTGGAGACAGTGCAAGGCAGTTGTTTACTAGGCTATGGCAGTACTTTCGCATGTTTGTTCATTCTCCAGGCCTGATGTACGAAGTAGAATCCGACATGGAGGCTGGAGACAGTGCAAGGTTCAAATTGGCTCCCTACCGTATAAATCCTCCTCGACAGCCTGTGGTGCAAGCAGAGCTAGATTACGTGTTGATGAAGGGTCTGAGGGATAAGGAATGTCGTGAGTGGTCGTTGCCTGTAACTTTGCAACCGGTGTTAAGTGGCAAGATCAGTGAGTGTGTTGATTGCGAGAGTGTGTGTGCATTATCCCTGACAGACGCCTATACCTTATCGAGAGTTGACGACACCATAGACCGCCTCGGGGCTGCATCGCCTATCACGAAGGTAGAACTAGTGAAAGGTTATTGGCAGGCCCCGTTGCCGGAAAGAGCGAAGAGAAATGCCAGTCTTGTGATGAACTGGGCAGTTTATCAGTGCCAGGTGTTGTTTTGCTGCCGGGACACAAGTTGGATGTGTGGCATGCTAAGGGCACTGATAATGTTTTGGCTGATTGTTTGTCACGGGAGGGTTTGTTTGCAGGAGAACCCTCGCCGTTCAGTCAGTGTGTGTTGAGTGTGGAGGAAAATAGGCTGTCACTGTAGTTCAGCCGAAAAAAACAAATTAAAAAAGCAAAAACCTTATAAAAACTCTTTATTTTTATAACGTGTAGAATTTTGTGTAAGATGTTGTAGCAGTATCTAAGTTGAATGTTTTCGCTTATTGTCGCTAAGTTAGTTGAACTTGCTCGGTGGAGTGCAACAGTCTTTATTTTGTTTATATATAGTGCCTTGTGTCGCAACAGTGTGGTACTATGAGAAGCTTTCTGTTAGATATGAAGAACTTAGTCAAGTGTCTTATATCTTGGGGGAGGTGTGACGCTCCTGCATAGTAGCTACGTGCGGGCATGTGCGAGTGTAGGCTGCCCAGCCGTTTAGAAACCGGCTGGCGGCAGCCGGCCGGCCGGCTTTTCCTTAGTATATATCCTACGACAATGTAACTAATGTCTGGGATATTCTTCTGTTGTTTCACAGCTTGAAGCTGCCCTTATTCTTAACCAACGCATCTTAGTATATTTTATTCTCGATAGTTGATTGTTTCATGATAATATATAAGATGTAAGTCTAGTGAGAGTGGGAGGAGACGAGCGGGAGAGAGAGACCGGCTGGGGGACGTTGCTTCGCGCGTGCGCGGAGAGTCTAGCTTGGGACGAGCCTGATGTTGCCAATTCGATCGCAACGTTAGGCTTAGTTTCGACTCACGCAAGGGGTAGAGGATTTTGACCCGGCAACGGTGTTGAGTGTTGCCAAGCATGGGATGTATTTCGCATGCCTAGGGTGGGGTCCAGACAGATTCAAGACTCAGAGCTCACCTCACTGTCGTACCCTTTGGACCCCCTTGATATCTATCCCTCTCAACCCCACTTAGAAACTTTCTCTCTTACTTTGTATACCTTCCTTCCACTACTTCACCAATCTATTTAATTATCCCATCCCCTTGATAGACCTTATATCTATTATTGTATTAACGACGAGCTCTCAGATAACTAGATAGGATTTTGGGTCTTATGCATAGATGTAATTGTTAATGAGACCTAGGAAGCTTTTTGTTGTCTCATATTTGGTGGTTTCATGCTTGCTAGTATGTTCTTGTGGCAGGTGAGCAGGGGCTAGACCGGAGGGGAGGCTTTTTGCGATCCTTTAAGTAAAGTCTGCTGGTGCGAGTCCTGTGGACCCGCACGACTTTACTAGGATACCCGTGGGAGTCTGGGGGCATTTTCTTGTCTGTGTCCCTGTGTGTCTAGTGTTGTGTTGTGTGAGGGCCCTTGCCTAGTCCACTCAGCACTGCGCTAGCACGTCTTGCTTTTGTTTTAGGGTCGCCAGGAGAGAGTCAGATACTTGGGATCTGAGTCTCTCAAGAGAGCACCCTTTCAATTAGAGTAATTTGGCGCACAGACTTGGGAACGTCCCTAGGCTAGAGCAGGTGGCTCAGCCCGGGTATCCGAAGCCTATATCCTTCCGGCTAGACCTCTGCCACCTGGCAGATTAACAGCTAGGGGTTTATTATTTCTGCATGCTTGTTATTGTGCCACAGTTTACCGTTGTTGTGAGCATTGTGAGTCAGGGTGTGGCTTAGAGACTCTGTCCGAGCAGGCTTGCCTGACTAAGAGTGAGAAGCACACCTGTATGTGGTTATGTTGCGAGTTGCTGCCTTTATTTAATTATACCTATGCCATTATACACTGTATGGCCTATCACTAGTATTTATTCCTGCTTATGAGTTAAGAGTTCTCTAAATCCGTAACTTACTTTCTTTGCTAAGCATCAGATCCTACAGTAGCCGCATGCAGTTTAGAAACCTGCATCTTGTCTACCTGTACGATGTTTTGAGGACTGTTTGCTTTCACCTTCTTTCACGCAGGGGTGATTAGTTGTATTAATTAACGTAACGTTAAATGTACTTTCTTCTAGTTTGTTATTAAATTGTTTCTGCAATTTAATTCCGTTATCTATCTTTTCCTTGAAGCTTTAAGTCAACTTAATTGTATGATCTTTTATATAGCCTGCTTGACTATCAGCAGTCTATAGTGCATGCACCCTGTAACCGAGTCATAGGATACCTTGTTGTCCAGGCAGGACTCTTGACGGTTTAGGGTGGTTTGTTGCCTGGGTTTATAGATAAGGATTGGATCTAGCGTTTTCCGTTGTTGCTTGTCGCCGCATACCTAGTCCAATAGAAAGGGCCCAGTGTTTATATATCCCAGGACGTAACAAACTCTCTATCAGCATAATACGCAAATACCATTTGAACCAATTTAGCTTTTTCCTCGGAGGTTCCTTAAAGAAATGCAAGAGCTAAGTCGAGAGATCCAATTTATCCTTTAGCAGAACATTATATTAACCCCATCAATTTGTGTAGTCCTTAGATATTTACAAACTCGGGAAAATCCAATTGCAGAACAAATTACTTGTGATGTAGGCTATACGAGAGAGAGAGAGAGAGAGGGAGAGAAATTTACATAGATACACTGACCACTCAGACCTTACTATCCCAGCGAAGTGGTTATTACTTAACACTTACGCTACAGGTATATTTCCGCTATAATATGGCTTATTCAGGCACTCCTGAATGCTTAAGCAAGTATTTGAATGAAATTAAGTATATTCAGCAAAAGACTAGAAGAAAATAGCTTCAAAATTACACCAGAACGAGCTTTGTAGCGCGCAAGGTTCACCCGCAGTGCTACCACCGACATCAGCAAATATTCGCTAATTATTAGCACTGTCGCGCTATATTTGCCTTTGGCAGCGCTGCATAAGTCTCACGAGACATGGGGTGAGAGTCTCAGTGCCCCGGCTGACGCGCTGGAGAGTGAACGGGCGCCTGCCGCATTCCCGCTCACTCGCACTTGTCTCCACAGGCTTTAAGAGGTTTTAAGGGGCTGTAAATTGCCATGACATTCACGAACGGATTCCGCAATGAATACTAGTAGCAATAGCTAACCCATGAGTAAGGGAAAATGGAAAGAAAGGATAGTAAAGAAGAAGGCTTTCTCCCTACTCTCTGTTCCCACTAGCAACTTCCGTACATGAAGACAGTTGGAAGTGAATAACCTTGCCGATCTTTGAAACCACCTGAAGGAATTTATAGAAAGTTAGATATGGAGAGGAATTTTCATGCAAACTTTCACCTGTAGTAATATGAGAGAGAGAGAGAGAGAGAGAGAGAGAGAGAGAGAGAGAGAGAGCGAGAGAGAGAGAGAGAGAGAGAAAGAGAGAGAGAACAAAAATAAACCAACAACACATCTGGCTCGTCATTAACCCAGCCATCTCCACCCTTACCTTTTGATACCTTTTGATGTGTTCGCCACTCTTCTAGCGGCACCAAGGAGCGCGACGCCCCTCGTTATGGGTGGTGATCTGGTGCAGTAGACTGTTTGAAGCGACAGCTCGCTCCCTTGCGAGGATGGGCTCGTCTGGCACTTTTTGCAGTTCGACATCTAGGGCTCTCTTGAAGTTGTCTAACGAGATGTCCCTCATGTCTCTTACTCGCCGTGGGAGTTTGTTGAAGAGACGTGGGCCTCTGTGTGATAACCAGCCCTCTCGCAGAGAGCCCATAGCACCCCTGTTATTCATCCGGGGGATTTCGCATTCCCAGCCTCTCCTATCACTGCATTTCATGACTATCGGAGTATGTAGGTTTGGTACTAAACCCTCTGCGATTTTCCACGTGTATATTATTAGGTAACGTTCTCTTCTACGTTCCAGTGAGTACAGATGCAGTGCTCTTAAACGCTCCCAATAGTGTAGATGTTTTATCGAACTTATATGCGAAGTGAAATTTCTTTGTATACTCTCTACGTCATTTATTTCACCTGCTTTGTATGGGGATGTTAATACACTACAGTATTCAAGCTGCGGTAGCACTAGAGATTTGAAGAGCGTTATCATAGGCAATTCCCCGCGTGTTTTAAAAGTACGCAGAATCCAACCCGTTAGACGTTTTGCAGCCGCCACTTTGACCTGGTTATGTACTTTGAAACCCATATTTTCAGACATTAATACCCCAAGGTCTTTCACACTGCCTTTCCGTTCTATTATGTGGTTAGATTCTGTTAAGTAATTTGTAATTTCTTTAACACCATTATTATCTCCGTACCGTATTAATTGGAATTTTTCCTCATTGAATTGCATGTTGTTTTCCCTGGTCCACTGGAACACTACATTCATGTCTTCCTGCAGTCGGCCCGTGTCCTCTTGTGTGTTTTCTATCTTGCTTAATTTTGTGTCATCAGCAAAAGACGACACCATACTGTGTCTGGTGTTGGTATCTATGTCGCAAATTAGTATGAGGAACAGAAGGGGCACTAGCACTGTTCCTTGGGGCACTGAGCTTTTGACATCCGAAGGCTCAGATGTGACTTGGTTTACTGCTACTGATTGTTTTCGGTTTACGAGGAAA
Organism: Paralithodes platypus; assembly: GCA_032716605.1. Lineage (NCBI taxonomy): Eukaryota > Metazoa > Arthropoda > Malacostraca > Decapoda > Lithodidae > Paralithodes > Paralithodes platypus. Next base: position 19,405,095 of record CM064565.1, on the reverse strand, counting down.
TTGTATATCCACCGTCCGATTTTCCCAGATATACCTTTTGCTTTCAGTTTGTGGGCTATTATACCATGGTCACATTTATCAAATGCCTTAGCAAAATCGGTGTAAATGACATCCACGTTTTTCTTTTCTTCTAGCGCTTTAAGAATTTTGTCATAGTGTTCCAAAAGTTGTGAGAGACATGATCTTCCCGCTCTGAACCCATGTTGACCGGTGTTGTGTAGTTCATTTGTCTCCATGAATGTTGAAATTTTGCTTCGCAGGACTCGCTCGAAAACTTTAATGATGTGAGAGGTTAGACCTACCGGGCGGTAGTTTTTTGGTAGTGCTTTACTCCCTCCTTTATGCAGTGGGGCAATTATTGCGTTTTTCAAGCTATCTGGTATGTCACCAGTGTCTAGACTCCTTCTCCACATTATAGCCAGGGGTTTTGAGAGGTTTTCCTTACATTTCTTCATTAGGATCGAATTCCATTAATCCGGGCCTGGTGCCGAGTGGGATGGCATGTTGGAAATGGCCTCTTCTATGTCTTTTGGACCGAAATCAATATCCAGCATCTGAGGGGTTTCCATGGGGGAGGTTTCCATGAAAAATATATTTTGGTCTCTGATGACTTTTGTTTCATCAGGCTCACTGAATGCCAATTCATACTGCCTGCTTAAGAGTTCGCTCATTTCCTTTTTGTCCCCTGTGAAAGAGCCGTCCCCTTTGCTCAGTGGGCCGATGTTTGATGTTGTTTTAGCCTTTTGTTTGGCGTATGAAAAGAAGTATTTGGAATTTTCCTTTATACCTGCAATAGCTTTCCTCTCCTCTTCCATATGTTGTAGTTCATATGATATTCTTAGCCTTTGTTCAATTTCCACAATTTCTCTATCTATTTCGACCTTTTGCCTATCCTGTAGATTTTGATGTGTGCGTCTTTGTGTGAGTAATTTTCTTCTTCTGTACAGCCTCCTCCTTTCCCGATCTTGCTTGCTTCTTCGTTTTGTTTGTCTTGCAGGTATATGGTGGCTACAGATTTGGGTCATGGTTTCTGTTATTAAGACTAGACATTCTGCTGGTGTCAGGTTATCCATTAAATCTTCCCAGTCTATTTCTTCCATTACACTATTTAGTCCATGGTTTTTTGGGGGACCTCCTCTGCTAGTTTGGAGTACGTAAGACGTTTCACCCAATTAGTTTGGTGATAATAAGATGCTTCATATAATTCAGGTGTCGATTATTTTCTGGGCGAGCGATAGTGAGTCTGTTATTATACGAGATTCTAGCCTCTGGCTGGGATATTTTTCGTCCGCATAATGCACATAATTATTAAGTTAAAAAGAGGTCTGCAGAGCGTTTTATAGGTTGAAGGGGGTCTTGGGAGGCATTATACTTAGTCTAGGGGGCTAACTAAAAATATATATTCCTTGAAAATGGCAAAATAATTCAAACACCTTAAGAATACTAATTAAGCAACATCATATAAAAAAAACTAAACTGTTTCACTAGGTAGTGTTAAGAAAGACTTCTCGTATTCAAAATGGCAAAAACTACCTTTGTTGTTGTTGTTGTTGTTCCCCAAGCTGCCTGGCCGAACAGCCCCAAGGCCCCGAGCAATTACAAGGCCATAACCGAGTGCCCCCACAGAACCCCCCCTGCCGACCACAATAAAGCCTGGGTGACCGAAGCCACTCCATGGCGGGGAGCTGAGGAGGGTGCGGAAACGCCCGGGAAACCAAAGCCCCACCCAGGGCCCTGTGCCCCTCGGCAATTATGAAGAGAAAGTTGAGGGGCAAGGGAAAAATGTGACGCTTTGGCTTCCAATCTTGGTAGATTGGGAGGTCAATCCACGGAAAAGACGCCGTCACTTGAGATCTAGAAAATATATAAGTTAAAGGAACAGTCTGAGTAAGCTATGGGTATGGCAGAGATCGCTCAGTTCTCACTCTGATAGACCAGCCCATCACCACTTCGTGGTAATGCACTGATACTAAGTACAGCACAAATTCCATCCCAACATTATCTTCCTATTGATACATCGGGATTTGAACCCGGGACCATTGGATTACTAGTCCAGTGGCATGACCACTCCACCAAACCTCCCCCTTTGTTAATCTATGTACTGTACCCAACTGCACTATGAATACTGGATATCAATCTATGTACTGTACCCAACTGCACTATGAATACTGGATATCAATCTATGTACTGTACCCAACTGCACTATGAATACTGGATATCAATCTATGTACTGTACCCAACTGCACTATGAATACTGGATATCAATCTATGTACTGTACCCAACTGCACTATGAATACTGGATATCAATCTATGTACTGTACCCAACTGCACTATGAATACTGGATATCAATCTATGTACTGTACCCAACTGCACTATGAATAGCCTATTGCTTATGCGAGAGGAAAGAACATTTGTGGAAATAAGTTATGTTAATGATTAATGCAACCAAGTCGCTACACTGATCTATATACATACAGTATGTACTGTATATAAACAATAATACACAAGGAGCCCCCAAAACATAGATAACGCCGATAGCCCTACCCAAGAGCCAATTATATTCTTATCTATCTGTCTATTGCCAGACGCCATGATCCCTGAGAAGGTGGCCACGAATGAATCGCCCCCATGCACTTCTGTCCCCCGTCAGCCGACACCCATCCTCCTATCCAATTTCACACATATATTTTTTAACTCCATCCTTCCACCTCACTCTCGTTCTGCACCTCTCTGTCCTTCCACCTCACTCTCATACACTCTCTTAGTCATTCTCTTGCTTCCCATACAGTATATTCCACATGGTCGAACTATCTCAAGGTGTTCCTTTTCACACTTTTCACACATCCACAACACACCATTCTCGTACTTCCTCATTCATCTGTCTATCCCTCAATGTAACTCCACAATATAAAAAAAAAAAAAAATCTATGTGAATGTGTTAGACAAAAGTGTGAGAGGATCCTCCCCACACATGTGAACAATACTCAATACAAGGACCCACTGTGCCAATCTACAGAGCAAGAAGCTGCGCAGGGGTAAAGAACCCCTGAGGCGGTTGAGCACACCCAGCTTCTAGGAGGCTGCCTTAACGAGACTGGTAATATGGTCTTTCCAAGAGAGAGCAGAAGAAAAAGAGACACCGAGAACATTGATGGAAGATGAAGGGTTGATTTTTGTGATATTGAAGAATAAGGGATAGTCTTCTGGAGGTTCCTGACGGGTAGTAAGATGGATAAATTGAGTTTTGGAAGCATTAAATGCAACAAGGTTTCCTCTATCCCAATTGGAAATAGTAGCTAGATCAACAGATAAGTATTTTATGGCTTCATTATCTTTACTATTGAGGGACTGCTGGCTGGGGCATTCAGGAAAACTAATTGAGTAGTGTAAGGTAGAGTCGTCACCATATGAATGGATGGGACTGGATGTACAGTTGAGAAGATCATTTATGAAAATTAGAAAGAAAATAGGAGATAGGACAGAACCCTGAGGAACACCGGAGTTGATAGGATGAGGAAATGAGCGATGACCGTCCACAACCGCAGCTATGGAACGGCCAGAAAGGAAATTAGAGACAAAGGCACAGATGGAGGGACAGAAACCAAAGGAGGGCAGTTTGGAAATTAAAGATTTGTGCCAGACTCTATCGAAGGCCTTCGATATGTCTAGTGCAACAGAAAGAGTCTCACTGAAGTCCCGAAAGTTAGATGACCAAGATTTAGTAAGATATGAAAGAAGATCACCAGTAGAGCGACCCTTAAGGAAACCATACTGGCAATCTTAGAGCAGATTATGAGAAGATAAATGCTTAAGAAATTTGGAAGCAAGAATAGTTTCAAAAACTTTAGAGATACAAGAGATGAGAGCAATTGGACGATAGTTGGAAGGTTGAGAGTGGGCACCCTTCTTTGTGACAGGTTGAATGAGAGCAAACTTCCAGCAAGAAGGAAAGACGTTAGAGGAGAGACAGAGACGAAAGAGTTTGCCTAGGCAAACTTGCACGGAAGCACAGTTTTTAAGCACAACAGGAGGAACACCGTCCGGACCGTACGCCTTCTTAGTATTAAGCCCAGAGACGGTAGAAAGTACATCTTTAGAAGAGATTAGGATATTAGGCAGAAGTAGGAGAGAGGGGGGTGGAGAGGAAGGAATAGCACCGGAATTATCCAAGGTAGAGTTTCTGGCAAATGTTTGAGCAAAGAGTTCAGCTTTGTCAGAGGAAGAAGTGATGGTTTGCCATCAGAGTGGAAAAGGGGAGGGAAAGACGAGGAAGAGAAATTGTTGGAGAGGTTTTTGGCTAGATGCCAGAAAGCTTGGGAAGAGCTAAAGTTGGATAGTTCAGTGCATTTATTATTGATGAAAGAGTGTTTGACAAGTCGAAGAACAGATTTGGCTTGATTCCAGGCAGAAACATAGGAAGAATGAGATTCTTGAGTGTTAAGGCGTTGGTACCGTTTGAATGCTTCCTTCTTGTTGTGGACTGTAGTAGAACAAGCATGAGTACACCAAGATTTGTTTGCATTAGACTGAGAGAAGGAAAATGGCATGTACGCTTCCATCCCCGAAAGGATTAACTCGGTAATGCGTTCAGCACTCTCCGAGGGTCCTCGGCCACGGAAGCAGAAGTCATTCCATCGAAATCAAAGAAGTACTGCTGGATAGCCTCCCAGTCGGCAGCGTCAAAGTGCCACAAGCGCCGCCGGCTGGGAGGATTGGATGGCCGTACTGAAGAGATAGAACAGGTGACTGAGATAAGTTTATGGTCGGAGGAGCCCAAAGGAGAGAAAAGATTGACAGTATAAGAAGAAGGGTTAGAAGTCAGAAATAAGTCAAGAATGTTCGGCCAATCTCCGAAGCGATCCGGGATACGGGTGGGTTGCTAGACCAGCTGCTCTAGGTCATTTATTATAGAAAAGACGTAGGCTTGTTCACCAGGTTGGTCAGTAGAGTGAGAGGAGAGCTATTGGCGGTGGTGAACGTTGAAATCTCCTAAGATGGAGATTTCAGAGAAGGGAGAGATAGATAGAATGTGTTCCACTTTAGAGTTTAGATAGTCAAAGAATTTGGGAAAGTCGGTAGAGTTAGGGGAAAGATAGACAGCACAGAAATATTTAGTATGAGAATGACAGGATAGTTTGAGCCATAAAGTTGAGAATTCAGAAGAGTCGAAATCGGGAACACGAGAGCAAGTGAGTTTGTTGTGCACGTATGCACAACATCTGCCTCTGGCTTTGAAACTAGGATAGAGAAAGTAGGAGGATACAGAGAAGGGGCTGCTGGAAGTTGTCTCAGATACCTGGGTTTCGGTGAGGAAAAGAAGATCATGTTTGGAGGAGGAGAGATGGTGTTCGATAGAGTGAAAATTAGAGGAAAGGCCGCAAATATTGCAAAAGTTGATAGTAAGAGTGACAGGCCGTGGTCCAGAGTATTTAGCGGGGTCGTCAGGGGAAGGTCGGGCATGTGTGGGGGTATTTATGGTCCCCCCCCTGGGGACTCCAAGGCTGGGCCTGTGTTCATCATAGTTTTAATAATTATGAAGGAGGAAGTGTGGTGTGCATGTTAAGTGTAGTGAAATAGATAGGAGGAGGAGGTGTTTGTGAGAGCAAGCTGGACTACTGTCAGTGTAAGGGAGGCACAAAGGGAATCAGTATGAGAGGCCAAGTAAATGAAACAGGAGTTCCAGCGATTCCTTATCAAATGCTTACAGCCTCCTGGGTATAGCCCTGTTCGATTGGTGCCTACGATCTACCCACACATATATATATATATATATATATATATTAACAAATAAATCAGAATCTCAAATTAATGGTATATGAAGATTGCAAAATAAAGGCAATACAACAATCACATTTGGATAACGTAAGCTATTATTTGTATGTTAACGAAGGTCAAAGGACAACATGGACATGGTCAGGGTGTGGAGGGAGAGGAAGGGGAGATTTTTATCTATTTGTGTTTATTTATTTCGTTATTATTATCTTTAGTTTCCTCCCTAGACTTCTCTAGCAAGCTTAAAAAAGTATCCGCAAGACCCCCCCCTCCCCCTTTGAGAGGAATTTGTGTATTTTTCGGTAGAAATATGTCTCGGCCGAAGGAAGGTTCCTCTTAAATTGAAGGCTCGCTATTGTGCGCCAGGAAACAAATCAACACCTAACTTTGTTTTTCCTATGTAAGTGAAGGAGACAAAATACAAATATGCCTGTAACATGTGTCTCCCCCCAAACTGAAAGAGTGACAGATAGCCAACATTATGGTACGTTAGAGTCAGAATGTCTGGACACACAGAGCTTGAAACAGTTTAAGTCATAGGGTGAGGGAAAGACAGATTGAGGGAGAGAGTTTCAAAGCTTGCTTGTTGAGTTGAAGAAAGACTGGGAATATTTTTACAATCTTGGGTTTGAGAGTTGGACAGAATAGGGGTGGGAGTGTGTTGAAAGACGAGTGCCCCCCAATCTACGTAAGCAAGGGAGTATACACTGAGAGAGCTCTGAACAACACTGATTATTGTAATAGAGATAGGAGAGTGATAGAAATGCAACATTGCAGCGTGTAGAGAGAGATTGTAGGGAATTAGTGGGAGGAGGTTCGTGAGTTGATGAGACAAAATGCTTTTGGCTCTACCTTTTCGAGAAGTGTGGTATGGGTTGAACCTCCCCACACATGGAACAATACTCAATACATGGGTGCACTGTGCCCCTATACAGAGCAAGAAGTTGTGCGAGGGTAAAGAACCCACAGAGAAGGTTGAGCACATCTAAATTCAGGGAACTTGTTTTAGCAAGAGCGGAAATATGATTTTTCCAAGAAAGGCCAGAAGAGCAAGAAATAACAAGAATTCTGAGAGAAGATGAAGGGTTGATTTCTGTTTATTGAAATATAAGGGATAGACCTGTGGAAGTTCTTGACGGATAGATAAATGGAGAAATTAGGTTTTGAAAGTAACAAGATTTGGTCTGCCCCAATCGGAAATTATTGATAGATCAGAAGATAAGCGGGCTATGGCCTCATCACACGAGTTTTGGAGTGATTGCATGCAGGGTCATTCTGAAAAAACCATTTGAATAGTATAAGGTAAAGTCATCACTATATGAATGGATAGGACTGGAGGTACAGTTGAGAAGATCATTATTTAATATTAGAAAGAGAACTGGAGACAGGACAGAACCCTGAGGAACACCGGAGTCAATAGGTTGAGGAAGTGAGCGATGGCCGTCCACAACCGCAGCGATGGAACGACCCGAAAGGGAATTAGAGACAAAGACACAAATGGAAGGATAGAAACCGTAGGAGGGTAGTTTGGATATTAGAGATATGTGCCAGACTCTATCGGAAGCTTTTGATATGTCTAGCGAAATAGAGAAGGTCTCACCGAAGTTCCGAAAGGAGGATGACCACGAAAGGTCTTAACATTTACATATACATGGGGTCAGAGGGTAAATTGAAATCATTGTTTTCCTTTATAATTCCCTCCAGATCCTTCCTAAGCTGCATAAAATCGTCTAATTATAACCAAAACACGTAAATGGAATGCATGGTCGGATCTTGAAGGGTAAAAAAGAACTCCAAAATGTTGGCAGCAGAATGAATGCAAACTCCATTTGAGGAGGAGTACTTTATTGGTAATGTTTCTCAGATAGTTTCCTCCTCAAATGGTGGTTTTATTCATCCTAAACAACATGTTTGTACTCCTTATATATAGGACTATAAACTTCACACATTACCACAGCTACTTTAAGATCACGATAACATATTCCACAATCAGTCCTCACCTCTTACACACAACCTCACCAAGCCAGAATAAGCCACCTTCGTGAGTTACAGTACAACGCCTGCATAAAAAAGGTATTACATTACTTTATGATAAATATGAAACGGTGAACATTGTTTAATTAAATACATTGGTTCGGTTAAAACGGCCTTATGTAGTGTTTCATAATATTACGTGAGTGTGTTAGAACTACTGCCACGTACCTTTTAAACTGTATCAGCTACTAATACAGTTGATTGTTGGATCTGGTGTGGACTAATAAAGAATGGTGATGATGGCAATAATGAAAATGGTGATGATGATGTTAATGATAATTATGGTAAGATAATGTGGTCATGATGATAATTATGATGATAGTGATAATGACAAAATGATAATGATGTAGGATATGAGGATGATATTCACGATAATAAACATCAATATGATGATTGACCGAGGGTAGGAAGTGGTTTTGACCTGTGTTGGTGAATTATTAATGGTGTCCGGTGTGTGTGTGTGGGTGGGTGGGTGGGTGGGTGGGTGGGTGTGTGTGTGTGGGTGTGTGTCTGTGTGTGTGTGTGTGTTATACAGGCGTACGGTCACAGCTTTACTTTATTTTGCTCTAAGAAATAAACAGTCAACAAATGAAAATATATGGACATGCAATTATTTCGCACACGTACTGTAACACACACACACACACACACACACACACACACACAGGAAGAGTAAAGGTCATGTCAATCCAGCAGGTGAAGAAAAACTCCCAAAGGAAGGTGGAAAAGGTCAGTCAAGAGAACGAACAGAAAGAAAACTCCAAAGGATATGTTTTACCGCAATGCTTGAATGGTGGAGGAGGAAGAGGGGCGGGGAAAAAAGAACTGTAATAATATAGCTTCACTTTTATGGCGCCTCTTTCTTCTAAGTTTTAGGCTCACTATCGCTCGCTCAGACAAATGGGATGAAGCTTCATATCATCGCCAAACTACTGGGGTGAAACGTCTTAAAATATCCAAACTAATGGAGCGAAACAGGGGAGGGTCAAAATTAACTCGCTCAGACAAAATATTGCTACTGATACTTAGACTCTGATACAGATATATGATATACAAGTGCCAGTGTGACGCTACCTTAACACAACCTAATGATGATGATAATGATGATGATGATGAGGAATATGTCTTCTAAGCGTAGTAGGGAAGGTATACAGTAGGGTAGTGATTGAGAGAGTGAGAGTGAGAACGGAGAAATGGATAGGCGATGAGCAGGGAGGTTTTAGGAAGGGAAGAGGATGTGTAGATCAGATTTTTACCCTGAATTGTGTTGTGGAGAAATAGCTGGAGAAGAAACAAAAGGTGTATGTTGCCTTTATGGACTTGGAGAAGGCCTATGACAGAGTGGATGGAGAAGGTTTGTGGAAAGCACTTAGAATATACGGAGTAGAGGGCAAGTTGCTGAAAGCAGTGAAGAGCATGTATGAGGGTGCAAAGGCAGCAGTATGTGTGGAGAGTGAGCAGAGCGAGTTCTTTGACCTGAATGTTGGTTTGAAACAGGGGTGTGTGATGTCCCTGTGGTTGTTTACTGTATATATGGATGGAGTCATGAAAGAAATACTATCAAGAGCAGTGGATGTTGGTGTATCGCTGAAAAGGGAGGGAATTGAGTGGAAGCTACCTATACTGCTGTTTGCGGATGATACAGTTCTGATGAGTGAAAATGAATGGGAGTTGCATGGTCTGGTAAATGAGTTTGAAACAGTGTGCGAAAAACGGAATTTGAAGGTAAATGCGGGGAAGAGCAAGGTTATGGCCTTCGAAAGGGGTGAAGTCACAGAGTGTGAGGTGAAGCTGAACGGTCAGGCTATGGAGATCGTCAACTCTTTTAAGTATCTGGGCAGTGTGTTGAGTAAAGATGGGACTATGGATGAAGAAGTGCGGGAGAGGGTAGAACAGGGGAAGAGGGTTGTAGGAATGCTAAAAGCAGTAACAAGAAATTGGGTGGTCAGTATGGAAGTGAAGAAGTCCTTGCATGACAGTGTGGTAATCCCGACACTGACTTACGGAAGCGAAGCATGGACGTTGGTTGAGACTCAACCCAAGAGTAAGAGCAGTGGAAATTAATTACTTAAGGAGTGCGTGCGGAGTTACATGGAGGGATAGACAGACTAATGAGGAAGTAAGAAGGAGGTGTGGTGTAGAGGTAGATGTGCTGGAAAGTGTGAAAAGGAACAACTTGAGATGGCTCGGCCATATGGAACGTATGGAAAGCGAGAGAATGATTAAGAGGGTGTACGAGAGCGAGGTGGAAGGACAGAGAGGGAGAGGTAGACCGAATGCGAGGTGGAAGCATGGAGTGAGGAAGTACATGAACGAAGGCGGTGCTGGTTGGGGGGAGGGGCGTCGACTGACTGGGGACAGAGGTGCATGGGGGCGGTTCGTTCGTGGCCACCCCTTCGGGGATCACGGCGTCAGGCAATAGATAGATAGATGATGATGATGACGAAGGTGATAATGATGACTATGATGATAATGATATAATAATGGTGGTGATGATAACGATGCTGATGGTGATGATAATGATTATGATGGTGACGATGATGTTGGTGATAATGATGATGACTATGATGATAATGATTATGATGGTGGCGATGATAACGATGCTGATGGTGATGATAATGATTATGATGGTGGCGATGATGTTGGTGATAATGATGATGACTATGATGATAATGATTATGATGGTGGCGATGATAACGATGGTGATAATGATGATAATGATTATGATGGTGGCGATGATAACGATGGTGATAATGATGATGACTATGATGATAATGATTATGATGGTGGCGATGATAACGATGGTGATAATGATGATAATGATTATGATGGTGGTGATGATAACGATGGTGATGGTGATGATGCCAAAGACTATGTTACTAATGGTGTTAATGATGGTGATGATGCCAAAGACTATGTTAATAATGGTGTTAATGATGGTGATGATGCCAAAGACTATGTTAATAATGGTGTTAATGATGATGTGATGATGCCAAAGACTATGTTACTAATGGTGTTAATGATGGTGATGATGCCAAAGACTATGTTAATAATGGTGCTAATGATGGTGATGATGCCAAAGACTATGTTACTAATGGTGTTAATGATGGTGATGATGCCAAAGACTATGTTAATAATGGTGCTAATGATGGTGATGATGAGGATAATGATGATGATGGTAATACAGTAATGGTAATGCTGACCCCCCCCCCCCCCCTTTAACCTGTATCTGTGGATCATTGGCAGCGACAGGTGTTGGGGTGAGGGTGTTTGTGAATGATTAACTGGTTTGGGTAACAGACAGGTGCAGGTGTGTGTGTGTGTGTGTGTGTGTGTGTATGTGAGGGAGTTAAGTGATGTGTATGTGTGTGTGTGAATTAAGTGATGTGTGTCTGTGTGCGTGAAATATAAGTGTGACATGCATATACTCGAACATACCACATATGCTAAGATGACAAACAGAAATATTAAACATAAAGAGATGAGAGAGAGAGAGAGAGAGAGAGAGATGCCCCATTACTGACTAACCTAAGCCTCCTTCAGATCTTTTTAAGCATCCCACTACCTAGGCCAAACATTCATGATCATGTAAGTAAGAGGGAAATTAATTATAGGGGCAGGGGAAAGTTGTACAAGAGGAACATAATTTATACAGTATAGTCGATATTTTGTCAGCTGACAGTAAATTGAACCCCTCGACAACTAATAATTGTTCTCTACCTACAGGAATTATACGAAACTAGTACGGTAGGTCTTTGCGTTGTAATAATGACAAATGTTTTTATGTAACAACTTCATTCGCCACAAAAGCTTCGTAATAGCCTGGTAATGAAAATGACGATATGGTAATTTACCGTCGCCAGGAAAAAAACCCAGACTATAGATAAAGCAAATACAACAAAGAACACTGTCACCTCCTGTACCGCAAAACAATAAAACACAAATAAAATTGATAAAAATAAATCTTAAAACTATTGTGAAATATATGAGAAGTTATGTATGCTATCCTAGTTGAGCTACATATGCTATGTTATGTTACATATGTAGTTATAATTACATATGGGATCCTATGTTATGTTACGTATGATATACTATGTTATATTGCATGTTATTGTATGTATGCTATGCTATGTAACGTACATTATGTTACGTATGCTATGCAATGCTACATATGCTATGTTATATTACTTATGCTATGTTGTATATATGTATGTATATATTCAGGCACATACCCCAAAGCTGAGGGTGGCTGACTCAAGATAGAGCCCAAACAGAAACAACATTTAAAGTTACAATTCATATGGTCCGGGACCACTTTTGCGTTCCCTCGCCCCTTTACTCTGTCTCGTTCACTAGATGAACTTTACAAGAGGAGGAGGATTCCTAGCCCCATGCCCCCAGAAGAAAAAGTAGGACAGTAAAAGGGACAAACAGAAACGGCTAAGGTTGGGTCGAGATTGCCAAACCTCACTCTAGGTAGGACCAGCCCTCACCAAACTATGTTATGTTAAGGTACATAATTATGCAGTCATGTTATGTATGCTATGTTATGTTTGTTATGCTACATAATTATGCTATGTGATATTACATTATGCTATGTTATGTTGCAAATGCCATGTTTTGCATCCTATGTAATATTAAACTACATCAGCTATGTTAATTTGCATACGCTATGTAATGTTATGTTATAAAATACTATATTATGTTGCGTATGCTATGCTATGATATAGTATGCTTTGTTAGGTAGACTATACCATGCTTGAATTACGTTATGCTGTGTTATAGTATGCGTTACGATAGTACCTCAAACCATGTTATGTTACGAATGTTATGCTCACCCTCCTTCATCCACCCAAACCACCTCTTCCACCTCCACCATTCTTGGACTTCAGTCAAACATTACCCTTGGGGTTTCTTAGTACATCTCCCTTCACCATTTCCACCATCCTCTTCCACTTGTTTATACAGCTGTTGAAATCGTACGACCTTTAAGACTACCTGGTGCGTCGTCTTGGGGGTTACTATAATGTTTGGTTTGGTTTTATGAATATTGAAGGTGTTGATTGATCCAAACATTTTCGAGCAATGTATGTCTAGCATATTCTACCCCCCCCCCCCCCCCAATGCTTCTAAAGACCCCCTTCTAACATAAATAAACTCCACCTGAACCTCCTTTTCGGTAGAAACATGTACCGACCGCAGTCCAGTTTCTTTTAATACAAATTGCCCAGAGGACATCGAAACCAACATAGAGTGAACTGCCGTATAAACCCCACATTAATTAAGCGCAACGTATTAATATCTTCACAATAATGGAGTGAAACACGGAGGGACCAAATGACTCGTCCAACACTTGACAGGTTAATGTATTCTGGGCTGTGTGATATGTTTACCAAATAATTGTATATGTGTATCTATTTTCGGACCACATCATCTCTTGTTTAGGTGTAAGTTAACATATACATATTTAAAAAGATGAATTATATACATATTTGTTTAACATCAGATGTGCTAGCACGCCTTTTGTTTTAATTGTTTGTTTAGTGTTCGTTATTGTTTGTTTTGTTATTTTAATGTTCATCTTAGTATGGTTAATTATTGATGTTTTTTTCCATCGCTTCTTCCTCTGTGTTTGTATGACCTTTAATCTGTTCTGGGTTGTGTGCGTTATGTCTGCGATGTAATTGTATATATGTCTGTCTATTTTCAGACCACATAATCTCCTTCCTTCAGTGAGCTCATTTCTTAGTGTATACTAAATGAGTTCTATACATACAAGTTTAGTTTGAGACGGTATACATTTTTCGGTGAACTTATTGTTCTCGGTTTTATTATGTTTATTTTGTGATGGTAAAATATCTGTGAACAGAGTATAGTCATCCTTCTCCAATTACTGCGTTATAATGTAAAAGGTCAAGAAGGAACGGAATTGTCTAGAGTCTACAGTAGACCCTTATATGAGTACTGGCAAGGTGAGAACTAAAGGATGTTAATGATGATGATGATGATGATTGTGGTGGTGATGATAATGTTGATGATGATGATGGTGTGATGATGATGATGATAATGTTGATTGTGATGATAATGTTGATGATGATGATGGTGTGATGATGATGATGATGGTGATGGTAATGATGGTGGTGGTGATGATATTGATGATGATATTGATGGTGATGATGATTATTATTGCTTTTTCTATCATATTTTGTTCTTTTTCTCAAGATATTCTCATACTTCATGTTTCCGTTAATTCTATCAAGATAATATTACGCATTTCAGTTTCTGTTTTATGGCTATAATTAGACGATCTTATTCAGATTAGGAAGGATATATTGAAGTCAGAGGGTTAATTGAGCTAGTGGTTACCTTTATAATCCTCACAGATCCTTACTAAATTGCATGAAATCGTGTAATGACAGCCAGAATAAACTGTCAACATGTGTCATAATCCTGAAGGGGATAATGTCGCAAACTAAAGCTAAGACATAATTATATAAACCCGTAATATTCAATAAGGTTGTCGATACCGGTAATTTACGGTGTTTTACGGATATATTTGTTTACACAATATTGATTGTCTACGTTGCTGTCAGTGATCCGAGGATGATCTGAATAACACAGAACACAGGGATAATAACCTGGGTGGGAGTTACTTTAACCGTGCCAGTAATTGACCATTCGACAGTTTCATGCTATAAGGAAGTTGGAGCTGTAGACATCGATATTAAGCAGAATTACCAGACACAATACGGTTGTAATACATAAACAAATGCCTATAACCAAATGCATCATAATCTGTATCCATCAGAAACCTATTATATTATTGTGTTTCTGTTGATGTTTACCGCTCCTACTTCCTTGTAGCTTGAAACTCACAAATGGTCAACTGAGTGGAGTACATTCGTTGCATTGTGATTTCACACCAGTTCCGACCTACAGTACTCCGGCATCAATTAACAGGTACAGCAGCGTGACAGGTGACTACTTCCCACTCTATTATTCTGGTGTTGTGGATATGTGTGTGTGACCAGTGTTGGTACCTGGCTGTCCTCTGGTGACTGACATGTGAACTACACTACACATTCATATGACGTCCGTACCCGTTGTGTCTCGGACCCCTATAGAATCAGGTGCCGTTATTGTATTTACCTGTTTCTGAAAATACCGGCACGCGTTGAGAGAGTGAATGTATACAGCTAATTAATCGCCAATTAAATAGGACTTGAATAGTAAGAGAGACACACATTTCGACGATCTGGTATATAACAGGGCATAATATAATTTCGTTTGGATCCGACTCAGGTTTATTTGACATACTCTTTAGGTGTATGTATGTATTTATAGCAATTTGCTTGTCTTTATATTTAAGATATTTTGTTCTCAAAATATGAATCGTATAGTTTGTGACAAAATGATGTGTAACCTATGGCGGAACAATATGCAAATGAGGCGTACCAAGAGCTATTTTTCGTATGCATTATTTGGAATATATAATATTGTGTAAGCAAATACAAATACAACAGGATTGCACGTTAACATATTATGCTATGAGGAAAGTATATTAATCATCACACCATCAACGCCAGAATTATCACCAATATCACCTCACAACGGCTATAATCCCACAAACACCACCAACCACTGTAACTTCTAACACTACCCTCACAAACAGCCATCACCACTATCACCACCACAACCAGCAATAAAATCACCACCATCAATATCGCATGCAAGATCATCACCATCAGCAACCATCATCACCACCAATATCACCATAAACAACACCACTATCTCCTGCCACCATCAACAACCACTACCAACCATATAATCACCACCATCAACCACCACCAACACCACCACCAACATCACCATAAATAACACCATCACCTCCTACAGACACCACCAGTCACACCATTATCACAATCACTATAACCTATTTATTATATTTAGGCCGGAAATGTTTACCTCTAACCTTTGTAACTAAAATATAGCTAGAGTAAATAAGCTATAAATATCCACACCTATTCCCTGGCTAACTCTTCACAAAATGGTATCATATTTCCTCGATTATTCTAGTCATATTTGAGTTATAAAAGTTAGTGGTCAAGATTGTTGGCCTAATTATAATTAATAGACTATAATACCACCATAAACTCGAAAGGCCATCACCATCAGCACTATCATCTCACTTACCACAGCTATCATTCCACCACCACCACTACTGTAATCTCCACCACCACCAGCCATACCCCTATCATCACCACCACTAACAACACCGAAATCCATCACCACCACCTCACCACTGCTACCACCAACAACATCACTTTCAGCCATCACCATCACCACCACCAACACTACCAACAACACCAACAGCCATCACCACTATCACCTCACCACAGCTATAACCCCACCACCACATCACTAGTAACCTTACAATGGCAACCTTCCAGCACCGGTATCTTGGTTGAACGACCGGTCGGAAACAGCCAGAGAGAGATAACCACCAAACATACGGACATGGACAGGAGTATATTTAGGGGCGAGGATCAGGGCTCATGGATGTTAGGCAGTGAGCTTTGGGCACTTATGTACAATCACGAGCATAAATGCTGCGACATCAACCAGATGAAGTAAACTCTTTCATCACGAGAGGTTTATACTAAGCTGAATAAAATCGTCTAACGGTAGCTAGAACGAAGTATAGAAACATGTTGAGTTTGAATATAATGTTTAGCAATACCTTTGGAGACGAAGGGGCGAACATTAAATCAGGTTGATGGCGCAGTATTTATGCTCGTGCCTGTATGTCCCTTGTAAAAATCTGTGAACCCTTTATGTATTCATCTACCGTATGAAACTACAATCAAATTATCTATTAATTCTTCTTTTGTTGCAAGTACAAGGTCAAGAACGTTATTACCACGGGCCGGCGATCGAACAAATTGATAAAACGAACTCTCTTGCAAGTTAGTTGAATAGTGTAAGGTAGAGTCGTCAGCACATGAGTGGATAGGACTAGAGGTACAGTTGAATAGATCATTAATGAATTATTATGTTCTATCCAACAACCAACTCTACTCCTAAAATCGATTAATGAAATATTACAAACACATGTGGCAGTCCGTGGATTCGAACCCAGTACGCTCACACCGAATACCAACACCTTATGCATTACACCACGAAGGCAGTTAAAGAATGGTGGACATGGCCTACGATTTATTATGCAACTTCGAATCCTGCATATCAATCTAAGCATGTACACACATCCCAACTGCAACTCACGTAGGCTATGCATATGTGAATGGAAATATTAGAAAGAGAATAGGAGATAGGACAGAACCCTGAGGAACACCGGAGTTGATAGGTATAGGAAGTGAGCGATGGCCGTCCACAACTGAAGCTATGGAGTGGTCTGAAAGCAAATTAGAGACAAAGGCACAGATAGGGGGATAGAAACCAAAGGAGGGTAGTTTGGAAATTAGAGATTTGTGCCAGACTCTATCGAAGGCTTTTGATAAGTCTAGCGAAATAGAAAAAGTCTCACCGAAGTCCTGAAAGGAGGATGACCAAGAGTTAGTAAGATAAGCAAGAAGATCACCAGTAGAGCAGCCCTTAAGGAGTTAGTAAGATAAGCAAGAAGATCACCAGTAGAGCAGCCCTTAAGGAGTTAGTAAGATAAGCAAGAAGATCACCAGTAGAGCAGCCCTTAAGGAGTTAGTAAGATAAGCAAGAAGATCACCAGTAGAGCAGCCCTTAAGGAGTTAGTAAGATAAGCAAGAAGATCACCAGTAGAGCAGCCCTTAAGGAGTTAGTAAGATAAGCAAGAAGATCACCAGTAGAGCAGCCCTTAAGGAGTTAGTAAGATAAGCAAGAAGATCACCAGTAGAGCAGCCCTTAAGGAGTTAGTAAGATAAGCAAGAAGATCACCAGTAGAGCAGCCCTTAAGGAGTTAGTAAGATAAGCAAGAAGATCACCAGTAGAGCAGCCCTTAAGGAGTTAGTAAGATAAGCAAGAAGATCACCAGTAGAGCAGCCCTTAAGGAGTTAGTAAGATAAGCAAGAAGATCACCAGTAGAGCAGCCCTTAAGGAGTTAGTAAGATAAGCAAGAAGATCACCAGTAGAGCAGCCCTTAAGGAGTTAGTAAGATAAGCAAGAAGATCACCAGTAGAGCAGCCCTTAAGGAGTTAGTAAGATAAGCAAGAAGATCACCAGTAGAGCAGCCCTTAAGGAGTTAGTAAGATAAGCAAGAAGATCACCAGTAGAGCAGCCCTTAAGGAGTTAGTAAGATAAGCAAGAAGATCACCAGTAGAGCAGCCCTTAAGGAGTTAGTAAGATAAGCAAGAAGATCACCAGTAGAGCAGCCCTTAAGGAGTTAGTAAGATAAGCAAGAAGATCACCAGTAGAGCAGCCCTTAAGGAGTTAGTAAGATAAGCAAGAAGATCACCAGTAGAGCAGCCTTAAGGAGTTAGTAAGATAAGCAAGAAGATCACCAGTAGAGAGGATATTAAGGAAACTGTACTGGCGATCTAAAAGTAGATTATGGGAAGATAAATGCTTAAGAAATTTTAAGTTAAGAATAGTTTTAAAAACTTTACAAATGTAAGAAATTAGAGCAATTGGTCGATATTTGGAGGGCTGGGAGCAGTTACCCTTCTTTACACAGGTTGAATAAGAGCAAACTTCCAGCAAGAAGGAAAGATGTTAGAGAAATTATAGAGACAAAAGAGTTTGCCTAGGCAGGGAGCCAGCACGGAAGAACAGTGTTTTAGTACAACAGGAGGAACACCATCCTTCTTACTATTAAGCCCAGAGAGGGCAGAAAGTATATCCTTAGAAGAGGTTATGATCTAAGGCATAAGTAAATGAAAGGGGGGCGGAAAGGGAGGAGTAGTGCCAGAATCATAAAAGGTGGAGTTTTTAGAGAAAGTTTGAGCGACGAGTTCTGCTTTGTCAAAGGAAGATGTAATGGTGATACTGACAGAGTGGAAAAGAGGAGGGAAAGACGAAGAAGTGAAATTGTTGGAGATATTTTTGGCTAGATGCCAAACAGCTTGTAAAGAGCTGGAGTTGGAAAGTTCAGAGCATTTGTTATTGATGAAATTTTTTTGGTGAGTTGACGGACAGATTTGGATTGATTCCAGGCAGGGACATAGAAAGTACGGGACTCTTGAGTTTGGAGGCGACGGTACCGTTTGAATGCTTCCTCCTTATTGCAGACAGCAGCAGAACAAGCGTGAGTAAACCAATATTTTTGTAACTTAGTTTGAGAGAAAGAAATTAGGATGTATGCCTTCATGCCAGAAAGGATTACCTCAGTAATGGGCTTGGCCTGGCCACGGAAGCAAAAATAATTTCATGAGAAATCTAAGAAGTACTGCCGAAGAGCCCCTCAGTTCGCAGCGCCAAAATGCCACAAGCGCCGCCGGCCGGGGAGGTCAGAAGGCCAGGTGACAGAGATAAGGTTATGATTGGAGGATCCCAAAAGAGGGAGAAGAGTTGCAGTGTAAGCAAAATAATTAGTGATTAGAGAATGTTGGGCTGATCTCCAGGGCAGTCCGGGATACGGGTGGGGTGTTGAACTAACTGCTCTTGGTCTTTTAGGATAGAAAAATGTAGGCTTGTTCACCCGGTTGGTCAGTGAAATGAGAGGAGAGCAATTGGGGGTGGTGACCATTGAAATCTCCTAAGATGGATATTTCAGAGAAGGGAGAGATGAATAGTACATACACAGAAGCACTTGGGAGAGTACATGTAGTAATGCAAGCGGATAGTTGAGCAGCTTGGCTAGAGAGGTACGACAATCAAATTCTCTCCATCGGGATAGCCGATAAAACCTTTATGATTCAAGTGGACTGGAACCCTTGACTGCGTGGTCAGAGCACAGCACCTTAGACCACTCTGCTATACCGATCCCTTCTATGTATGTGTGTGTGAGAGAGAGAGAGAGAGAGAAGTGTTTAGGTCGCAAGACAGGATATTGGCCGTTTGGAGTCCTGTATAGTGAGAATATGTGTGTGTGTGTTTGTGTGTGGTGATATATGACCTTTAGCATACCCATGGTCCTGACAATGACCATTCTCTCTCATGATTAGCCCCATTTGTTTTGAGATTTTAAGACGCTAGCTGCATTAGTTTTTCTACTTTAACACCTTAAGAGCGGCCTATGCGGTTTATTGATATGTACCGCCCAGCGGGGTGTTTTTAGCCAAAATAGGGCTGTTTACGTGATCATTTTCATGCCTAAATAAGACCCAGAACGTAAAACAAGTACCTATCCCTGAAAGGGCATAAACAGAGCTTTCGAATGACACCATAACGATCCTTTTATGATGGCTAGTTTTCTTGCAATAACCGTGCAACGCGAGTGCAAAAAGCATGTAATTCGGTACTTTCCCCATATAATTCAGTATGTAGCGAGTGAGAGAGGGAGGAGGGAGCTGAGATTCGTGTCAGTAGGTTCGCCGCGGTGGTCTGGAGCAGTCATACGCTCGCTAGTCTCCTGCCACCACTTGTCTCTCTCTCTCAGCAACATTACGTGCTGAAATTGCCACTCGACCTATGTCGAGCGCCGCCACATAGTCCAGCTTTGTTAAATACGACTTATGTGGTGAGCCTCTTTTTAAGGGTTAAGACCGTTCGTACTATTTCTTCGTTAATGTTAAGCCCTTTCGTGCCATTTAGGTGTAAATTTGATCCTGGCGAGTGATAGCGAGCCTGCAATATAGGAGGAATCAGCCTTTGGCCGGGGGTTTTTTCTACCGAAAAATGCACAAGCTTATCTCGAAGTGGGGTCACAGGGATATGTTTACTATAGTAAGAGGCCTAATATTTCTACCATTTTGGAAGAGTCAGCCCGGGAATAGGTGTAGAAATATACAACCAATTTGTTGTAGCCCATTATGAGTTACAGAGGTTGAGAGTCAAGATGTTTGGCCTACCTATAATGAACAGGGTATTCTGTATATGTGTTCTACTATTAAATACACACATTGTATATAAAGTGTTTATCAGAAAAACAATGAGTCATCGGATCTTCTAATGGTTAAAGTACTCTCATTGCAATTACAACAACTACAGTATATTGACCGGCCACAGAATACGGCCACACTACAATTACTGTACCACCAAAAGTGATGGGTTGTGTATGAGAGTACAGGACATAGTGACTGAGGTCCATAATACCAGTTGTTGTCCAATATGTGTTCAATAGTACAGGACATAGTGACAGAGGTCCATAATACAAGTTGTTGTCCAATATGTGTTCAATAGTACAGGACACAGTGACAGAGGTCCATAATACCAGTTGTTGTCCAATATGTGTTCAATAGTACAGGACATAGTGACAGAGGTCCATAATACAAGTTGTTGTCCAATATCTGTTCAATAGTACAGGACATAGTGACAGAGGTCCATAATACCAGTTGTTGTCCAATAACAATTGTGTTCAATAGTACAGGACATAGTGACAGAAGTCCATAATACCAGTTGTCCAATATGTGTTCAATAAAGCGTCTCGACACACACACACACACTCTTTTTTGCTATCCTTTCTTTCCACTTTGCTATTCCGGTTTGCTATCTCTACTAGAAATAGATCCCGACAACCTTATCATAAAGTCTGCGTGGCCAGTGTAGGACCTATCTGTATAACAAGAATTCATTCTCAAGCTCCTGTCTACTGAAATTACTGGTGTTTTTTTCTATCGTTTTCAACAATCTATCCACTTTTTCCTCTCTCTGTCTATATGGCTGTATTTCTTGTCGTATTTCTGTCTGTCTGTCTGTCTGTCTGGGGGTGATGGAAGGGCGTTTTCTTTCCTTTTTATGTAAGCAGCTTTGAGATTTGTCGACCGAACACTGGTCACGTCGGGTGGTGGAAGAGACGTACGTGAGTGTGGCTGTGAGAGAGAGAGAGAGAGAGAGAGAGAGAGAGAGAGAGAGAGAGAGAGAGAGAGAGAGAGAGAGAGAGAGAGAGAGAGAGAGAGAGAGAGAGAGAGAGAGAGAGAGAGAGAGAGAGAGAGAGAGCGAGAGAGGGGGGGAGAGAGAGTGAGAGAAAGTTAGTTGTAGAAATGTGTTGTATATTGTTAGTAGGTATTGGGTATATGACTATAATGACAGGGGAACAAAATTAAAGTAGTCGTACAATATATGTGCTCTCTCTCTCTCTCAACTGACCAGTCTCTGTGTAGTATAGTAACTGTACTCTGGGTATGATGGAAGGGCGTTATTGTTCTTCCATTTATGAGGCTTTGACCAGTGTCCACCGAACCTTGATGGCTGTTGTGTGTGTGTGGGCGCGCACACAATGGACGGTAGTATACGTGTTGGAGGCATAGAGTACATATGACCTAGAGGCCAAAGCGTGACGTCACACGGTTATTTTGCCGCGCGTCCTAGGGATTTGGTGGCAGCACTGTTGTATGGTACAACATCCAAAGCACCTCAGTGGCTTGTCCTTATTATAGATAGTCTGTGCGCCGCGCACGCCTGCCAGCTGGCTTGCTGCAGTGATACCAAAGTTAAGGGAATATCCGCAAAACGAGGGAGCAATAGATTAAAGAGGGAACGTATTTAACCCTTAAAGATCGGGGCCGGACTTAAGTCCGGCTCCAATTTCCAGCAAGTTAGGAGCATTATTAAGGCTTTTAAAGGGTTAAAATCGAGTGCAAATGGCCGGGAGCGCAGCGGGCCAGACAGCAGACTCCCAGGGCTTACCGCCGCCCATTAACTCATGTTCCCTGTGTTCTCGAGAGGCCGGCAATGTATCCAGTAGTGAGTATAGCTGGGAAAAATATGCCGCTATACGCTAAACTCCCATGTTACTGGTATCACTGTATGAGAACCACGAGTACTACGTAGCTCGTTCTGGTCTCATTTTGAAGCTTTTAGCGCCTAGTTTTTTGCTAAATACATTTTTTTTCATGCAGATACTTGATATATCATTCAGGAGGGCCTGAATATGCCCAAATAAGCCCAAAACCCCCCGCTAGACAAGGGTTAAGAGTGATTTAATGTTGGTAAAAACACTTTTAAATTATTTAATATAAATTAGATTTATATAAGCAAGATGAAAACATTAAGTATACATATACACTATAAAACATACTCATATATGATGCAATCTGTATACCTTCAAGCAACACAACAACATTAAAATGTAATTTTGAATATATATTATTATGTTACATGTTATGTAGATGTTAATTTGTAAAGTAACACTAAAACTTGACATTTATACTTATGACATCTAGGGATATTTTGTCCCACCATTGACGTTGGCAACTCCCGAATCTCATATCAACAATGGCGGGTGTTGGAGTTTTGCTTGTGTACCTCCTCATAATGACAATTACACGATGACTGGCCTTTACAGTAGCCTCTATTTATGTCTATTTAACTATGTCATGTCTGCAGAGTCTCTGGATAACGTTCAATTGATTATTAATAGCGTTATTAGTAGAAGGTAGGGATTATTACGAATTAATGGGGACCAAGGATAGTCAATATAATGTCTTTGTGGGGACCCTCCCATTGTCCTTTGCGACCGTGCTGCCATCTCTCGAACGCGCAGATCGCTATTTTCAGATTTGTGACGTCACGCTTTCGCCTCTAGGTCATATGTACTCTATGGTTGGAGGTAACGTGTGTATGCTATTCCAACTGACAAGTCTATGATAATGAGATTGTGTGTGTGTTTGTGCGTGTGTGCACTGTGAGTGTGTGTGTGTGTGTGTTTTTTTTTTTTTTTTTCTATATTCCAACTACTCCCTCTCGGGCATAGGCTGATAGCCTTTACAGTACACCGCTGAACACGGTGAGGCCTGTGAGGTCTTGTTCCAGGCTAGGGAGTGAGACATGCGAAGCACCCCGGCTCGAAGCAACCCCATCTTCTGAAGCTGCTCCGCCTCCGCGTTTCACAATCTCACCCTCCACACTCGGACCCTCACTCTCAGAACGCCACCTATTGAGCAATTAACTCACTAGGCATTGCCCCTCTGTAACATATTTTGAATATGGGAATATTCATACAGTGCTATATAATCAGGGAACAATGAGGGTATTTTTTGGGGCATTTCGGTGTGCTGTGGTAATGCACTGATACTAGGTACAGCACAAATTCCATCCCAATAATATCTTCCCATTGACATATTGGGGTTCGAACCCGGGTCCATTGGATTACCAGTCCAGTGGCAAGACCACTCTGCCACACACATGTGTGTATGTGTGTGTTTGTGTACTGTGTGTGTGTGTGTGTATGTTTGTACTGTCTGTGTGCGCATTGTGTGTGTGCGTGTCTGTGTGTATCTGTGTGTGCCTGTGTGTGATGGAAGAGAGTGGTGTATGTGTGTATGTGTTACATGAAAAGCTTACCGGACACGGACACAAACATGTGTGAATGACAGGCACTGGGAAAAATAGATAAATAGATAGATCGGTAGATAGACACAATATTTTGTATACAAGACTAATAAAGGTACCTCACTTAGCGAGAGAATGACTAAGAGGGTGTATGTATGAGAGCAAGGTGGAGGGACAGAGAGGGAGAGGTAGACTGAATGAGAGGTGGAAGGATGGAGTGAGGAAGTACATGAACGAAGGCGGTGCTGGTTGGGGGGAGGGGCGTCGACTGACTGGGGACAGAGGTGCATGGGGCGGTTCGTTCGTGGCCACCCCTTCGGGGAGCACGGCGTCAGGCAATATATAGATAGATAGACTTAGCTTTGTAGTCTAAGTGTATTTCCGCATCTTGTTCAGTTTAGGATAACCTATTTTCACTGACTTCACAACACACACACATAAGCACATTGAGACATTCATTATAGGTAGGTCACACATCATGCCCACTAACCTCTATAACTCATAAACGACTAGAATAATCAAGTTAATATTATAGGTAGGTCACACATCATGCCCACTAACCTCTATAACTCATAAACGACTAGAATAATCAAGTTAATATTATAGGTAGGTCACACATCTTGCCCACTAACCTATTTAACTCATAAACGACTAGAGTAATCAAGTTAATATTATAGGTAGGTCACACATCTTGCCCACTAACCTCTATAACTCATAAACGACTAGAGTAATCAAGTTAATATTATAGGTAGGTCACACATCATGCCCACTAACCTCTATAACTCATAAACGACTAGAATAATCAAGTTAATATTATAGGTAGGTCACACATCTTGCCCACTAACCTCTATAACTCATAAACGACTAGAGTAATCAAGTTAATATTATAGGTAGGTCACACATCTTGCCCACTAACCTCTATAACTCATAAACGACTAGAGTAATCAAGTTAATATTATAGGTAGGTCACACATCATGCCCACTAACCTCTATAACTCATAAACGACTAGAGTAATCAAGTTAATATTATAGGTAGGTCACACATCTTGCCCACTAACCTCTATAACTCATAAACGACTAGAGTAATCAAGTTAATATTATAGGTAGGTCACACATCTTGCCCACTAACCTCTATAACTCATAAACGACTAGAGTAATCAAGTTAATATTATAGGTAGGTCACACATCTTGCCCACTAACCTCTATAACTCATAAACGACTAGAGTAATCAAGTTAATATTATAGGTAGGTCACACATCTTGCCCACTAACCTCTATAACTCATAAACGACTAGAGTAATCAAGTTAATATTATAGGTAGGTCACACATCTTGCCCACTAACCTCTATAACTCATAAACGACTAGAGTAATCAAGTTAATATTATAGGTAGGTCACACATCTTGCCCACTAACCTCTATAACTCATAAACGACTAGAGTAATCAAGTTAATATTATAGGTAGGTCACACATCTTGCCCACTAACCTCTATAACTCATAAACGACTAGAGTAATCAAGTTAATATTATAGGTAGGTCACACATCTTGCCCACTAACCTCTATAACTCATAAACGACTAGAGTAATCAAGTTAATATTATAGGTAGGTCACACATCATGCCCACTAACCTCTATAACTCATAAACGACTAGAATAATCAAGTTAATATTATAGGTAGGTCACACATCTTGCCCACTAACCTATTTAACTCATAAACGACTAGAGTAATCAAGTTAATATTATAGGTAGGTCACACATCTTGCCCACTAACCTCTATAACTCATAAACGACTAGAGTAATCAAGTTAATATTATAGGTAGGTCACACATCATGCCCACTAACCTCTATAACTCATAAACGACTAGAATAATCAAGTTAATATTATAGGTAGGTCACACATCTTGCCCACTAACCTATTTAACTCATAAACGACTAGAGTAATCAAGTTAATATTATAGGTAGGTCACACATCATGCCCACTAACCTCTATAACTCATAAACGACTAGAGTAATCATATTAATATTATAGGTAGGTCACACATCTTGCCCACTAACCTCTATAACTCATAAACGACTAGAGTAATCAAGTTAATATTTCTACCATTAATGAAGAGTCAGCCAGGGAATGACTGTGAAAATGTACAACCTATTTGCTCTAGCCCTCTTTGAGCTACAGAGGTCAGGGTTCACGATATCTGGTATATTTATAATAAATGGACTATAGTCAATTTTTTCAGATAATGGAAATCTGTTAAAACACAACATAAAGTTAGACATGCCAAATTATCTTGTATAATGAAACACTTAAAAATACTCAAAGCTTATAATTATACAGTAACTATAATCCATTAATAAAACTAACCAAATTATTTAACACACGAAAAACTAAACGTATATGCAAAATTAATACACATACGTAAGCTTCATGTATATTTAAGCAACCCCAATATCATGAACAAAAGACGGTATTAATAAATAAGAAAATAACAATGCAAATGGTTTATTGTTTCCTTTTGTAGATATACGTAAGTGTAGCAAGAAAACAAAGTGTACAGATCACATTCTCCTCTACAATATACAAAGCAAACACATTGAAAATACGACGAAAATTCACTCCCACCATATTGGTCAAAACCAGCCAGAAACATATGAGAAACAGAGCAAATATTGATGTGTTCAGATTGTATCTGCAGTAACAAAACAATCAACAATTAAAATCCTTGCACCCGAAAACGTGTGTGTAAAATTGATAAAACATTGACTGTAACAAAACTGGTACACATTGCCGGAGTATGAAACTGAATATACAGTATATTAGAATTGTTCATATGATGTTCTTTCAAAATGCTTATTTATATGAATCAGATAATTGTGTAAAGTGTACTTTCATGTTTATACAAAACATGACATCAATTGTATGTCCTACCATTAGCCAAAACACCGTGTTCATTTTTTACAATAGTTAATTCATTAACATTCGTAATTCACAATTATTCAGCTTAATTTTCCCTTTCCTTCCCCATCACTCTGCTTCCTATTGTGTAATTGTTCCTCTCTTCTCCTTCTCCGTCCTCTCTCTCCCTTCTTCGTAATAATGCTTTTATCTCTCGCCCTTCATGTACAGTCTCTTACATAAGTTATGTTCTTCCACATGATATTATGTATGGAAGCACAAATAGTGTGGTTGAAGTAAGAGAGCCTCTGTTAGAAATCAGTTGCATAAACGTATGAATTAACGGCTGCATAACAAACTAATCTCTGATTTCAATCACCCTAAACTTATTTCCATAGTAAGATAAAATGGGACACCGTTCAGAGAGTAATAATATATAATAATATACAGTAAAACACATAAGTACTTACTCTAAAATAAATATTAAGCATCAATTCAAAACCCTTGCACTTGCCTACAATACAATAATCCACCAAAGAGTCCAATTATAGGTCGACTATGGCGCGTTATTATCGAACCATTTATAGCACTTTGTCCAACATAATTACTTTCAGGCTCCAACGTTCACAGTCATTAACTCTTTAATGAACTTCAGTATACCGAGTCACTGGATAAATAGCCTATATTGAACTCATTGCCAAAGTTAAAATCTACATACATTGTTATAGTAATATTATCATCATCATCATCATCATCTCCAACGCCTTGTTTCCCACTGGGAAACCCCCGCTAAGGGATGGCCATGACAAAGACGTCTCCAGGCTACTTTGTCAAGACATGCTTCCTTTGCCACAATGCCCCTTCCACTACGTGGAAGTTTTTCCCCAATATATTTGTCCACTTTCTTTTCCCATACCATAGGTGGTCTTCCACTACTAGCTGCTCCACTCACCTGATTTCCATATATTTGTCTTGGCATTGTCTTCATCCATTCTCTGAACATGACCATACCACCTCAAAGTACTTCTTTGTATCCACTCAACCACACCACAATCAATGCCCAAAGCTTGCTCTTTCATTTCAAAGGACTCATACACTTCCCTATTACTTGGTCCATCTAGCCTATTCACGACAGCTGCCATTCTGAAAAAGCTCATAACCACAGCCCTCAGTTTGGAAAGGTCCTCGTCACTTGCTGTCAATGTCGCACTTCCATACAAGTGTTGGGAGCAGCACACTGTTTCTCAGTGACTTTTTCACTTCTTGGCTAACCATTCTTTCTTTCAGCATACTATCAAGTTTTCCAATTACTATTGTATTTTTCTCTTTAATCTCACTCTCCATTTTACCATATTTGCATAGTACAGCTCCCATGCAGGTACTTGAAACTTTCAACCTATTCAAATTCTCCCTTTCTCATTATTAGTTTACACATGTTCTCATGTTCTTTCTTAATTCTATATTTTGCCTTAAGATCTATGGTTTCATGCATTCTTCTCTCACACTCCATGACCTTACATTTCCCTATATTGACCTTTAACTTTTTCTTTTCACATACCCTGTCAAAGTCTGTGACCACTCTCTGAAGTTCTTCCACATTTTCCGTCAACAGGACTGCATCGTCCGCATATAGGCATGTTAAAATCTTCCACTCTCTTTCCTCTGATTCCAGCCTAGCTCCTATACCCATTGATCCCGCCCTACATTCTCTAATCCATCCATCCATGTATATATTATATATACTACTGTATAGTTACAGGCAAGTTTAAAAGTACACATTGTACACTAATCTATAATTTAATCATATATACTGTATATGTGTCTATTATATAGATTAATCGTTTGTCATATTACCTTATATATATATATATATATACCGGTATATATATATATATATATATATATATATATATATATATATATATATATATACCGGTATATATATATATATAAACCGTGTTTGACCATTCTGTGTTTGATAGGGTATCGTACACGATTACAGTCTACCTGTGTGTGTGTTTATCTATCTATCTATCCGTCTATCTATCTTCCAATCTATTTATTCATCTTACTATCTATCTATCTATCTATCTATTTCAGTATACCTATTCGCTCAGAGTCTATCCTATTCCCTCCAGCGTTGTATAGCCTTGAATCGGCTTATGGGAATATAGGCTACAAGAAATATCTCAGGTGTCAATGGTGAGCCAGTAATAACATGGACAACCTTTTTGGTATAAAGCTGAATCTGTCGTGTGAACTGGATATATTACGATATCTCTCTCTCTCTCTCTCTCTCTCTCTCTCTCTCTCTCTCTCTCTCTCTCTATATATATATATATATATATATATATATATATATATATATATATATATATATATATATATATACAGTATATATACAGTATAAAAGGTAATATGGCAAACGCTTAATCTATATAATAGACAAATATTAATATTATTAAATTAAAGATTAGTAAACAAATGTGTACTTTCAAACTTGGCTACAACTATACAGTAGTGTATGTTGTGTTACAGCTAACAAGTTTGGCCTTGGTTGGTTTGAGGTAGAGAACTGTACTGGGGTCTGATTGGCTGGTGGTATTGTATAATATAGTTCCTGTGTTGGCTATAACAACTGACAGATGTTATTCAGACACAGCACCATCAGTCAATCATCTGGTAATAGGGTTATCTAGCACCAAACCATCAAGTACAAACTCCGTCTTTCCAGAAAACTCTGTACATCTTTCGACAGAAAAATGTCTACCAAAATCCGGTTTCTCCTGAATTTCAGGCTTGCTATCCCTTGGTAGAAAGAAATTGACATCTAAATGGCACGATAGGTCTTAATATTGTTAAGGAAATGGTACGATAGGTCTTAATATTGTTAAGGAAATGGCACGATAGGTCTTAATATTGTTAAGGAAATGGCACGATAGGTCTTAATATTGTTAAGGAAATGGCACGATAGGTCTTAATAGGAAATGGCACGATAGGTCTTAATATTGTTAAGGAAATGGCACGATAGGTCTTAATATTGTTAGGGAAATGGCACGATAGGTCTTAATATTGTTAGGGAAATGGCACGATAGGTCTTAATATTGTTAGGGAAATGGCACGATAGGTCTTAATATTGTTAAGGAAATGGCACGATAGGTCTTAATATTGTTAAGGAAATGGCACGATAGGTCTTAATATTGTTAGGGAAATGGCACGATAGGTCTTAATATTGTTAGGGAAATGGCACGATAGGTCTTAATATTGTTAAGGAAATGGCACGATAGGTCTTAATATTGTTAAGGAAATGGCACGATAGGTCTTAATATTGTTAGGGAAATGGGGAGCAAGACTTTATTATCGCCAAACTAATAGTACAAACGACTTAGAATTTCAAAACTAATGGGGTTAAACATGAGGGAAAAGACAGCCCAGAAAAAAACTCCTTTAAATAGGTGTGGTGACCTACACGTCCATGTTGGGAAGTTAGTTATACAATATTTATAAACCACGTCTACACGAAGACTAATGAAGATATCAATAATTCGCATGGTCATTTTCTTCGGCTTGTATCAAATTTCGCTTTGATAAAAATAATTGATGTCACATGTTTAACAATAGTATATAGGAGTAAATTACCAAGCAGCAAAGTTTTACATCTAGCGACAGGAATTCTAGTACTATTCTGGAGATTTGAACCATTTTTGAGCGATATTCTCGCGATTGTGGCATTATGCTAGCGGTTTTCGTCACGTATTTACTATTCTGCGGCCTTCTAGCCACTTTTGTAGTGGTTAAGGGGAGGCAGACCGTTTGTTTGGTCTATTGATTAATTTATTCATATATTTTTTGAGTTTCCTCCCGAGACCTCCATCAAGCTTAGAAAAACACCCCCTAGACCACCCTTCAAGATAAATTTTTAATTTTTTCGGTAGAAAAATGGCCGGTTCCTCTTAAAATTGCAGGCTTGCTATCGCTCGCCAGGAAAAAAATGACACCTAAATGGCATGAAAGGTCTTAAAATTGACAACGAAATGGGGCGAAAGGTGATAAAATCGCCAAACTAATGGGCCGAACGTCTTATAATCTCAAAACTAGTGGGGCTAAACATTAGGGAGAAGGGGGTCCAGAAAAACGGTCTGCCTCCCCTTAAGTGGAAACAAACTTGGTAAGGGAGAGAGAGGGAAAAGGGAAGGAATGGAGGAACGATAGCAGAAGAGGGAAGATGGGTGTGGAAGAGAGGAAATATATAACAGAGGTGGGAAGGGAAGTATATTATTGAGAGATTTACATATATTTACATATATACACTGGCCACACAGACCTTACGATCCAAACGAGGTGGCCAGGACCAGGGCTGGAGTCAATTCATTTTTGTCAATTCAATTCAATTCCAATTCGGAATAAAATTTGAATTTATCAATTCCAATTTAATTCAATTCATTCGCAAAAAAGAAAACTTCAATTCCAATTCAAATAATTTCAGAAGCTTTTCAATTCCAATTCAATTCAATTTATTATTGTCGATATTTCATTCAATTGAAATGTTTTCAATTTAAAATCAATTTCAATCTACCCAGTAGGCCTACAATTAATCTAACGTGTACTGAACATGTGTGTTTTACCCACACCATTTCAGTCTGGCACACTGACAGGAACTGTACGTACTTGTGAATCTTAACACTACTTATGCTGCTGGCATATTTCCACATATTTCCGTTATATTAGGGTTCATTCAGGCACTCCTGAATGATTAAGTAAGTGTATGAATGAAATTATATGTATTCAGCCAAAAACTAGAAGAAAATAGCTTCAAAATGACACCAGAATGAGCTTCGTAGCGCGTGGGGTTCGTCCACAGCGCAGCACGCTACCATAGACAAAGGCAAATATTCGCTAATAATGAGCAATGTCGTGCTACATTTGCCTTTGGCAGCGCTGCACAGGTCTCGCGAGATATGGCTCTCACTCCTCAGTGCACCAGCCGCCGGGCTGGAGAGCAAACGGGGGCCTGCCACGCTCCCGCTCACTCACACTCGTCTCCACAGTCTATAACCCTTCCTGCTCGGTTGTCATTTTAAAATGACACCGCGGCAGATGGGCAGGATGCCAGCGTTGGCAGCATCGCCTCCCGGTAGCCACTAGCACTCGCCAGGGCAGTGAAATGGGCTACAGTTATCAGAGAATGTTTTTCTTTCTTTCATAGTGTTCATGTTGTTACAGACAGTCCTGTGGTGGTCTTTATTTTCGTCTGTGACAACAGGAAGCATTTTATATCATGAGTAGAACATAAGATGCATTGGAGTTGTGACGCCTCCCGGCGCTAGCAGAATGGTTGCGTGGGCATTGCAGCTCGCTAGCGCTCGCCAGGATGGGAGGATGGGCTACAGTTGTCCTAGAATGATCTGTTTTATGTTATTAGTGTCGTGTTGCCACAGACAGTCTAGAAATGGTCTTTGTTTTGGTCTGTGACCATGCCTTGTATTTTATATTTGCTATAATATAAATGTTGCTTGTGTGAGAGGCGAGCGAGAGAGAGTGACGGGGTACACCTGGCAGCGGCGTTAGCTATCACGCGGCCCGCTTGGGCGCTGACGGCGTTGGCGGCCGGGTGGTCAACTAGTTCCTGCCCATCGCGGCCGCGTGTTCTTTACCAGCTCAGAGCTTGCCTGACATGCGTATCGTCTACATCCTTTGCAATTCTGTCCCCCATACTCGCCACTTTGCATACTATTTCTCTCTCTCGACTTCTCCTTTCTTATTCTCTAATCTTTATTAAACTCAACATCCCTTCTGGTTTCAGCATAGACGTTCACCGTCGGCCAGTCGTATTGTACGCGAAGCTCTCAGATATTTCCATGTATTAGGCTTTAATGAGGTTTGGAGAGACGGACTTTTCCGTGTGTGTCCTCTCTCGGGAAGGTTGTAGACCGGTATATGTCTCCCTGGCAAGGTGTTGAGTGATTCTGCTGGGTTATTTAAAGCTAGACTAGGGGTAAGGTTACTGTGTCGCTGTCTCCGATGTGTGCAGTGTTAGCTAAGCCCTGCACGACATCGACAGGTACTGTGGGAGCCTAAGTTGTCTTCGGGTGGGTTTACCTTGCGAGCACAGCGCTGTGGTGTGAGAGGGCCATAGCCTATCCCTCACAACATAGTGCTGCCTCTTTGTGTTGACTTCTGAGGGATCGCCAGGATAGAACTAGGTTCTAGAGACCTAGATTTATCAAGAGAGCATCCCCGTCATATAACGTAATCTTCATTATACCACCTTCGGACAACGTTAGGCTACGAGCCGCATGCTCGCCCATTGTTGCCCTGCCTTGATACCCCAGCTAGACTTTATTAACCGAGCAGACACTGGTTAGAGATAAGCCCCCATTATTATATGTATGCCAAATTATTATTCACTGCACTTTTGAGCCGAGGTTGTTGTTGAGTTGCACAACCCTAGTAGGCTGTTGCGTTGTGTCATGAAGCATTTCTTTAGTTGTCGAGCATTACTACCTTTGCGCAGTCTTTATTATTCGCCTGCCTATTATTACTATATGTCCTAGTATTTATTGTGACCCGTATTCTGCATTATAATTGTTCAAGATTCTATACGAACATCTTCCCAGCATCAGACTTATTTCAAAAGTTTCCAGTTGATGTTGCAGGACTAGCATTGCACTTTCTTTAATACAGGAGTGCCAGTTATTTGAGTATCTACCGTAACGTTAAATAATCACGTTACTTATCTTTTCTTTGTGTAACCTAAACGAGTAATCTTTTACTGTTTGAGAATAGGCTGTTTCATCGAGCGTCAGCCTAGTGTGTGTGCACCAGTTACCGAGTCATAGGATACCTCGTGGTCCAGGCACGACTCAGGGCGGTAATGGTGTTTTGTTTTCCAGTGTTTAAGGCAGGGGTTGGATCTAGTGTTACCGTTGTTGCATTTTTGCCATTATCTAGTCCAATGTTGAAGAGCCCTGTGTCTTTGAGAACCTGGATCGTAACAAATGGCGACCTAGCTCAGGATCTTGTGAACTAAGAAATAATTGAAGGATTGTTGTGGTAATTTGTTTTATTGAGGAATATAGTGGGCACGTTAATTTTTTTTTTTGGCAAAGTAGTATAGCACTTGAGAGTCTTCAGACATTTTTGGCAAGTGAATAGTGCTACATAAGAGTTTGGGGTACTTCTTTTCAGAATATTGTGGTGAGAAATTTTTGTGAGCATCATGTCTTATACCGGGTCAGAGGAGAATGGAGACACAGTACGTAATGTCGAAACTGAGGAACAGCAGCATGATGAAAGGGTTAATCGGGTGAACTGTGAGGAGGATGCTAGGATATTTTTGCAATGGCCTGTTACTGCCGAGCGGTTGGAGGGTATGGATCGGTACGGTCTTCAATGCCTGGCCACAGCTATCGGTCATGCGGTTACTAGCAGCATGACCAGGGATAACTTGATAACGTGTGTACTGGGCAGGGTGACTGGTGAGCGAGAGGGGTTGAGTGCTCAGAGCCCTTCGGCCATGCTTCCCCTACACTCGACTCCCAGCCGTCCCAGTAGTTTGCCGACCCCAGGTACGCTCCCGCAGTTGGGTGGTGACTGGCAGGGTGGGTTGCCCCTGGGGGGACCACCGGTAATTTCAAACATTGTAGCACCTTCACCTCCTCCAGGGTTATCTCCAGAATTATTGTTTAAGCTCGAATTAGCTAAGCTTCAGCATCAGCAGCAAATAGAATCAGCTAAGATCGAAGAGAGAAAGGCTATCAGGGCATCTGAGATTCAACAGCAACAAAGGGCATGTGAGCTTCAGCAGCAAACAGAGCTAGCAAAAATCCAAGCTGATTTAGAGTCGACTAGGTACTGTGCCGACATGGACGTAGAGAAGTCGCGAGTAGAGACAACGGGACAGCGACTTGGGGCTGGTAACCGTGTTCATGAGCAGTCTCTCTCGCACTTATTGAAACTGGTTCCGGTGTTTGATGAGAGTGGTGTAACAGAATTTTTCACACGCTTTGAGAAGAAGTGCCAGGAACACCAGTGGCCGGAGAATAAATGGGCAGCACTTGTATCCTCTAGATTAATAGGCAAGGGTCTTAAAGCCTACGATGCGTTGCCTATAGAGTCTTGTATTATCTATGAGGAACTCAAGGAGGCTGTCCTGAGAGCATACGAACTACAACCAGAGACGTACAGGTTGAAGTTACGGGGTGTTACCAAGGGTCGGGAGAGCACCTTTTTGGAGGATGCCCGGGAGCTGTCCGATGCTTTTGGGAATTGGCTGAGATCGGAGAAAGCTACTACGTTTGACGACATTAAACAGTTGGTGCTTTTAGAGCAGTTTTTCAAATGCACGGGCGGCGACCTGACGTTAAACCTTAAAGAAAAGCAACCAAAAACTCTACAGGAGGCAGCTGAGATGGCTGACCTCCGGCTATCACTAATTCGTGGGTGCGGGTCTGCCCAGCGTAGTGAGGCAGGTAACAAGGGGCGTGACGCCCCCCCCCCCCCCGAGTTAGTGATATACCTTATGCAAACAAGTACAAGAGCCATGATACCAAGAATGACCACAAGACTAGCACCGTCCCATTTAAGAAGGGGCCGGGCCCTTCCCAGTACCAAGGGAAGCCCAAAGGGGAGTTGGAGTGTTATCATTGTCATGAAAAGGGGCACTTTGCAAGAGTCTGTCCTAGCAAACCACCTATAGCAGCTGTGTCTTTGGCCTGCAACATTGGTGTGTCTCCGAAGTCATCTGAGTTTGCCCGGGGCAGTTCGTCAGAGGCTGAGCCACAGCCAATGCAGAAGCACCTGGGAGGCTCGAACCCTGCTCAGGATGTTTTTTGCGACCATAGAGGGCGGGGTTGCGTGATGTGGGCGGGGCGCAAGCATGGAGTAGAGGTCTTGCGTGATACAGGTGCTTCCCAGACTCTGATGAAAAACTTGACTGGCTACCCTATAAATGCGGCTCGGGTGGTGGTGGTGCAGGGTATTAATGCAACTCGGTCATACCCGCTGGTGCGGTTGGAGTTGGAGGTGGATGGTGTGGCACGTGAATTGGATGTCGGGATTGTGGAGAAACTGCCAGTGGAGGGCGTCGACCTTCTTCTCGGCAACGACTTTGCAATGCCCGCTTCTGAGGTTCTACCCTTAGTCGTTGCCGAGAGGCCGGCCGACGTGAGTAGGGAAGAGCAAGAGTGGGTCGAGCGGTGCCAGACACAACCCATGGCGTGTGTTGTCACCCGAGCTCGGGCAGCTAAAGTGTCACAGCCTAGTCCTCCGTCTTCAGACCAGCGGAGGAACGATCAACAGGAGGAGGCTAAAGCTGGAGTTGGTTTTAAGAGTTTTGACTCGGCGGCTCTCCTGGGTGATTCAGTATTAGCACCATTACTTAATTCTGGAGTAGCCCCTGGGCCTGTCATCGAGAGTGACGAGGCTGGGCATGACGAGTCTCCACGACAGCAACGTTATGTACATCGAGAGAGACAGAGGGAGCAGCCCAGTATCGGGGAAGGTCATGCATTGCTCCGGGAGCAGTTAGATCGTTTGGCACCCTCAGATATACGTCGGTTGCAACTAGAGGACCCTGAGCTCCAAACGTGTGCTAATGGAGCTGTAGAGCTCGACGAGGATGGCGATGCACAGCCAGGAGATTTTTTTTATTTAGAAGGCATCCTCTATAGACGTTTTCAAGACCCTAAACGTAGTTGGCAAGAGGGGTCCGGAGTAGTGGACCAGTTGGTGGTGCCACGGGAGTGCAGGGATAGCCTACTGAGGTTGGCGCATGACATACCACTGGCAGGACATCTAGGGGTGAGAAAAACGGTGGCGGCTTTAGAAAAATTGTTTTGGTAGCCGGGGTTGAAGGGGCAGGTGGTAAACTGGATAGCAAGGTGTCATACGTGCCAGAGGGTTGGAAAACCTAACCAAACAATTCCGAGAGCCCCGTTGCACCCCATTCCTGTCAGTGGACCGCCCTTCAGTAAGGTCATCATTGATATGGTCGGACCCCTACCCCCTACTAGTGCCGGTAATAAATTTCTAGTAACTATCATGGATGTGGCCCCTCGTTATCCTGATGCATATCCAATGAGAAATGGCACGGCGAAAACTGTTGTCCGGAACCTGCTCTGGTATTGCTCGCGGTATGGTTACCCGCAGGAGGTGCAATCGGACCAAGATTCTAGTGTTACATCTAATCTGTTCAAACAAACTATGATTCAGCATGGCATCAGCACTGTCGTCTCTTCTGCGTATCACCCGGAGAGTCAAGGGGTGTTGGAGAGGTGGCACGCCGCGCTGAAAAGCATGCTTCGATGTTATTGCGCAGAGAACGGAAAGGATTGGGACCTTGGTCTGCCGTATGTTTTGTTCGCGGCAAGAGAAGTTCCTGGAGAGAGTCTCGGTTTCAGTCCGAATGAGCTTGTTTTCGGGCATCGGGTGAGGGGCCCTCTCCACATGGTGAAGGAGATGTGGGAGGGCACTGGGCATGTTGTTCTGCGAGATAAGTTGCAACCTCTTGTTCCTGAGCGACAAGAGGAGTTGTTTGCTAGGCTGTGGCAGTCCGTCCGCATGTTTGTTGCTTCTCCAGGCCTGATGTGCGGGGTAGAATCCGACACGGAGGCTGGAGACGGTGCAGGGCTCGAGTTGGTTCCCTACCGTGTGAATCCTGCTCGACAGCCTGTTGTGAAGGCGGAGCTGGACAGCGTGTGGAGAGGGAGTCTGAGGGAGAGGGATATCGTGAGTGGTCGTTGCCAGTGGCTTTGCAACCTGAGTTTGGTGGCAGAGTCCGTGTGTATGTTGATTGCAAGAGTGTGGAAGCATTATCCCTGACAGACGCCTATCCATTACCCAGAGTTGACGACACCATAGACCGCTTCGGGGCTGCCTCGTTCATCACGAAGGTAGAACTAGTGAAGGGTTATTGGCAGGCCCCGTTGCCGGAAAGAGCGAAGAGAAGTGCCAGTTTTGCGATGAACTGGACAGTTTATCAGTGTCAGGTGTTGTTGTGCTGCCAGAACACAAGTTGGATGTGTGGCATGCTAAGGGCACTGATAATGTTTTGGCTGATTGTTTGTCACAGGAGGGTTTGTTTGCAGGAGAACCCTCGCTGCTCAGTCAGTGTCTGTCGCGGGTGGAGGATCCGGGGTAGGCTACCACAGTATGTTGGTATAGCCTCCTGTCTTGGCTCGCGGTGTATTTTTGCACTGGTGCTTGTTGGCTCGCGTGTGTAGCATCAGCGTAGGGTCGCAGGGCAGGAGTTGTTGGCTTTGATTAGAAGAAAGTTAGGCTACATCTATAGTAGCCGCCAAAAACAACATTAAAATAAAATATGAAAAATTAAATAAAAACTCTTTCTTTTTGATAATTAATTTTAAGATAATATTGTAGCTGAGTACTGAGGGCAGATGATTTTCCCTCAGTAGGCTGTGCTTCTTAAAGCTCGCTCTGGGAGCACAATGTCGAGTTAAAGCTCTGGGAGCACAATGTTATCAATTAATGTATTATGTTTGGGAAGGGTGATAAGATTTTTGTTTATATATATAAATGTTGTTGTATTTTTTTTTTGAGGAGACTGAGCTTGCATTCCATGAGTGGCAGAGTGGTTAGGAGTGGCAGATTCTAGCGACATTCTGCCTGTTCAGATATGGGCTAATGGTTGAGTGTCCCATATCTTGGGGGGGGGGTGTCGCCTCCCGGCGTAGCAGAATGGTTGCGTGGGGCATTGCAGCTCGCTAGCGCTCGCCAGGATGGGAGGATGGGCTACAGTTGTCCTAGAATGATCTGTTTTATGTTATTAGTGTTGTGTTGCCACAGACAGTCTAGAAATGGTCTTTGTTTTGGTCTGTGACCGCGCCTTGTATTTTATATTCGCTATAATATAAATGTTGCTTGTGTGAGAGGCGAGCGAGAGAGAGTGACGGGGTACACCTGGCAGCGGGGTTAGCTATCACGCGGCCCGCTTGGGCGCTGACGGCGTTGGTGGCCGGGAGGTCAACTAGTCCCTGCCCATCGCGGCCGCGTGTTCTTTACCAGCTCAGAGCTTGCCTGACACGCGTATCGTCTACATCCTTTGCAATTCTGTCCCCCATACTCGCCACTTTGCATACTATTTCTCTCTCTCGACTTCTCCTTTCTCATTCTCTAATCTTTATTAAACTCAACATCCCTTCTGGTTTCAGCATAGCATAGACGTTCACCGTCGGCCAGTCGTATTGTACGCGAAGCTCTCAGATATTTCCATGTATTAGGCTTTAATGAGGTTTGGAGAGACGGACTTTTCCGTGTGTGTCCTCTCTCGGGAAGGTTGTAGACCAGTATATGTCTCCCTGGCAAGGTGTTGAGTGATTCTGCTGGGTTATTTAAAGCTAGACTAGGGGTAAGGTTACTGTGTCGTTGTCTCCGATGTGTGCAGTGTTAGCTAAGCCCTGCACGACATCGACAGGTACTGTGGGAGCCTAAGTTGTCTTCGGGTGGGTTTACCTTGCGAGCACAGCGCTGTGGTGTGAGAGGGCCATAGCCTATCCCTCACAACATAGTGCTGCCTCTTTGTGTTGACTTCTGAGGGATCGCCAGGATAGAACTAGGTACTAGAGACCTAGATTTATGAAGAGAGCATCCCCGTCATATAACGTAATCTTCATTATACCACCTTCGGACAACGTTAGGCTACAAGCCGCATGCTCGCCCATTGTTGCCCTGCCTTGATACCCCAGCTAGACTTTATTAACCGAGCAGACACTGGTTAGAGATAAGCCCCCATTATTATATATATGCCACATTATTATTCACTGCACTTTTGAGCCGAGGTTGTTGTTGAGTTGCACTACCCTAGTAGGCTGTTGCGTTGTGTCATGAAGCATTTCTTTAGTTGTCGAGCATTACTACCTTTGCGCAGTCTTTATTATTCGCCTGCCTATTATTACTATATGTCCTAGTATTTATTGTGACCCGTATTCTGCATTATAATTGTTCAAGATTCTTTACGAACATCTTCCCAGCATCAGACTTATTTCAGAAGATTCCAGTTGATGTTGCAGGACTAGCATTGCACTTTCTTTAATACAGGAGTGCCAGTTATTTGAGTATCTACCGTAACGTTAAATAATCACGTTACTTATCTTTTCTTTGTGTAACCTAAACAAGTAATCTTTTACTGTTTGAGAATAGGCTGTTTCATCGAGCGTCAGCCTAGTGTGTGTGCACCAGTTACCGAGTCATAGGATACCTCGTGGTCCAGGCACGACTCAGGGCGGTAATGGCGTTTTGTTTTCCAGTGTTTAAGGCAGGGGCTGGATCTAGTGTTACCGTTGTTGCATTTTTGCCATTATCTAGTCCAATGTTGAAGAGCCCTGTGTCTTTGAGAACCTGGATCGTAACAGAGTTAAGTTGAGAGAGAAAGAGCGAGCGAGCAGCGTGGGGGCAGTGAGTGTTGATTTCCTCCTCCCTCCTCCTTCCCGGAGGAGTTTCTCGCCCGCGTGGCCTTTCTCTCGGTTTTGATTGGCTGGTGGTTCCTGGCGCCTTCTGGAGGCCTGCTGCCTTGTGACGTATCGGCCTGTGATTGGCCGACCACCATGCCTTTGTGTGATCCTGAGGGTCCCGAGGAGCTACCTTCCTCAGAGCTTGCTTGACCAGCATTACCTTCACATCTCCCTTGCCATCTGTCCCCAACTTCCACCTATAGAACACTTTCTCTCTCTCTCAACTTCTTACCTCTAATTCTTCTAATCTATTTAACATCATAACTCCCCTTTGGTTCTGCACGATTTCATATATCGGCCATCGTATTATATGCTGAAGCTCTCAGATATTTCATGCTTAGTTAGACATTTTGGAGGGGTTAACATTTTGTCTGTAGAGGTTCGACACACTCGCGCTGTCTCCCTACCTATTTCTTGGTTGTCTGCTGGGCTATTTAATGCTAGACTGGGGTGAGGCTATTGGTGTTGTGATTTCCAATGTGTACCAGGTTTTGTTGAACTTGTACAATCGCAACGGATACGTGGGAAGCCTAGGTTGTCTTTCTGACTGTGTACCTTGTGAGTTTAGCACTGTGTTGCGAGTGAGGGCTTTTGCCTCTGCCACCCAACACTGTGCTAACTCGTTTTGTTTTGACTTGTAGAGGGTCGCCAGGAGAGAACCAGATACTAGCGATCTGGATCTCTCAAGAGAGCACCCCGTCATTTAACGTAATTTGGCCGTACAGTCTTAAGGACCTCGCTAGGCTACGAGCCGCTTGCTCAGCCATAGTTTCCGAGCCTACGACATCCCAGCTAGACTTTATTCGCCTAGCAGACACCCGATTAGGATTATAAACTCTTATGTTATGTATGCAGCATTTTTATTCACGTTGATAGCAAGCCTTGGTTGTTGTTGAGTTGCACAACCTGAGCAGGCTTTTGCATTGCCTGAGGAAGTACTTCTTTTGTTGTTGGAGATAATACTATTGCGCATTTATTATTATTCCTGTGCCAGTTAACACTGTATGTCCCTACACTTGTCATATCTTGTTCCTATAATAATAATAATAATAATAATAATATTTATTCAGTTAGCAATCTACAGAGTTGGTACCACATAGTACATAGTATGTTACAAATATGACATGTACCAGCCTTGCATAATTCCAACTAAGGATAGCCCAATAAGGCCGTTAGGTGTATTTCCATTGGGGTCCTTGTGGGATTAGGTTAGCTGGGGAAAAATGGAGAGGATAAAGAAATAGATACTTTAGAGAAAGTATTTCTAGGGGGTTATTTTAAGATACCTTACATCCTATAGTAAATATCAGTAATCCGTAATCAGTAATTATTTCAGTTTGGTTTGTCTATCTC
The DNA here is from genome assembly GCA_032716605.1 of Paralithodes platypus. Lineage (NCBI taxonomy): Eukaryota > Metazoa > Arthropoda > Malacostraca > Decapoda > Lithodidae > Paralithodes > Paralithodes platypus. The sequence goes on along the minus strand of CM064565.1, from coordinate 19,363,216 downwards.
TTATGTCGCATTTAGTAGTAGACATAAGCTTGGTGCTCCCTTCTCGCAGCTGTCCGGTTCAGGTGTTCCTTCAGGCTACGTCTGAAGGAATACAGTGTTCTCTTTTCACGGACTGACTGGGGTAGGTCGTTCCAGTCTTTGATGGCGGTGAAGAAGAATGTTTGCTTACCCTGTCCTTGGATTCTCGGGACCTTAAAATTAAACATCCTGTTTCTTGTATTATGTCCACTCCTCCCATTTGGTTTAACAAAATCATTCTTTAGATACTCTGGAGCTCTGTCATAGAAAATTTTGAAGGCATTAGTGAGCCTGATTTGTTTGGCCCTGTCAGAGACATTGAGCATACCTAGTGACTGAAGTTGTTCCTGGCCAACATGTGATCTGGGTCCTAGGTTCAGCATGAACCTAACCATTTTATTTTGAGTGACCTGAAGTTTGTGCTGTGCTGATTTAGATGATGCAGAGTACCAGGATGACACAGAATAGTCAAAATGACATTGAACAAGCGCTTGGCAGAGGGTCTTTTTGGTCGCCGCGGGCAAGCATCCCACCTGTCTATACAGGTATTTTATACGTGCTCTACACTTACTCAGGATAGATTCCAAAATTGTTTCACCTGACAAACTCACGTCCAGTCTTAGTCCGAGATATTTAACTTGTGACACTGTTGTTATAGGAATATCATTACAGTTGACCGAGAAGCCCACAATGTCTTTCAGTTTGCGTTTTGTTCCACATAAGATGGTTTCCTTCTTGCCCAGGTGAAGAGATAGTCTATTGTCCACTAGTCATTCACTACATGATTCTAGTTCTTTGGAAAGTGAAGCGGCAATACTTATTGGGTCTTTTCCTGAAACCAGAAGCACGCTGTCGTCTGCAGTAATAATTTACATGAGACCCTCAGTTCCATACCGTTCACATAACAGAGAAAGAGTAAGGGACCAAGGATGCTTCCCTGCGGGACCCCACAGTTAATTGGCATAAGATCAGATATATTATCATTAATTTTGACTCTTTGGGTTCTACCACTAAGATAAGATTTAAACCAGTTCACAGACCCTATGCCCATTGCTTGTAGTTTATTACATAGGATATCATGGTCTACTGTGTCAAACGCTTTTTGTAGATCAAGAAGAACCATACCGGTGTATTTACCTTTAGACATTTCTTTACGAATGTGATCCGTTAAGTGGATGAGACAGGAGTCTGTCGAGTACATGCATCTGAAACCCGATTGAAACTTATAGAATAGATAATTTTGTTTGAGGTAGTGTTCAATTTGGGTGTATAGCGCTCTTTCAAGGATTTTAGATACAATACATAATATGCTAACTGGTCTGTAGTTACCAACTTCTAGTTTATTTCCTTTCTTGAATAGAGGGGTTACAATAGCTTCCTTCAGTTCAGCAGGTACAGTGTTGGTGTTAATTGACAAGTTGATGATGTGGGTTAGGGGGCCTGCTATACCAATGGCTCCATCTCGTAGAAATTTGGCAGGAATTTTGTCTGGTCCTGTGCTTTTATGTACATTTAGGTTAGACAGCTCGTCAAAAGTGTATTTTGGTGTAACATTTTGCAATCCAAATGTGTTCGGGTGTATGTCTTTATCTCTGTAGAAATTTCGAAAGGTGGCCGTTGTTGTCGTGTATTTATTGAGAGGTTGAGGTAGGTTCTGTGCAAGTGTGTTTGCTATGGAGGTGAAGAAGGAGTTGAAGTAGGTTGAAATTTGTCGTTTATTGTGGCAAACCTGATCATTAATGGTGAGAGCAATATTAGTGTTAGACGAATCCCTTGTCTTGTTGCTGTAGCCTGTTGTTTTTAGGTGCCTCCATAGTTTCTTTGGGTTATTCTGATATTCCTCTGCCTTATTGTGAAAATAATTAGTTTTCGCTGATTTTATTTTCCTACTTAGTTTATTCCTGGCCCTGTTGAACTCATGTTTCAGACCTTGATCCTGTCTATGTTTCGCTAGCCTTTTTAACAGATTGTCTCTGTGTTCCAGATGGTGTAGTATGTCATTGTTGATCCATGGGTCTGACCTTGCTTTAATTCGTATGTCTTTCAGAAGAGCTATTTCGTTTAGAATGTTTGTGATGATGGTTCTGAAGCCAACCCATGCGTCATTAACGTTTGTACTTCCAAACACTGGAGACCAGTCTGTATTCCATAGAATGTCCAGAAATGTTTCTTTATTGTAGTTTCTGAGTGACCTTGTTTTGATAACCTTGTGATTCTCTAGGGTAATTTCGTGTGCAATATGTGACGAAGTGATCACTTATCCCAGTCTGTATAACCCCTGATTGGGATATTTTGTCCTCTCTGTTACAGTTTATGTGGTCTATTATTGTGGCAGTGTTCTCAGAGATACGTGTGGGGGTTGTGATGAGTTGTTTGTGATTGTGCATTGTCAGTATATGCCTATATTATCGTACAAGCCTATCATTTCGTTGTTTGTAACACAGGTTAAAATCCCCTAGTATAATGGATTCATTCTGAGGGTCTAGCGATGACAAAGTTCGTTCAAATTTGGTCAAGAATTGTGTGTCGTTTGGTGGCCTATAGCATACCCCAATTGTGATGGGTCTTGTCCTCGGCAGGTGTAGATCGATCCACAGAGCTTCGTGATTTTCTACATGGAGGTCGGTCCTAGTTGTGTGTGTGAGGTTGTTTTTTACATACAGACATACTCCTCCCCCATGCCTATTGCGATCATTCCTAACCATATTGAAACCTTGAATGTTTATTTCACCATCGTTTATACTTGAATCCAGCCAGGTTTCTGTGATTGCAATTATTGAAGCTTTGGCCTTATTAGCTAACAAGTTCATTTATGACAATTTATGGTACATTGATCTGGCGTTAATGTGGATAAGATGGAGCCCTTTGTTGGTGAACACTCTGTATTCATCTTTGATTTTGAATGTGTCCTGGCTGGATTTTGAGTTGTTAATACTAATTGGTTCATTTACATTAATATTCGGTAATGAATGCAAGGCACATATGTTGCATAGGAATTCCCGTTCTTCACTGTTGGTCTTCTTAGAGATGCACTTCATGTGAGCTACAGTTTTACACTTAACACAGTTTAGGATCCTTTGTTTTCTTGTTATGAGTGATTCACATATTTCACAAATGATTTTAGGACCTTTAATAGCTACTTCCCTACATTTATCGCATTCCACTTTTTTTCTGCTAGTAACGTAAGTACATCGATCGTGTACTGTTTCATTACATCTACTACATTGTGACGTTGTACTCCTTTTGTTGAATCCAATATCGCACACTATACATATTTTCCTGATACTGTTCATCGTATGTCTGGCGGTGTGGTGATCAGCTGTGCGCCGTGAGCGGCTGATGGTGTGTGAACGCGTGAGATGGGGACAGGTTGTGGCTCCCCCTTGCCCCCCTCCCACCCCTACCTGTATTTGTTGTTTGATGTCCTTGTTCTTGGCCGTTGTTGCTGCTTTATTGTTGATGTTGTTGCGACTGATCCCTTCTTTTTTAGCTGTTCTGGTTGCATGTTGAGCTACCTGGGTCGCCGATAGTGTTGGGTTGTGTTGTAGTAGGTTTGGTTGATTTGTTGTACAGCGGCGTCGTGTTGTGGGGGGTGGGTGGTTTCTCTTGTTGTCTTTCTTGTTCGTTGCTGTTACTTCATTGTCGATGTGTTTGCTAGAGCTTCCTGCTTCTTTGGGTGTTCTGGTTGCATGTTGTGTTACTTGGGTCACCGATATCTGTGGTAGTGATGATACAGTTGAGGGTAATGTTGAGTAGGTAGAGTGTTGGCACTGTGCTGGCGGTTGCCCTGCGGTCTTGGTTGTGAGTTGGAGCGTGACGGGAGACTTGGGTGCCTGCTGGCCCAGTTTGTTATTCCTGCTTTATATAACAGTTCAAAATCCGATTCGATCATCTTAGCAGCATCAGACTTTCTTCAGAAGATTCCTGTTCGATGCTTTAGGACTTTCATTCACTTTCTTTAATATAGGAGTGACAGTTTATTATTGTTTAGAGTAACTTTAATTATACCTTCTTCTTGTTTGCATTAAATCATTCCAGGGATTTAATTAAGCTCTCTATCTTTTTCCTTGTATACTTTATTAACGTAATTGTATGTTGTTGTGATCAGACTGTATCAGAGATCATCAGCCCGTAGTATTAGTGCATTTATACCGAGTTAGAGGATACCCCGCTATCGCAGATTTAACTCTGGATGGTATAGGTGTTTTTGTTCACCGGTATTATAAGTTCGAGGGTTGGATCTAGTGTTACCGTTGTGGCTGTGTGCCTTCCTAGTCCAATGATTGAGAGCCCTTGTTTTATACGAGTCCCGGTCGTAACAAATGGCGACCTTGCTTAGGATTTTGTGAACTTAGATAAATATTGCAGGAGTGTTGTGGTCATTTGTTTTTTGTTTGAAGGAATATAGTGGACACAGATTTTGTTTTGGCAAGTAGTATAACACTTAAGAGTCTTCGAGCATTTAATATTTTTGAGTGAATAGTGCTACATGAGATATTAGGTACTTTTTTTTTTTTATATAAACGTTGATAATTTTCGGTGGACACTATTTCGAACGACGGATCTATGTACGGGGAGGACACAGTACGGGAAACAGACTCTGAGGTGCAGCAGCGGGTTTTTTATAGAAGGCATTAGAGTAATAACTAGTGAGGAGGATGCAAGGAAGTTTCTGGAGGTGCCTATTACTGCTGACGGTGTCGGGGATTGATTGGTATGTGTTTGGCCACGGTCATGGGGCATGTGGGCACTACCAGAATGTCTAGAGGTGACCTAGTGGCCTGCGTGCTCGGCGGGGTGCGTGGGGCTTCGGGTGGAGCGGGAACTGGGGCACCTTCGGCCTAGCCCCCATTCCACTCGACTCCTACCATGGCGCCTCCTCGGGCTCCGTAGCCGGGTACGTTCCCGCAGGCCGATAGTCACTGGCAGCGTGGTTTGCACTTGGGTGGGACTCCAATTGTTGCATCTCCTCCTCCTCAGGGTTTAACTGCGGATATGCTCTTCCAGCTTGAGATGGCTAAGATTCAGCAGCAGCAGCAGGCGGCTGAGCTTGAGCAACGAAGACATGAGACTGAGCTTGAGCAACGAAGGCATGAAGCTGAGCTCGAGCAACGGCAGCGAGAGAATGAGGCTGAGGAGAGAAAGGCTAGGTACTGTGCAGACATAGAGCTTGAGAAGTCTCAGGTGGAGACGACAGGGTAGCGTCTCGGTTCTGGGAATCGAGGTCTTGATCAGTCTTTATCGCAACTTCTTAAGTTAGTCCCTGTATTTGACGAGTCGGGTGTCACCGAATTTTGTATGCGTTTTGAGAAGAAGTACCGGGAGCACCAATGGCCCGAGGTTAAGTGGGCAGCCCTTGTTTCCTCTAGATTGGTTAGCAAAGGACTCAAGGCATATGATGCGTTGCCCTTGGAGTCTTGCATCGATTATGAGGTATTGAAGGAAGCTGTTCTGCGGGTGTACGAGTTACAACCAGAGACATACAGATTGAAGTTCCGGGGTGTAACGAAAGGTCGTGAGTGCACCTTTCTTGAGCATGCCCGGGATCTGTCCGATGCATTTAGAAACTGGCTGCGTTCTGAGAAGGCATCGACGTTTGAGGAGTTGAAACAGCTGATGCTTCTAGAACAATTTTTCAAGTGTACGGGCGGCGATCTGACGTTGAATCTTAAAGAAAAAACCCCGAAAACTCTTCAGGAGGCAGCTGAGATGGCTGACCATAGGCTATCGCTGATTCCTGGGTGCGGGTCTGCACAACGGAACGATGCAGGTAACAAGGGGCGCAACACTCCACCCCCCCCCCCCCGAGTCAGTGATACACCATATAACAATAACAACAAGAGCAATGATATTAAGTATGACCATAAACCTAATACCGTCCCGTTTAAGAAGGGTCCGGGCCCTTCCCCACCTCAAGGGAAGCCCAAGGGGGAGTTAGAGTGTTTCCATTGTCATAAGGAGGGGCATTTTGCAAGAGCCTGTCCAAGCAAGCTACCTAATGCAGTTGTGTCTTTGGCTCGCAACATTGGGGTGTCCCCGAAGTCGTCTGAGTTTGCCCGGGGTATAACATCAGAGGCAGGGACACAGCCAGTGGAGAAGAATCCGGAAGGCTCAAACCCTGTCCGCGATGTCTTTTGCGACCATCGAGGGCGTGGCTGCGTGAAGTGGGCTGGTAAGAAGCATGGAGTTGAGCTGTTGCGAGACACGGGTGCCTCTCAGACTTTGATGAAGAACTTTACTGGTAGACCAATAAATGCGGCATGGGTGGTTGTGGTGCAAGGTATCAATGCTACCAGGTCATACCTGTTGGTCAGGATGGAACTGGAGGTGGAAGGTGTGACACAAGAGTTGGATGTGGGAATTGTGGAGAACTTGCCTGTTGGGGGCGTCAACCTCCTTCTCGGCAACGACTTTGCGGTGCCTACTTCTGAGGTTTCACCCATAGTCGTTGCCGAGAAGCCGGCCGACGTGAGTAGGGAGGAACAGGAGTGGGTAGAGAAGTGTCAAGTACAACATATGGCGTGCGTTGTTACTAGATCTCTTGCATCCAAAGTGTCACAGCCTATTCCTCAGTCTTCAAAGCAGCGGAGGAACGGTCGGAAGGGGCAAGCTAAAGTTGGGAGTTTTGTGAGTTTTGCTCCAGCGGCTCTCCTTAGCGGCTTAGTACTTGACCCAGAGGTGAGCTCCGGAGTGGCCCCAGAACCTGTCACCCCTAGTGACTGGTTGGGCGTGATGGCACTCCGCGACTTATTAGTTCCCAGTTGGAGGAGAGTTGTGGGAACGGGGCTATCGAACACGGGGACGGGGAAACATGTCATGTGAACTTGTTGGAGGAGTTTGTGAGGCAACCACCTGAGCAGCCTACTGTCCCTGCGTTGGTCTGCAGCGGCCAAGGAGGAGAACGTGAGGGGGGCAGTAGGGCACAGGTGGAGAAGAGTTGGGATTGTCATGTCTCAGCGGACCAATGGGCGGGGGACACGAGTCTGGTGGCTGTGGAAGCGCTAGAGCACCTGCCTGAGCAGCAGTGTGCAGCGCTCCAGCACCAGCTCGGTTTATACCCCACTGGTCGTGCCGAGCACCCGAGCCTCACAACTCAGGCGGTGCAAGATGTGCCGCGGGCAGGTCACTTGAATGTCAATAGACCGTTAGCCTCGTTGTTTCGGTGGTTCAAGGTGGGCGACGAGGCTTTGGCATGGTTGCCAGGTCTAGGTCGACCCATGGCTGCCAAGGGTGGTAGTCAGAAGGAGGACATTGAGCAGATTGGCGAGGTTGGCTGTGGAGTGGATGTGCCCGGTCGTCGCATAGCCTCCCAATGCTGCTCTAGTTGAATGCAACAGCCCTACCAAAGACCGACTGTATCTGGCCATGTCGCTAAAAGCGGTGATGCTGCGCAGGCAGATGTAGTCGTAATGAATGCGGGGGTGCGCATGTATCGTATCGGCGGGGAGGCCTTAGCAATAATGAATTATGGGAGTGACTGCACAGGTGGTACTGATTGTCCCTCTCATGACCTGGCTGTTCTAGGGACGAAGGTGGAGAAGGAGGGAGACTACAGGTTAGAAGCTGCGGTCTCGGCTGGGTTGTGGGAGGGCACTAGGCATGTTGTTCTGCGAGATAAGTTGTTTACTAGGCTGTGGCAGTGCATCCGCATGTTTGTTGCTTCTCCAGGCCTGATGTACGGGGTAGAATCCGACATGGAGGCTGGAGACAGTGCAAGGTTTAAGTTAATTCCCTACCGTATAAATCCTGCTCAACAGCCTATCGTGAAAACAGAGCTAGACGACATGTGGAAAAAGGGTCTGAGGGATAAGGGATATCGTGAGTGGTCGTTGCCAGTGAGTTTGCAACCTGAGTTGAGTGGCAAGATCCGTGTGTATGGTGATTGCAAGAGTGTGGAAGCATTATCCCTGACAGACGCCTATCCATTACCTAGAGTTGACGATACCATAGACCGCATCGGGGCTGCCTCGCTCATCACGAAGGTAGAACTAGTGAAAGGTTATTGGCAGGCCCCATTGCCGGAAAGAGCGAAGAGAAGTGCCAGTCTTGTGATGAACTGGGCAGTTTATCAGTGCCAGGTGTTGTCTTGCTGCCAGAACACAAGTTGGATGTGTGGCATGCTAAGGGCACTGATAATGTTTTGGCTGATTGTTTGTCACAGGAGGGTTTGTTTGAAGGAGAACCCTCGCCGTTCAGTCAGTGTGTGTTGAGAGTGGAGAAAAATCAGGCTTGCCCCTGTAGTGCAGCCGTTAAAAACAACATTAAAATTAAATAAAAAAATCACATAAAAACTCTTTCTTTTGATAGTTAATTGTAAGTTGCCAATGTTATAGCTAAAGTCCTAAGTTGAACCTGTCTTTCACTTAGTAGGCTGGGCTCTGTGAAGCTCGCTCTGGGAGCATAGCAGGCTAAAATTATACTATTATGTTTGGGAGGGGTTATAAGATTTGATTTATGCTAAAATGTTGTTTTGTTTATGATTGAGCTTTACATTTCATTTTTTTTTTTTGGCGGGGTGGCTGGTTGTGGCGGGTCTTGTCGGCATTCTGCCTTGTCAGATATGGTGCTCGCCTAATGTTGAGCGTCCCATATCTTGGGCGGGGTGTGACGCCTACCAGCGTTGGCAGAATCGCCTCCCAGTAGCCACTAGCGCTCGCCAGGGCAGTGAAATGGGCTACAGTTATCAAAGCATGTTGTTCTTTCTTTCATAGTGTTCGTGTTGTTACAGACAGTCCCGTGGTGGTCTTTATTTTCGTCTGTGACAAAGGGAAGCATTTTACATCATGAGTAGAACATAAGATGCATTTTAGTGAAGTTGAGAGAGAAAGAGCGAGCGAGCAGCGTGGGGGCAGTGAGTGTTGATTTCCTCCTCCCTCCTCCCTCCTCCCTCCCGGAGGAGTTTCTCGCCTGCATGGCCTTTCTCTCGGTTTTGATTGGCTGGTGGTTCCTGGCGCCCTCTGGAGGCCTGCTGCCTTGTGACGTATCGGCCTGTGATTGGCCGACCACCATGCCTTTGTGTGATCCTGAGGGTCCCGAGGAGCTACTTCCTCAGAGCTTGTTTGACCAGCATAACCTTCACATCTCCCTTGCCATCTGTGCCCAACTTCCACCTATAGAACACTTTCTCTCTCTCTCAACTTCTTACCTCTTATTCTTCTAATCTATTTAACTTCATAACTCCCCTTTGATTCTGCACGATTTCATATAACGGCCATCGTATTATATGCTGAAGCTCTCAGATATTTCATGCTTAGTTAGACATTTTGGAGGGGTTAACATTTTGTCTGTAGAGGTTCGACACACTCGCGCTGTCTCCCTACCTATTTCTTGGTTGTCTGCTGGGCTATTTAATGCTAGACTGGGGTGAGGCTATTGGTGTTGTGATTTCCGATGTGTACCAGGTTTTGTTGAACTTGTACAATCGCAACGGATACGGGGGAAGCCTAGGTTGTCTTTCTGACTGTGTACCTTGTGAGTTTAGCACTGTGTTGCGAGTGAGGGCTTTTGCCTCTGCCACCCAACACTATGCTAACTCGTTTTGTTTTGACTTGTGGAGGGTCGCCAGGACAGAACCAGATACTAGCGATCTGGATCTCTCAAGAGAGCACCCCGTCATTTAATGTAATTTGGCTGTACAGTCTTAAGGACCTCGCTAGGCTACGAGCCGCTTGCTCAGCCATAGTTTCCGAGCCTACGACATCCCAGCTAGACTTTATTCGCCTAGCAGACACCCGATTAGGATTATAAACTCTTATGTTATGTATGCAGCATTTTTATTCACGTTGATAGCAAGCCTTGGTTGTTGTTGAGTTGCACAACCTGAGTAGGCTTTTGCGTTGCCTGAGAAAGTACTTCATTTGTTGTTGGAGATAATACTATTGCGCATTTATTATTATTCCCGTGCCAGTTAACACTGTATGTCCCTACACTTGTAATATTTATTAGTGGCCCCTCCATCATTGACGAACATGCCTATTACATAAGGCATCCTCTTCAAACACTAATCCGCCGTAGTTTTGAATCTACCGCGCAGAGCATTTAAAAACTGAGGAGCCTTCATCATGAGCGCACGCGACCTCACTCATGGCTTCAGTCATTATGAATTGGGTTCTCACTACGAAAAAACTTCGTAAAAAATAAAAACAAAAAGAAAATAAGAATAACTATCCAATAAGCTTTCCATCATATCGTGGATGTACTTGTGTGGATCTCTGACCAGACGCTGATTCAGGCGTCATTCTTCCTTCTCTGCTCTGCGTTCAGCCTGCCCGGACGTGCCTCCCCACGCTCCGCTAGTTCCGCATTCGTGGCGTCCCTAGTGAGTTTTTTCTCATTTGTTTACTCTAGGATGTATCGAGTAAGGTTAGGATAGGCGTAGCAGGAGTGTCCTGGGCTGGTTGCCCGCAGTGCAGTGTATTTTGGGTCGAGTGTATGGGGCATCTATTTCGGATGTGCCCTCGTGGTCCCGTTGTGGACATGTGAATTTTTTCACAGCCGAGTTAGTTTGTGATGCAGGCGGCTTTCACTACGCGTTAGTTAGTGCTGCCTTTTATCTTTCTGATGAGGTAAGCTTTGTTTCTGACGTTCCCAGCGTATTTTTCTTCACTTAGTGAAGTTTTTTCTGGGTCCCGAGTCAGTCTTCCCTTGGTCGGAAGTTTGTGCTACGGTGGTGTGTTGGCGGTGGTTCCTGTTGTGATATTTCCAGTGTTTGTGTATATTTCAACTTTTATTATGCCGTCTACCTAGGCCTAGCCAGCCGCTCGTAGCTTTGCCACATGTACTAGTGTTATTGTTTATTATTGATAAATATGCCCTACTGTGTCATGTGTATCCGGGTTTTAGTTGTGTATTGGCTAATTCCTCGGACTATAATTGTTTCCTGGTTTAGTTGTGTATTGGCTAATTCCACGGATTATGGAGTGACCTTGGGGTTGTCGTGCGTGGCTCTCCTCGTGTCTCTTGTTGTTCAGATGGTGTCTGTTCAGGGTGGGTTGCCTTCCGGCGGGGTTTTCTCGGTTTCACCATGAAAATCCCGGCCGCGAGCCGTGTTGGGCCACACGTGGTTGTTAACACTGGCTTGTTTCCCCGGCGTTGGGGTGTCTGTGGCTCTCCAGGACTGCGTCTCTGTGGATGCCTGGTTTCAGGCCTCCTTTGATTCCCGGCGGGATGGCTGTTCCCATCTATAAAACGTTGTTCATGCGGACATACGTTATGTAGTTTTTCTACCCGGTTTTACAAAAACCACTTGAAAAACCTAGCTGTTGTTTTAGGCTTTCCTCCCCGGCGATCTTTTACAAAGAAGTGGGGACAGGAACTTATGGGGTTAACGTTTGGACATCTCACCCGGCGGGTGCACCTGGGTAGGGTGGGATGAACGACTTATGTCTTTCAGTTAGTTAACCAATCCATTTTTGTGATACTATGTGTATCGCCGCCTTTACTCTTACGGCGATTGAAGGTTCAATTTAGGTTAATATCGATTCTTCTCACCCGGCGGGTGCTCCTAGGTGGAGGAACTAAGGAATTTACAAAATTCGATTTCGATTTAACCACTTAATTTAGTGATACAAGTAGGTATCGCCGCCTTCTAACTTACGGCGATCTTTTGTGACAATTCGTTAGACATCAGATCTCGTATCATCCTGCCCTGTGCTATTCTACTACTAAAATATTTCAAGGGCCGGCGTCTTTTTGGGGGGTTGCTTTGTTACAAAATTGAATCTTGAGACAGTCGCCACCACCAAGAGACTATAAGCGCCATGCTGGACCGTTATATTATATCAGAGGGTATTCTTCACTTTCTTTAACAAAAGATTAGTTTAGATTTTCTGAACCCCACCGCGTAGCGAGCTGTGTTTGTGCCATTACATCTCGTTACCCGGCGGGTTATTAACACTTGTGTGCGAACATGTTGGGTTAACCTTATGAGCATTAATTCCTGGAAATTTTCTTTTTTTCCAGAGCTGAGCTCCGGCGGACCAATACAGACCCGGCGGTAGTTTCCTCCCACCAGTCTCTGTCATGGCTACCGTGGCCCCAGTTTTTGCTTTGTGCACTACCCCTGCTTGTGCTGGTATCCCTATTTTTGCGCATACCCGTTGCATAAGGTGTGTTAAATGTCTAGACCGTTCAAGGGGTCTCTGGGTTATGCGTAATTGTTCTTTTTGCTCCCAATTAGCTTTAAAGGTCCTTTGTGATAATTATAAGACCGCGGCGGTAGCCTTGAGAGAGGTTAGGCAACAGATGTCAGCCTACACTACCATTGTTGCACATAAATCACTTCAATGTGACAACGTCCCACTTTGGGATAGATTGCTCTCCGAACACCCTCCCCCTAAACGTTCCTCTAGAGTCACGAGTATTAAGCCGGCGGAGACTGGTCAGGGTTCTGTATCCTCTGCGGCTACACCTAAACGCCCAAGAGAGCCTACACCCCCGGTATCCGCCTCTTCGTCTCGGGCGAGATCCCGGTCTAGGTCTCCTCTTAGACTCCAGTCATCTAGTCGGGCCTCTTCACCGGCGAGTAAGAAGAGCAGGACGGAAGGTTCCACCAGTGGTCACGGCGAGGATTCCTCTAGATCTAAGAATAGTTCGCGGTCACACCGTAGCCATAAATCCTCTAAAAAGGATTCTCATAAACGGAAGTCCTCTCGACATTCACCAACTTCTAGTGCATCTCATCGTACCTCTACCCCAGACAGAGTTTGTGTTAAGGCCCAAGAGTCCAGTGCAGTGCCTGTCCCAAAAGAGGATTTGCCACTTAATATTTTAACCCTGGAATTGGAAAGTTCAGGGGGTTCAGTAATTGAGAATGTTTCAGACTCTCAAGAGAGCGTAGGCCAGGGCCTCGGTGTTTGGCGGTTTGCTCAACCAGGGTCTGATCACCCACGTCCGACTCAAACGAGTCACACAGTAGCCGATGTCCACAGGGACGCGGCGATCCCATCCTCTATCCCAGACTTATCTTGGCAACAAGGTACCCCTGCCTCGGCGGGGTCTTCTCAGGAGGATCAGGAGGAGAAAGATGAAGTTTCTATAATTTCGGAGATGGAAGGACAAGGGTCAGGCTCAGGCTTGGACGCCGCACAGGATACTAATGATTCACCTGTAAGTTCTTCATCAAACCAGTTTGTTACAGCACAAGAAATTAATGGGCTGCTTACTCATGCTTTATCTAAATTTTTTGGTCAACAACAGGGAAACCCCACAATGGACTTGGGGGCTCCCAAGACAAGTTCTACGGTACGGCCTCTGATGACTTCGATTGATTTATCTAAGATCCCTAACCCTCCCACTCTGTTAACCTCAGGGATCACTAGGCCTGCTACGGCGGCTTTGACAACTTCAAATGTCAGGGTCATAACGGATGTCAATCCACCCCCTCTAGACAAAGCGCCTCTTAGAAAGGTAGCTATGCCCTTACTTTATGGGCCAGACGAGTCATGGGTTCTTTTGAACTCCTCTAAACCAGAGCTTGCCCAACCTACTTTGTCAGGGGAACTCCCGGTACCGCGTGAGTGGGTCATCCAGGGCAATAAGTCAAAGAAACTAAGGGCCGTGGATACTTTGGGTAATGTTCTGGACGTAAACATCAAGGCTATACCTAGTTATTATCATCAAGATTATTTTGTTTATGCTTCTAAGCCTGCTTTACCCCCTGCCTCAGCTTCAAAACTATTTTCAGACTGGTCTAAGCTGGATGGGTTTAATGATATTAAGACTCTGTCAGCTCTCACTCCTGAACTAGATTTACAGACCGTCACAGACGACGCAGCTAATCCAGTTTTGAAGGTGGGACAGTTGGGACCAGGACCTTGGGTAGATTGGGAGGTAGAGGCTCAAAACTTTGCAACCACTTTCACTTCTAAATCTTCCCACCAGATACCTCAGGATACTCATTCATGGTTCTCCATGCCGGTGGGTTCTGCCGGCGGAGTCCCGTCAGCTTTGTTTTCATTTCTAGCTGCCCCTAAGATTAATCTTTGTGAGCTGAAGGACCCGTTCACTACCCCTACCCCTACTCACCTAGACAGAGAATTTAGGCTACGGGGAAAAGCTTTTCGCCTGTTCTCGCAGTACATAGTATCTCAGCAGGTGGCTAAGTCTTTACTACGGTCCACTCAGGCAATCGCAGATGCGGATGCTCGAAGATCGGTTAAGTTATCCCGGCGACTGATTCTTCAGTCGTCAATCCAATCCTTGGGTGACATACATACCGCCTTGCTTGAGGCGGTACGAGCACGACAAGATCTTAGGATGTCGTTAGTTCGCAAGCTACCTGATCGCATTGCTAATCAGGTGGTTATGTCACCAGTGCTTACTCCCTCTTTAATGACCCCTGAAGTGTGGCGAACAGTGTTCAATATGGCACAGGCCGTTAAGCACAGTCCCACCCCTTCTAAGAAACCTGCATTTAACTTCCCCAAACCCAGGCCTACTACTAAAGCTCAGCCAGGGGGATCTAAGCCTTTTCTTCCGCCTAAGTCCTCCCACTCCCCCCAGGGTCAGTTCAGGCATAGACAGAGTAGGTTTTCAGGTCAGAGAGGACGCGGCCAACATAAACCAGGTCAGGGCCAGTCTTCGGCCAACACCAGCCAGCCGGCGAAGCGTCCAGCACCAACCACACCATCAAAAAACTAAAGTCTCTCTCACTCCCGGCGCCTACCTTAAGGCCGGAGGAACCGAGGGTAGTACAGCCGGCGAACCCTTGTCTGCTAACTGGGTCGTTCCGAACGTGTCACCAAGCATGGCCGTTAAACACTTGGGCACGGATGGTGGCACGCAAAGACATCACTTGGCAGTGGCTCCGGCGACCTCGATTACGTCAGCCGACAACGGCGAATTTTGTTTCTTTAGAGGTGGAGTCTCTAGCCCAGGAAATGATTGCCAAGAATGTCATCATCCCGGTCCCCCCAAATTACCCTGTATTCACGTCCAAACTATTTTTGGTTCCCAAAAGGGACAGTGTTCAGATGAGGCCGGTCGTAGACCTGTCTTATCTGAATCTTCACATTCACAACGAATCTTTCAGAATGTTAACAGTACACCAAATCAGGCTAACACTTCCGCCGGGAGGTTGGATGTGTTTACTAGACCTGACAGACGCCTATTGGCACGTATCGGTCAACAAAAGATTTCAAAGGTTTTTGGCCTTACGGATCAGGCACCAAAATTTTGTTTTTCAGAGGATGCCGTTCGGCTTGAACCTGGCACCTCGATTATTCACAAAACTAGTCCGGCAAGCCCTGATGCCATTGTTAAAACAGGGGATCAGAGTGTTGTGGTATCTGGACGACTGGCTGGTGGTGGCAGAGACACAACAATTATGCATAAAACATGTCAATATCATTTTAAATCATGTCAAAACTCTAGGGTTCAAGGTAAATCTGGTAAAGTCAAACCTTGTGCCCTCACGAGTAATTCAGTGGATAGGGCTGGTCTGGGACACCGCCGCTCTCACTCTGAGTCAGAGTGTGGACAATCGCAACAGGTTTCGCAGGAAACTGTTCAGGTTTCTTCACAGTCTGACTACGACGCGAAGGGTCTGGGAGTCTCTGGTCGGCTCTCTCAACTGGATTCAACTAACTGTCAAGTTGGGCCGGTTGAAAGTAAAACGATTAATATTGGAAGGCAACAAATATTTCCCGCTCTTACCGGCGGGAAAATTATGGCCCATCCCGAAATTAATCCACACCTTCCTAGCGGTCTGGGCGAAGAGGGAAACATTGCACTCAATAATGTCATGGACCTCTCCTCCACCAACGGTAAGGGTAGACACGGATGCGTCAGGCACAATAGGGTGGGGATTTCAGTCAAATCAGGGGCACCAGGGTCAGGGGCTTTGGTCCCACTTAGAAATCTCGCACATCAATGTCAAAGAATTACTAGTCCCCTTGTATTTCCTTCAGGCTTACGGCCCGGCGTTACGGGGCAAGTCGGTGGCCTTCAGAATGGACAATCTGAATGCAGTCCACTGTATTCAGAAACAAGGGTCAACGAGGTCAAGGAAGTTGCTAAACGTGTCGGAAGAGATTTTTGCTCTAGCCAACAGTCTAGATATTTATCTTCACGCATCTTATCTCCCAGGCGTAGCGAACGTCTGGGCAGACGCTCTGTCCCGGAGACAGAGCACGACAGTAGAATGGGAGCTCAAGCAACCTATTTTCAACCTAATGATTGCAGAGCTCTCCCATCCACAAGTGGATCTTTTTTTGCGTCCGAGGAGACTCACAAACTCCCTCTATACCTCACCCGACGGGCGAAAACGCCGGCAGGGGAGCCAGACGCCCTAGTGACAGACTGGAACAGATGGAGCTCCATCTATCTGTTTTCCACCGCCAGATGCGTCACTAATGTGCCACGTAGTGAACAAACTACGAGATTATCGAGGCTTAGTCTCGCTAATCGCGCCACTGTGGCCGGCGCAGTTGTGGTACCAGCAATTGAAAATGTGGTGCCCGGACCCGGTATCGCTCCCGGTCGGGTATTTCCACTTAGACACGATTGGCAACCTAGCGACCTCGCTGACTTTTGCATTATGGACATTCAGGAGGCCAAGTGGCTAGCACCATACGGTAGAGATGTGACAAATAAATTACTTAATCAATATACTCAGTCTACAAAACGACAGTATCAATCACATTGGCAAGCCTTTACTTCTTGGATCGTTAGGACGGAACAAACTGTACCCTCAGTGGCATTAGTTTTTAATTATTTGAATTATCTGTTTGAGCAGAAACGTTTATCTGTGGTAACATTAAAAAATCACTTAACTGCGATTAGATTGCCCTTTTTAGACCTTACGGGTCTTTCCATACCGGTAGCGGAGGAAACAGGTTTTATGAGAGCATGTTTTAAACTCCGCCCACCTCCCCGTCAGCTCATGCCTACTTGGTCTCTGGACAAAGCTTTGTCTTTGCTTCACTCTCGTCTGTACCAAAGTACTGCAGACTTTGCATTACTCTTAAAAAAGGCGGTTTTCCTTTTGGCTTTGGCCACCGGAAACAGAGTGTCTGAGCTGGCGGCGATGAGCAACATACCTAATTGTCTTAGGTTTGGTAGACTTAATGAATGTATTTCCATTGCACCCTCCCCAGGTTTTGTAGCCAAGAATGAGCATAGTGCACACGTGTTTTCTGAGTTCACGGTGCCGGCGTTAAAAAGGGGAAAGGTGCATCATAATTTATGTCCAGTGCAAGCTCTAACCAAATATTTGAGAGTAGCTCCTCGAAACCCCCAAGGTGCTTTATGGGTAGCAAGTACGGGTAAACGCTTACTTAAACGGCGATTAGCCTCTCTTCTGGTAGAAGTCATTAAAGAAAGTAATCCCGGCGTTGTGGGTCGGGCCCACGATTTACGCAAATGGGCAGCCTCTTTACGTTTCCTGAAAAATTTTTCAGTTGAAGACATAGCGTCCACGCAGTTGTGGGCGTCTAATCATACGTTTCTGTCTAGATACTTGTCAGTTGCTCTAGACAAACCTTCCTTACCATGTATAGCTTTAAGGCAGAGGGTCTAGGTGGCCCTGCAGTCACTTTTGTTTACTTTCACGGGAAAGGGGGGGGGGGGGGGGGGGGTGCAGTCAGTTGACATAGGACACCCTAGACCCCGCCGGAGTATGAGAGCTGTGATACAATTTAAGGTTAAAATGTGATATGAAAATTTCTCAGTGAGAAATTGTGCTAGTACAATGTTAAGTACAAAACAACGGTGTTGTTAGAGTAGTTTAGCTGCGAAAGCAATTTAATTTTAGAATAATGGAGTTCCTTTGCAATTTATCTCCAAGTTTATGTTGGGGTTTATTATGTGCACATATAAACTTATAACTTGTTATTTTTTGTCACCACTCGTTGAGTGGGGTGCCTTTGTAACTACAGATCTGTGTTCAGAATCTTCAGGGTTACCCATTTTTTGGTCAGGCAGGCTTCTTTGAAGCACGCACCTGCCTGAACCCCCTTTTTCTTGTATTTTTTCGGCTACGCCGTTGTTAAATATATTTTCAAAGTAAGAATACTATGTGGTTGTTTTTATTATCTGCTTTTCTAGAGTTATGATATGATTACGAATGTCCCCCTCCAGTCTTAGAAATCAGGCATGTTCGTCAATGATGGAGGGGCCACTAATAAATTATAGGTTTGACTCCTGTAAGGAGATAAAGAAAACCTAATATTTAGTAGTGGCCCCGTAATCATTGACGACTGGGGCCCTCCCGACCGTCCCCTTCCCATTCGTTGATGTATTGATGATTTTGGTTTACTTGATATGTCAGTGAAGGAAGAATGACGCCTGAATCAGCGTCTGGTCAGAGATCCACACAAGTACATCCACGATATGATGGAAAGCTTATTGGATAGTTATTCTTATTTTCTTTTTGTTTTTATTTTTTACGAAGTTTTTTCGTAGTGAGAACCCAATTCATAATGACTGAAGCCATGAGTGAGGTCGCGTGCGCTCATGATGAAGGCTCCTCAGTTTTTAAATGCTCTGCGCGGTAGATTCAAAACTACGGCGGATTAGTGTTTGAAGAGGATGCCTTATGTAATAGGCATGTTCGTCAATGATTACGGGGCCACTACTAAATATTAGGTTTTCTTTATCTCCTTACAGGAGTCAAACCTATAATCTTGTTCCTGCTTTATATAACAGTTCAAAATCCGATTCGATCATCTTAGAAGCATCAGACTTTCTTCAGAAGATTCCTGTTCGATGCTTTAGGACTTTCATTCACTTTCTTTAATATAAGAGTGACAGTTTATTATTGTTTAGAGTAACTTTAATTATACCTTCTTCTTGTTTGCATTAAATCATTCCAGTGATTTAATTAAGCTCTCTATCTTTTTCCTTGTATACATTATTAACGTAATTGTATGTTGTTGTGATCAGGCTGTATCAGAGATCATCAGCCTGTAGTAGTAGTGCATTTATACCGAGTTAGAGGATACCCCGCTATCGCAGATTTAACTCTGGAGGGTATAGGTGTTTTTGTTCACCGGTATTATAAGTTCGAGGGTTGGATCTAGTGTTACCGTTGTGGCTGTGTGCCTTCCTAGTCCAATGATTAAGAGCCCTTGTTTTATACGAGTCCCGGTCGTAACATTTGACTATCTACAGTGGAACACATTCTATCCATTTCTCCTTTCTCAGAAATCTCCATCTTCGGAGATTTCAACGTTCACCACCGCCAATGGCTCTCCTCTCACACTACTGATCCACCTGGTGAACAAGCCTACGTCTTTTTCATCCTAAATAACCTAGAGCAGTTAGTTCAGCAACCCACCCGTATCCCGGATCGCATCGGAGATCGGCCCAACATTCTTGACTTGTTTCTAACTTCTAACCCTTCTTCTTATACTGTCGATCTTTTCTCT
The DNA here is from genome assembly GCA_032716605.1 of Paralithodes platypus. NCBI lineage: Eukaryota > Metazoa > Arthropoda > Malacostraca > Decapoda > Lithodidae > Paralithodes > Paralithodes platypus. The sequence continues at coordinate 19,343,831 of CM064565.1, read as the reverse complement.
CCTTTGGGCTCCTCCGACCATAAACTTATCTCTGTCACCTGTCCTATCTCTCCAGTACGGCCACCCGATCCGCCTAGCCGGCGGCGCTTGTGGCACTTTGGCGCTGCCGACTGGGAGGCTCTCCGGCAATACTTCTTTGATTTCCCATGGAATGATTTCTGCTTCCATGGCCGGGGACCCTCGGAGAGTGATGAACGCATTACCGAGGTAATCCTCGGGCATGGAAGCATACATTCCATTCTCTTTCTCTCAGACTAATGCTAAAAAATCTTGGTTTACTCACGCCTGTTCTACTTCTGTCCGCAATAAGGAGGAAGCATTCAAACGGTACCGTCGCCTTACAACTCAAGACTCTCATTCTTCCTATGTTTCTGCCCGGAATCAAGCCAAATCTGTTCTTCGACTTGCCAAACACTCTTTCATCAATAATAAATGCACTGAACTATCCAACTCTAGCTCTTCCCAAGCTTTCTGGCATCTAGCCAAAAACTTCTCCAACAATTTCTCTTCCTCGTCTTTCCCACTCTGATGGTACAACCATCACTTCTTCCTCTGACAAAGCTAAACTCTTCACTCAAACTTTTGCTAGAAACTCCACCTTGGATGATTCCGGTGCTATTCCTCCCTCTACACCCTCCTCTCTCTTACTTATGCCTAATATCCTAATCTCTTCTAAAGATGTACTTTCTACCCTCTCTGGGCTTAACACTAATAAGGCGTACGGTCCGGACGGTGTTCCTGCTGTTGTTCTCAAAAACTGCGCTTCCATGCTGACTCCCTACCTAGGCAAACTCTTTCGTCTCTGTCTATCCTCTAACGTCTTCCCTTCATGCTGGAAGTTTGCTCACATTCAACCTATCCCAAAGAAGGGTGACCGCTCTCAACCCTAAAACTATCGTCCAATTGCTCTCATCTCTTGTCTTTCTAAAGTTTTTGAAACTATTCTTGCTTCCAAATTTCTTAAGCATTTCTATTCTCATAATCTGCTCTCAGATCGCCAGTATGGCTTCCTTAAGGGTCGCTCTACTGGTGATCTTCTTTCATATCTTACTAACTCTTGGTCATCCTCCTTTCGGGACTTCGGTGAGACTTTTTCTATTGCACTAGACATATCGAAAGCTTTCGATAGAGTCTGGCACAAATCTTTAATTTCTAAACTACCCTCCTTCGAATTCTATCCCTCCATCTGTTCCTTTGTCTCTAATTTCCTTTCCGGCCGTTCCATTGCCGCGGTTGTGGACGGCCATTGTTCACTTCCTCACCCTATAAACTCTGGTGTTCCTCAGGGCTCTGTCCTATCTCCTATTCTCTTTCTAATTTTTGTAAATGATATCCTTAACTCTACCTTAATTCCCATCCATTCATACTCAGGCGACTCAACCTTACACTACTCCATTAGTTTTTCAGAACGCCCCAGCCAGCAATCCCTTAACGACAAACGTAATGAAGCCATAGAACTCTTAAATTCTGATCTAAATACTATCTCCAATTGGGGAAGAGAAAACCTTGTTACCTTTAATGCTTCCAAAACCCAATTTCTCCATCTATCTACCCGTCATGATCTCCCAGCGGACTATCCCTTATTCTTCAACAATACAAAAATCAACCCTTCATCTTCTCTCAATATTCTTGGTGTCTCTTTTTCTTCTGCTCTCATTTGGAAGGACCATATTACCAGTCTTGCTAAGGCAGCCTCCCAGAAGCTGGGTGTGCTCAACCGCCTTAGGGGGTTCTTTTCCCCTGCACAGCTTCTTGTTCTGTACAGGGGCATAGTGCGTCCTTGTATTGAGTATTGTTCACATGTGTGGGGAGGTTCCTCTCACACCGCTCTCCTAGACAAAGTTGAAAGGAAGGCCTTTCGTATCATTAACTCCCATCCACTCACCAATCTCTGCAATCTCTCTCTCTGCAATCTCTCTCTCTCCGCCGCAATGTTGCATCTCTCTCGCTATTCTATCGCTACTATAATAATCAGTGTTCCTCAGAGCTTTCCCAGTACATGCCACCTCCTTTACGTAGGGCACGTGGTACCCGTCTTGCAACTCAATCCCATCCCTACTCTGTGCAACTCTCTAACCCAAGAGTGAAACGTTACTCTCAAACTTTCTTCTACTCAACAGCTGAGCTCTGGAACTCTCTCCCAGAATCAGTCTTTCCCTCTTCCTATGACTTAAATTGCTTCAAACTCTGTGTGTCCAGGCATTTTGGCTCGATCGTCCCTTGATTTTGGCCCTGTCACTCTTTCAACTATGGCGGAGGCACTCGCTATAGGCAATTCTTCCTTTTGCCTCCCTCAATCACATAGAAAAAACAAAAAAAGGAGAGTCATCAGCAAATGAGTAGATAGGACTAGAAGTACAGTTGAGTAAATCATTTATCAATATAAGACAAACAATTGGAGACAGGACAGAACCCTGAGGAACACTTGAGTTGATAAGTTGAGGAAGTGAGCGATGGCTGTCCAAAACTGCAGCTATGTAGAGGTCTGAAAGGAAATGTAAGACAAAGGCACAGATGGAGGTATAGAAACCGAAGGAGGGTAGTTCGGTACTTAGAGATTTCTGCCAGACTCTATCGAAGGCTTTCAATATGTCTAGCGCAATAGAAAAAGTCTTACCAAAGTCCCGAAACGAGGATAATCAAGAGTTAGTAAGATAAACATGAAGGTCACCAGTAGAGCAGACCTTCAGGATACCGTACTGGTGATGATAATTAGAGGGTTGGCATCCCTCACCCTTCTTTGGGACATGTTGAATAAGAGCAAACTTCCAGCAAAAAGGAAAGACGTTAGAGGAAAGACAGAGGCGAAAGAGTTTGCATTGGCAGTGAGTCAGCACAGAAGCAAATTTTTTAGTACAACAGGATGAACACCATTTGGTCCGTACACATTCTTAGTATTAAGCACAGAGAGGGCAGGAAATACATCGTTAGAAGATATTATGACATTAGGCATAAATGAAGTGAGAGGCGGGTGGAGAGGGAGGAGTAGCACTGGAATCATCCAAGTTGGAGTTTTTAGCAAAGGTTTGAGAGAAGAGTTCAGCTTTGTCAGAGGAAGAGGTGACGGTAGTACTGTCAGAGTGGAAAAGTGGAGGGAAAGACGAGGAAGTTAAATTGTTCGAGAGGTTTTTGGCTAGATGCCAAAAGGTTTGTGAAGAGCTAGATTTGGAAAGTTCAGAGCATTTGTTATTGATAAAAGAGTTTTTGGCGATTCCGAAGGACAGATTTGGCTTGACACCGGGCAGAGATATATAAAGTACGGGGATTCTTGAGTTTGAAGGCGACGGTACCGTTTGAATGCTTCCTCCTAATTGTGGGCAGCAGTAGAACAAGCGTGAGTAAACCAAGATTTTTGTGAATTAGCTTGAAAGAAAGAAAATGGGATGTATGCTTCCATGATCAAAAGGATTATTTCAGTAATGCACTCAGCACGCTATGAGGGTCCCCAATATGGAAACAAATATAATTCCATGGGAAATCAAAGAAGTACTGCCGAAGAGCCTCCCAGTCAGCAGCGCCAAAAAGCCACAAGCGCCGCCGGCTGTGGGGGTCAGAAGATTGTATTGGAGAAACAGGACAGGTGACAGAGATAAGGTTATGATCGAAGGAGCCCAACACAGAGAGAAGATTTACAGTATGAACAGAATGATTAGAGGTTAGAAATAAGTCAAGGGTATTGGGCTGATCTCCCGAGTGGCCCGGGATACGGGTGGGTTGTTGAACTGACTACTCTAGGTCATTTAGGATAGAAAAGATGTAGGCTTGTTCACCAAATTGGTCAGTGAAAAGAGAGGAGAGCCATTGGCGGTGGTGAACATTGAAATCTCCTGAGATGGAGATTTCAGAGAAGGGAAAGATAGAGAGAATGTGTTCCACTTTAGAAGTAAGATAGTCAAATTATTTTGGATAGTCAGTAGAATTACAGCACATATATATTTAGTGAGAGATGGACAAAACAGCTTTAGCTAGATAGTCGAGAATTCAGAAGAGTCAAAGTTGGGAACATGAGAGCAAGTAAGATTGTTGCGTACGTACATGTCGAGCCCCACGCGCCAACCCGCCAACAGCACTTCGCTCTCGCTGCTCGAAATTTGACCATAACTTGAGTACTCCATTACTCATCCCCTTATTTGTTTGCATGAACTGTAGCTAAGCTCTAGCTTAACTACCCTGTAGTTGCTTTGCATGTAATTTTGCTGTGTTTTTTACTGATAAATGTTTGTTTATCGAGACTGCTTTTGTTTACATTTGTACCGGTTAGTGACGACCGCCGCTCTAAAGTAAACAAACTATTTGTTTGTTTCATATTATAAAGTTCTAGCACTTATTGTAGATATTTTAGCCCTCACTGTAGTTAAGTGCTTAGCAAACCACCCAGTAGTTATCTTGCATGACATTGTACTGTAGTTTTGACTAATAAACGTTTGTTTTTCAAAATTCTATTTGTCAAGTTAGTAGAGACGCCGCCTATACCAGCGCCACCTGTGTACGCATAAACAAACCCTCTTCTTGTATTTTATATATTAAAGTCTAGCCAATACTGTACTTGGTTGAACTTTGTATCTTGGTTATCTATAAAAAATCGCACACACTAACATTTGTCAAGATAGTTTTAATATTGGGTTAGAATAATTTAGTTACTGTAATACTTTTTGATAGCCTATTTATTAATCGCATTTCAGATACTTGTCACCATAATAATAGGCCTCTCACACTCTTGCCAGGGATATTACTAACTCCATTATTATTAGTATTGTGTCGACCACTGTTTTTTTTTGTTTTTTTTTGTTTTTTTTCTATGTGATTGAGGGAGGCAAAAGGCATAACTGCCTATAGCGAGTGCCTCCCCCATAGTTGAAAGAGTGACAGGGCCAAAATCAAGGGACGTTCGAGCCAAAATGCCTGGACACACGGAGTTTGAAGCAATTTAAGTCATAGGAAGAGGGAAAGACTGATTCTGGGAGAGAGTTCCCGAGCTCAGATGTTAAGTAGAAGAAAGTTTGAGAGTAACGTTTCACTCTTGGGTTGGAGAGTTGCACAGAGTAGGGGTGGGATTGAGTTGCAAGACGGGTACCACGTGCCCTACGTAAAGGAGGTGGTATGCACTGGGATAGCTCTGAGGAACACTGATTATTATAGTAGCGATAGAATAGCGAGAGAGATGCAACATTGCGGCGGAGAGAGAGAGATTGCAGAGAGTTGGTGAGTGGACGGGAGTTAATGATACGAAAGGCCTTCCTTTCAACTTTGTCTAGGAGAGCGGTGTGAGAGGAACCTCCCCACACATGTGAACAATACTCAATACAAGGGCGCACTATGCCCCTGTACAGAGCAAGAAGCTGTGCAGGGGAAAAGAACCCCCTAAGGCGGTTGAGCACACCCAGCCTCTGGGAGGCTGCCTTAGCAAGACTGGTAATATGGTCCTTCCAAATGAGAGCAGAAGAAAAAGAGACACCAAGAATATTGAGAGAAGATGAAGGGTTGATTTTTGTATTGTTGAAGAATAAGGGATAGTCCGCTGGGAGATCCTGACGGGTAGATAGATGGAGAAATTGGGTTTTGGAAGCATTAAAGTTAACAATGTTTTCTCTGCCCCAATTGGAAATAGTATTTAGATCAGAATTTAAGAGTTCTATGGCTTCATTACGTTTGTCGTTGAGGGATTGCTGGCTGGGGCGTTCTGAAAAACTAATGGAGTAGTGTAAGGTTGAGTCGTCTGCGTATGAATGGATGGGAATTAAGGTACAGTTAAGGAGATCATTTATAAAAATTAGAAAGAGAATAGGAGATAGGACAGAGCCCTGAGGAACACCGGAGTTTATAAGGTGAGGAAGTGAACAATGGCCGTCCACAACTGCAGCTATGGAACGGCCGGAAAGGAAATTAGAGACAAAGGCACAGATGGAGGGATAGAAACCGAAGGAGGGTAGTTTAGAAATTAACGATTTATGCCAGACTCTATCGAAGGCTTTCGATATGTCTAGTGCAATAGAAAAAGTCTCACCGAAGTCCCGAAAGGAGGATGACCAAGAGTTAGTAAGATATGAAAGAAGATCACCAGTAGAGCGACCCTTAAGGAAGCCATACTGGCGATCTGAGAGCAGATTATGAGAAGAGAAATGCTTAAGAAATTTGGAAGCAAGAATAGTTTCAAAAACTTTAGAAAGACAAGAGATAAGAGCAATTGGACGATAGTTGGAGGGTTGAGAGCGGTCACCCTTCTTTGGGACAGGTTGAATGTGAGCAAACTTCCAGCATGAAGGGAAGACGTTAGAGGATAGACAGAGACGAAAGAGTTTGCCTAGGCAGGGAGTCAGCACGGAAGCACAGTTTTTGAGAACAACAGGAGGAACACCGTCCGGACCGTACGCCTTATTAGTGTTAAGCCCAGAGAGGGTAGAAAGTACATCTTTAGAAGAGATTAGGATATTAGGCATAAGTAAGAGAGAGGAGGGCGGAGAGGGAGGAATAGCACCGGAATCATCCAAGGTGGAGTTTCTAGCAAAAGTTTGAGCGAAGAGTTTAGCTTTGTCAGAGGAAGAAGTGATGGTTGTGCCATCAGAGTGGGAAAGGGGAGGGAAAGACGAGGAAGAGAAATTGTTGGAGAGGTTTTTGGCTAGATGCCAGAAAGCTTGGGAAGAGCTAGAGTTGGATAGTTCAGTGCATTTATTATTGATGAAAGAGTGTTTGGCAAGTCGAAGAACAGATTTGGCTTGATTCCGGGCAGAAACATATGAAGAATGAGAGTCTTAGAGTTTTAAGGCGTCGGTACCGTTTGAATGCTTCCTCCTTATTGCGGACAGCAGTAGAACAGGCGTGAGTAAACCAAGATTTTTTTAGCATTAGTCTGAGAGAAAGAGAATGGAATGTATGCTTCCATGCCCGATAGGATTACCTCGGTAATGCGTTCAGCACTCTCCGAGGGTCCTCGGCCATGGAAGCAGAAATCATTCCATGGGAAATCAAAGAAGTACTGCCGAAGAGCCTCCCAGTCGGCAGCGCCAAAGTGCCACAAGCGCCGCCGGCTAGGAGGATCGGGTGGCTGTACTGGAGAGATAGGACAGGTGGCAGAGATAAGTTTATGGTCGGAGGAGCCCAAAGGAGAGAAAAGATCGACAGTATAAGAAGAAGGGTTAGAAGTTAGAAACAGGTCAAGAATGTTGGGCCGATCTCCGATGCGATCCGGGATACGGGGGGGTTGCTGAACTAACTGCTCTAGGTCATTTAGGATAGAAAAGACGTAGGCTTGTTCACCAGGTGGATCAGTAGTGTGAGAGGAGAGCCATTGGCGGTGGTGAACGTTGAAATCTCCTAAGATGGAGATTTCTGAGAAAGGAGAAATGGATAGAATGTGTTCCACTGTAGAGTTTAGATAGTCAAAGAATTTAGGAAAGTTGGTAGAGTTAGGGGAAAGATAGACAGCACAGAAATATTTAGTAAGAGAATGACAGGAAAGTTTGAGCCATAAAGTTGAGAATTCAGAGGAGTCGAAATCGGGAACACGAGAGCAAGTGAGTTTGTTGTGCACATATGCACAACATCCGCCTTTGGCTTTGAAACTAGGATAGAGAAAGTAGGAGGATACAGAGAAGGGGTTGCTGGATGTTGCTACAGACACCTGGGTTTCGGTGAGGAAGAGAAGATCAGGTTTGTAGGAGGAGAGATGGTGCTCAACAGAGTGAAAGTTAGAGGAAAGTCCGCGAATGTTGCAGAAATTAATAGAAAGAGTAACAGGCCGAGGTCCAGGTAATTGTGTGGGGTCGTCAGGGGATGGTCGGTCGGGTGAGGGGGCATTTATGGTCCCCCCCCCTGGGGACTCCGAGGCTGGGCTAAAATTCATCATTTTGTGTTTTTTAAATTTTGGTGTGGAGGAATGAAGTGTGGTGTGCATGTTTAGTGTAGTGAAGTGGATAGGAGGAGGAGGTGTTTGTGAGAGCTAGCTGGATTGCTCTCAGTGTAAATGAGGCACAAAGAAAATCAGTAAGAGAGGCCAAGCAAATGAAACAGGAGTTCCAGCGACTCTTTATCACATGCCTATAACCTCACCTGGGTCTAGCCCTGATCGATTGGTGCCTACAATCTCCCCACCAAATATAAACTAATATACAGGCTTTAGCCTAACTGTGGCATACTGCTAACATAATTTTATTTTTATTTTCAGGCATAAAATTGTGTTCTAGTGCTAACATGTTCTTTTTGTGATCAACATATTCTTTTTGTGATTTACAGGCATTAATTGTACCATATTGCTAACCAATATTTGTTGTTACTGTACTGTATACTGCTTTCCAGTTTTCTCATTAGGCTAAATTAACCCTCTCCCACTTTCTTTTTCCCAGTAAATTTTGTAACAAATCACTAGTCCATTTACAATTTTCAGGCTTTAACTGTGTCATACTGCTAACATCATTTTTTGTTATATTTTCAGGCATAAATTGTGTTCTTGTGATTAACATATTCTTTTTGTGATTTACAGGCATTAATTGTACCATATTGCTAACAAATATTTTTTGTTACTGTACTGTACACTGTTTTCCAGTTTTCTCACTAGGCTACATTAACCATCTCCCACTTTTTTTTCCAGTAAATTTTGTAACAAATTTCTAGTCCATTTGTGATTTTCAGGCTTTAACTGTGTCATACTGCTAACATCAATTTTTGTTTTATTTTCAGGCATAAATTGTGTTATATTGCTAACATAATTGTTTGTGATTTACAGGCATATTAATTTTATCATATTGCTAACCAAATTTTGTGTGATTTTCAGGAATTAATTGTATCACATTGCTAACATAAATTTTTTGTGATTTTCAGGCTTTAATTGTACCATTTTGCTACCATAAATTTGTGTGATTTTCAGGCATATTGTGATTATATCGTCATGGCGCCGCAACGAACCTGCACGAGTTGTTCCGGTAAATTTGGCCCTACCATGTTTGTTGATACTGATGTCCAAATTTGTAGATTTTGCCAGCTCCGAGAGAAGATTGGGGATGAATTGATTGCAGCTCACCGCAAGATCAATGCCCTGACTACGAAGCTTGAATCCCTTCAAGAATTTGCCACACTCAACGTAGGAGTGCCCTCGGCCCAAGAAACCACTATGATGTCAACCGCCATTCCAGTGCATACAGTACCGGTACCGGTACCCACACAAGCAGCTACCTTAGATGTTGCAGAAAATAATAATGACTCTACTCTCACTCCCCCCCACAACAATTTTCAGTTAGTGAGAAACAATGTGCATCCCAGTACCAGTACCAGGAAGGTCATCCCGACAACATGCCAAAACTGCTTCAAAATTCTGGCTATTGACGAGGAAGAGGAAACGGAAGAAGTTCGGCTTGTGGGCGACTCCATGGTCCGTGGCCAACTAACCGAGTTCTGCGCCAGGGCACCCAGGACCAGAAAGCGATTCTGTATCCCAGGTGGTGGCGTGGACGACATTGTTGCGGCTGTGGAAGAGGTTTCCAGGCTCGCTCCCGCAAGCACTACGTACGTCATCCACATTGGATCTAACGATGTCCAACGGACACGGTCAGAGGAACTACTTTGCAAGTACCGGCGGCTGATCAGGTCCTTCAAGGAAATATCTAATAGAATCTTAATTTCAGGAATTGTTCCCCGGATTGATGTAGAAAACCGATTCTACAACATAGCTACCAGTACAAATCGCCGACTAGCCAAACTCTGCAGGGAGGAGGACATCGGCTTTGTCGACACGTGGGATCATTTTTACTATGATAAATCTTTGTTTTCAGGAGATGGTGTACATCTCAATGAAGTAGGAGCTGCACGTCTTGGTCGTCTGCTGAACGATGCAGTCAAGGATTTCCGTTCAAAAAACGGGGTCAACCAGACCCCAGACAGGGTAGTGTAAGTCAAGTATGAACTGAAAATTCAGACAATGCACAATCGGTAACATCCAACTCTAACACTCTTAAGGTGTTTTATGTAAATGCTCGTAGCATACGCAATAAATTTTCAGATCTAGAGGAAATCGTGTTTACAGAACATTATGATATAATCGGCATTACAGAATCTTGGTTAAATACGGAAGACAGAGACTTTTTAGCCGAATATACGCTTCCTGGTTATACAATGTTTGAGAAAAGTCGGATCAATAGAAATGGAGGAGGAGTTCTGTTTTTTATAAAGGAAAGTCTTAATCCCGTCTTAATGTCAAATTGCGAATATAGACATATCTTACGTACTATTAAATAATAAACGAGGAACTAAAATAACACTAGCTTTATTATACAGACCCCCATCTCAATCAGTGCAAACTGACAGTGAAATTTATGAACAAATTGCAGAAATAACTAACATACAAGATACCGTAATTCTTGGCGATTTCAACTTACCCGTGACTAAATGGGGCGATATTCTTACTTCACACTCTGGACACGACCTCTATGCTAACTTGCAAGTGAGTTGACTTTTTCAATTTGTACAATCTCCGACCCGTGGTAATAATGTGCTTGAGCTTGTACTCGCAACAAAAGAAGAATTAATAGAGAATTTGAATCTTGATGATGAATTCAGTAACAGCGATCATCTTACGATAACTTTCACTTTAAATTTTACTAGTAACAAATCAAATAGCAGCATTGAGAAAGTCCCTAGTTTCAAGAAAGCAAATTTTCATAAACTTAAATCAAAGCTTAAAGAAACTGACTGGAGCTTTCTGACTAACAATAACGACATGAATACATCTTGGGAGTGTTTCACAACCACTTACCTTAAGGCAGTGCAAGACTGCATACCATGGAAAATACGGCGTCCAGGCCATAATGGTAAGCCCAAATGGTGGAATAAAGATATTTCAGACTGTCTGCTTGCTAAAAAATTTGCTAATGATAGATTAAAATCCTCACAAAATGACGAAGAACGGGTGAAATTTATAGAGCTACGACGCAAAGCCAAAAAGTTAATTAAGCAAAGTAAAAAGACCCTGGAGTTACATGTTGCGAATCAAAGTAAAACAAACCCGAAAGAATTCTATAGTTATATCAGAAAGAAAAAAGTAGTTACTTCAACTGTTGGACCGTTAGTCGATGAAAATGGAGAATACACCAAAGACGAAGTACAAATGAGTAATGCCCTCAATACCTTCTTTGCATCAGTTTTTACAACAGAAGACCTCAGTGATATCCCTACACCATCGCCGATTCAGATTGATAATTCAGATGTTCTAAGCAATATCACCGTTACAGAGAGAGAAGTATTGAATTGTTTAGATAAACTCAAGGTAAATAAAACGCCTGGACCTGATACAATCTCGCCTAGAGTTCTAAAGGAAGCTAAGGATGAGCTCTCCAAACCACTGACATTGGTATTCAATTAATCCTTGCAGTCTGGGACTATGCCTGATCAGTGGAAGATAGCCAACGTAACACCGATATTCAAAAAAGGCAGCAAATCCCTACCCAGTAACTATCGTCCAATTAGCTTAACCTCAATTGTATGTACAATGTTAGAAACGGTCATAAGAGACAGACTCGTAAATCACTTAGAGGCAAATAACTTGCTTAAAGATACTCAACACGGCTTTCGTAAAAAACGTTCCTGTTTAACAAACCTCTTAGACTTCTTCCACGATATCCTTAACCTCTACGATGAGAGTAAAGCTGTAGATATTATATACCTTGATTTTCAAAAGGCCTTTGACAATTTCCCCACAAACGTTTACTGCTAAAACTAAAAGCGCATGGAATACAAGACGGTGTGTTGAAATGGATAGAAAATTGGCTCAGCGACAGAAAGCAAAGAGTAGTCATAAACGGTAAGGCATCTAAATGGACCAATGTAAGTAGCGGGGTACCCCAGGGATCGGTACTAGGACCAATTCTCTTTCTAATTTACATCAACGACATAGATGAGGGTCTCACCTGTACAATCTCAAAATTTGCTGACGATACAAAAATTGCAAATAGCGTACTCTCAAAAGAACAAGTTGACGATATGCAACACAATCTAGATAAATTGTCATGTTGGGCCCAAATTTGGCAAATGAGTTTCAATGCGAATAAATGTATAGTACTACATATCGGATACCTAAATGAGAAAGCAAACTATTCGATGAATGGCACTCAGCTTAAGAATGTAAACAGAGAAACCGATCTGGGAGTAACAATATCGAGTAACCTAAAACCGAGTCAACAATGTTCAGAAGTTGTTAAGAAGGCAAACAAAATAATTGGCTTTATAGGCAGGTCATTTGACCATAAATCCAAAGAAGTTATCCTAACCCTTTACAATTCCTTAGTCCGCCCTCTTCTGGAATACTGCGTTCAATCCTGGTGCCCTTATTACCAAAAAGATATAAACAAGCTAGAACGAGTTCAACATAGAGTTACCAAAATGATACCTAGCCTAAAGAACAAACCATACAAAGAGCGTCTTAGAGAATTTAATCTATTTCCTTTAACCCAGCACAGATTAAGAGGTGACTTAATTCAAGTGTTCAAAATCATCAAAGGCATCGACAATATGAACTGTAGTAAGTACTTCACTATCGACCAATCTAATTACACGCGGGGAAACGGTTGCAAAATTATTGGTAAATCTTTTAACTCCCACGAATCTAAGAATTTCTTCTTCAATCGAGTTGTCAACTTGTGGAATGGGCTTCCCCGAGACGTTACAGACTGCAGCACCGTTGATTCATTTAACCCTTTACGAGCGGCCTATGCGGTTTATTTATATGTACCACCCAGCGGGGTGTTTTTAGCCAAAATAGGGCTGTTTACGTGATCATTTTCATGCCTAAATAAGACCCAGAACGTAAAACAAGTATCTATCCCTGAAAGGGCATAAACAGAGCTTTCGAATGACACCATAACGATCCTTTTATGATGGCTAGTTTTCTTGCAATAACCGTGCAACGCGAGTGCAAAAAGCAGGTAATTAGCCACTTTCCCGATACAATTCCGTATATAGCGAGTGAGAGAGGTAGGAGGGAGGTGAGATTCGTGTCAGTAGGTTCGCCGCGGTGGTCTGGAGCAGTCATACGCTCGCTACTCTCCTGCCACCACTTGTCTCTCTCTCTCAGCAACATTACGTGCTGAAATTGCCACTCGAGTTATGTCGAGCGCCGCCACATAGTCCAGCTTTATTTAACTCGACTTATGTGGTGAGCCGCTTTTTAAGGGTTAAACTCCGCTTAGACAAATATATTGCATCAAACCCGCGACTGACTGCGTTTGTAAATGAATAACTTTGTTTTATCCCCCCCTCAGTTACTAACCCATCTGTCCCCTACTAACTTTCTAATCCTGCCACGGACATTAGTTCTAGGGCAGTAGTTCCCTTTCCAATGTTCCCTTACCCACTCTAAACCACTGTTTGGACACTTGATCCTCAGTGTTTTGGAGGACAAGCAGCCTAGAAGGGTCACTAGATATGTTGTTGCTTGATTTCCTTTGTACTCCTTTGTACATGCAACATCCACCTTTGGCTTTGAATTGAGGCTAGAGATAATAGGAGGATATAAAGAAGGGTTTGCTGTCTGTTGCCTTAGAAATTTGATTTTCGCTGAGGAAAAGTAAGTCAGGTTTGATAAAAGAGAGATGGTGTTCTACATAGAGGAAGTTAGAGGAAAGGTCGTGAATGTCACATCTTATTATCCAGCTATTAATTACAGATAACATTTACTATAAATATAGATAATTTATTATCAATAAATTTTGAAAATTATGATTGACCTCTAGATCTCCAAATTATATGCAAACTATATATATTTAACTTCCATAGATTATAACTAAATTGAATACAATCATCTGATGTTAGCCAGAATAATGCCTGTGATGACGATAATAGAGGTTAAGGGGAGTGTATTGTCTGGATACCCTTCTCACTCATTATTTGCCGAATACCATGATTATAAGACGTTCGCCCCATTAGCTTGGCGATTTTAAGACCTTTTGCGACATTTTGTTGTCAATACCAAGATTGGTCATGCCCTTTAGGTGTCAATGTTGTCCCTTGCGAGCGATAGCGAACCTGGTATTTAAAAGGAACCGGGGACATTAATCTTCCATAATATGTACACATTTATCTCGGAAGGGGGATCTTGTGGGTGTTTTTAATAAATACTGATTTAGGTCTAGGGAGTCAACTAAAACGAAAACTTAATGCAGATTAAGAAGATCCCATATCATAAGAATAGTCATAAATTATCTAAATAACCTTCCACTCTCACACGTCTCTCACACATATTCTGAATGAATGAAAGAATAATTTATCTACAGTCTACTGGGCCGGGGTCCTAATAAGGTTGGATCTAGTATGCATACAAATGATCTGCGCTTAGAAAGAACGTAATCTCCTGAATGAATATATTTATTTGGTAACAACGAAGAGTATGATAAGGTAAGTGAGATGTATGGAGGATAATAAGGCTTTAAAGAGAGCTATTTATTTATTTTTATATTTATATTTAAGTTTGCTCTCTAAACCTCCATCAAGCAAAACAAAAGTAAGACACCAATCAAAATAAATTAAGAAACACATTACCTCCCCTCGAGATATACATGTACGTGTTTCGGTAGAAAATGCTCAGGCAAAGGTTGGATCCTCCTAAAATGCTCAGGCAAAGGTTGGATCCTCCTAAACTGCAGGCTCGCTTGCACTTGCCAGGAATAAATTGGCACACAAATAGCACGAACGTTTATAATAATGACAAAGAAATGGGGCAAATGTTTCGAAATAGCCATATTAATAGGGCGAACGTCTTAAACTTTCAAAGGTAATGGAGCTGAAGATGAGGGAGAAAGGGGTCCAGTCTTGGACCGTTACCGTGACAATAATATAAAAAAAGGTTAATATACATACACTACATACACGTTGCCTATTTAATTTTATAGATGATTGTTTATACGAACACAATATCTTAGAGTGATCCTGAATGAGATGAACATTACGTGCTGCTTCTAAAATGTAACGAGATATTGTAATTATTATGTTCTCTCCACCAACCAACTTTACTCCTAAACTCGATTAATGAAATTAACAAACCCATGTGGCAGTCCGGGGATTGGAACCTAGGATGCTCACACCGAAAATCAACACACTTATGCATTGCACCACGAAGACAGTTAACAGATAGTAAAAAGCCCCTAAAAATTAGTCTCATCAAGCCCCCTGCTTCCCTGAAATTGTTTTCAGTAATTCTTATAATATATATCGCATATGAGATGGATCACTTTATTGACGTTTCGCAGATAGCTTCTTCACTGTAATGTTGTCTTAACCCTTCCAGTATGATGATATATTTTCTCCATTATTCTTCATCAGAGGATTACGAAGGATTGCTGGAAAGAATAACTATCTGACTTTCACAGCATATACAAATAGCCAAATAATGTGAAAAGGTGTAATCGAACTGAAAGGAATAATAATATTCTACAATCATGAAGACCTAATTCATTAGCATAGCATAACATCAATTAACTCCCAGCGTCAACCAACTGGGGCCATATGGCAATAAATTAGGACAAAAATCGGACCGAAAAAAGGGAGATTAAGTACAGTATACAGTAATTATCATAAGAATCATTAAGTAACCAAATATGTTGAAGGCAGGACATGATTCGGTCAATATAAAAGAAGATAAAAAGTGATTCCAAAAGAATGTCAGCAAGATGAGGAGGGGGACGAAAGAGAAACAAAAAAGGAAAGCAACAGGAACGGGTCACAGAATACAGCGGAGAGTCAAGGAAAATAAGGGAAACAGTATATCCGGTTAAGTGAATGTCAATATTAGAACCCTAAAAAGTGGTGTCGCTTAAGGCCACTATTTCTCCGATAGTTAATGCTATATTTCCTACTTAACAATGCCAGTACGGTGACTATTTCTTTAAATATAAGTTTGTCTACCCCAAGGCGATTATATTCGATATAGAGAGAACATAGAAGAGTGGATAGATCGATTGCAACACATTAATCCAATTTCATACTAGCTAGAATATTATATCAAATCTGAAAACAATCTTCAAATAATATCCAATCTCGTTATATAAGGCCCCAAAGAGTAGAGAAGCATAGTCCCACCATTCCTTTGATAATGACTCCCGTTTTTCTTACTTAGGAGGATGGAAAGTCTATTAATTAGGGAGGAGCTAGGCTGAGGGCGAGTTTGTTTGTGTAACCCAGTTCAAGCCATATACATATCTTGCAGGATGTTCGATCATAAGCATTAACTAAGTTACCCCAATTTGCATCTTGAAACATTTAATACCAAGTTCTGAAGCATTTCCATTATAAGTAAAGTATAGTTCAGGAGCATACACTGAAACCATTCGTACCCGCGGCACTCATCTCCGATTCATTGGAAGTCACAAATGTCCACGAACTCCAGGTTCCTATTTACTGCTAGGTGAACAGAGGCACATAGTGTAAGTAGACGTGCACATAGTGTAAGCAGACTTGTCCATCTGTATCTCCCTGCCTAGGAATCGTACACGGGACCTTTCGATTGTGAGTTGAACTACTAACGGTCACACTATACGGTAGGTTATATTGCATTATCTTGCTTGTGTTCAATAATGATTCATATTGGTGCCTATCTAATAGTACTTACAATTTTCCAACAATTTTCTTATGAGTCCTGTGCTTTTTAATGAACCCTTTCAGTACTTTATTCCATTCTGGCACTCATTGCAGATATTGCTTACATAGGCGTGGATTACATAAACATGAATTGCGTCATTGTATTAAGGGAGGTCACCTGAAGAGCATGTATGAGGGTGCAAAGGCGGCAGTACGTGTGGAGAGTGAGCAGAGCGAGTTCTTTGACCTGAATGTTGGTTTGAAACAGGGGTGTGTGATGTCCCCGTGGTTGTTTACTGTATATATGGATGGAGTTATGAAAGAAATACTATCAAGAGCAGTGGATGTTGGTGTATCGCTGAAAAGGAAGGGAATTGAGTGGAAGCTACCTATACTGCTTCTTGCGGATGATACAGTTCTGATGAGTGATAATGAATGGGAGTTGCAGGGTCTGGTAAATGAGTTTGGAACAGTGCGAAAAACAGAATTTGAAGGTAAATGCGGGGAAGAGCAAGGTTATGGTCTTCGAAAGGGGTGAAGTCACAGAGTGTGAGGTGAAGCTGAACGGTCAGGCTATGGAGATCGTCAACTCTTTTAACCCGGGAACTGCGGGGAGACTCTTAAGATTTCCCCCGGCGGACTGCGGGGAGACTCTTAAGAGTGAGTGAAAACAAAAATCAACTTTTGACATCGAAATGTTTTTATTTATTTTTTTATTTTTTTTATTTTATTTTTTTGGGGGCCCCTGGGCCATGCAAAATCTCAGTCCTCTACCTCCCCTCCTTCCCCACTTTCCTCCTCTCCTTCAGTTATCACCTATTTTCCCTGTTATTCCCTTATTCTGAGGTATATTTTCGTGCTAACATTAGAAATCCGGTTGGAGGGTGTGGTCATCACTGATAGCAAGCGAATGCAAGAGAGAGAGAGAGAGTATCGATCGACTGTGTCTCAGTGGCCTTGGGGGAAATTGGCGGGAAAGCAGCTTGCCTCACCCATACATTATACAACTCGCGGGCTATATCTCCGATTTTGACCATCCAAACGCTGTTTTCATTCGTTTTATTGTTGTTTCAGGTTAATACCTTTATAATCAACCCATAATAGGCGCATATGGATAAGTATTAATGCTATTAATGGTACAATGAATATTTTAGTGACGGAAACACCTCAAATACGTCAGCACAGGGGGACGTTTCCAATTACCCCCATGCGCACTTGTTAGGTTAAGTATCTGGGCAGTATGTTGAGTAAAGATGGAACTATGGATGAAGAAGTGCGGGAGAGGTTACAACAGGGGAAGAGGGTTGTAGGAACGCTGAAAGCAGTAACAAGAAATAGGGTGGTCAGTATGGAAGTGAAGAAGTCCTTGCATGACAGTGTGGTAATACCGACACTAACTTACGGAAGCGAAGCATGGACGTTGGATGAGAGACTCAGACCAAGAGTGAGAGCAGTGGAAATGAATTACTTAAGAAGTGCGTGCGGAGTTACATGGAGGGATAGACAGACTAATGAGGAAGTAAGAAGGAGGTGTGGTGTGGAGGTAGATGTGCTGGAAAGTGTGAAAAGGAACAACTTGAGATGGTTCGGCCATATGGAACGTATGGAAAGCGAGAGAATGACTAAGAGGGTGTACGAGATCTAGGTGGAGGGACAGAGAGGGAGAGTTAGACCGAATAAGAGGTGGAAGGATGGAGTGAGGAAGTACATGAACGAAGGTGGTGCTGGTTGGGGGGAGGGGCGTTGACTGACTGGGGACAGAGGTGCATGGGGGCGGTTCGTTCGTGACCACACCTTCGGGGATCAAGGCGTCAGGCAATAGATAGATAGATAGACCTGCTTTTTTTCCCTTTCTCCTTTTCTCTTGCTTCATCCTTTCGGCCCCATTCAGCCAATTGTTTTAAGACGTTTATCCCCATCCAGGTGTCGATTTCATCCTGGCGAGCGATAGCGAGCTAGCATTGTATGGAGTAATCCGGCTTCGCCGGAGACGTTTTTCTATCGAAAAATTTACAAATTTAGCCTGCTGTCAAAACAAAAATATAAATATGCTGGCTCGCTACAGCTCGCCAGGAAAATATTGACAACTGGATGGGGGTAAAAGTCTTAAAACAGTAGGCTGAATGGGGCCGAATGGATACAAGCCAAAGAGAGAAAGATAAAAAACGCGAGGTGGGCTCCCTTAAAAGTGTTACAAGGCCACTTAACCCGCTGAGACCCAGCGTCGTACGTGTTGCGTCGGCAATGTTCGATCACCAGAACCCAGCGACGCAACGTTTGTGTCCTGGCCGGTCCGGTCCTAATTACTCCGGTCCTATGGCACCCCGAGGGCTCAGATTTGTATGGGAACTGTGTAAGTATCCCACGCACCCATGCCGATGGTTGAAAACTCTCAAAGTCCAACCACGTGCGCGTGAACGCGCAAAAATATGTTTTTTTTGGGTAATTGCCTTCAATTTTTTACTCTTGTAAAATCCGTTTTCGGGGGCTCTGTAGGACCATTTTTTGCACTTTATGACCAATTTTTTGTTTCCTTCATTCCTAACCCCTTCGCTATTGTTTCTGGAATAATAAAAAAAATTCAAACCTCTGGGCCCTGGTGGGACATTTATTACTAACTAGCTGGGGCTCAGCGGGTTAAAAAGGAAGTTAATGAAGACAGTGTTATTTATTCCCAGCATTTCCCTGATAATGACCCAAATATGTCTTACTTATGAGGATTGGGACACCATTGATGAAGAGCATTGGCGGGAGGCCAGTGTGTTTCCTGCAGTCCACTTCCGACCACTTACACATACAGTAACACATTTATAATTCAAAATACGTTATGCTAAAGAATATTTTCAAGTGGAAGCTAATCCTTTGAAGAGTATGCCGCGCTTTGACAGTTTATTATGGCTATCATTACACAATTTTATACAGCTTAGGAAGGATTTGTGGGAATGAAAAGGGTAAGAACTATCGCAATTAACCATTTAACCCTTTGACTTCCATACATCCTTCTTAATCTAAATAGAATCGCAGAAAACAGAAAAAAGGCATAATCTGAATTTGAAATGGTATAATATACTGTATATATACCGGTATACAGTATATACGCGTGTCTCTCTCTCTCTCTCAGTTTTGTCTATGACCTGGGTGAGTTTGAGTGATGTTAATTTACAGATAATAGGACTCACTGGATTTGACTGAAGTTAATTGGTGTAAATTGACAGCCAGAGAGAGAGAGAGAGAGAGAGCGAGAAGGGTGGTGGAGGCGGTTGGCTGAGGTCACATAACTTGAACCTTTCTGTATACCATGACGGATTCTGTATTTTTCATCTGGTTATCATTAGACTATTATATTAGATTTAGTGAGAACTTGTGGTTGACAGAGTTAACTGCTACAGGCACTATCCCTTCGGTTTCTAAAGAACCTTCAAAACTAAATACAAATGTCCGATGTTTGCTAAATAAAACGAGAGGGGCATTAACCCAAGAACGGCGAGCGTCCTCAATTGAGTCTGTAGTGAGCGAAGGCGAGCGTCCTCATATGAACCAAGGCCTTTCAAAATATCCCACTGGCACTTTACCCTTTCACGCACAGGACGCAATTTGAGCCTGTTCCGGGATACTTTAAAGCCTTTGTGACCATCAGGGGTGTTTAGAAACATTTAGTTTATTTACTTCAACTTCTGCAGTTGACTTTGAGTTAGCTGTGGGCAGAAAACTAATTTTGGAGAGGTAATTATAAGATTGAGAGAACTCTATTTCTTATTGCTAATCGGCAATCCCTGCGTCCACACGTGCGTGAAAGGGTTAAAACAAAACAATATATGATTAAGTGAGATTATTCCTCTCCATACCTCTATCACTCCTCCACATGTGTGTAAACTCCCCCCCCCCTCAATTATCACCTATTTGTCCTCTTATTCCCCCTTTTATCGGGTAATTTTCGGCGAGAATTTCCCGCCCGTTGTTTCATGGTCACTCAGGAGGCAGTTAGAGATCCTAGCAACAAAGAGACTTCACTTGCAAGACGGCAGTGTCGATCAGGAAGTGAGAGAGAGCGGTTATACCTCACGCCGGCTCTCACCTTCCTGTTAGGATCGGTCGGCAATAATACATCTTTTTCACCCCCAAATACTATTCCCACTTGTTTTATTGCTGTTACGTTAATATCTTCATATTAAACATAAAATTGGCGCATATGAATAACCAATATCGATATTTATGGTAAAATTACTATTTTCGTTTGGAATGAATACAAATATCTTCGCCTGACGTGCACTTTCAAATACCATAGCTACGCGCTTCCCAGGTTAAGGAGAGCCTTTGCTGGCAGAGGCATGCTCTCTATCTATCTATCTTGTATCTCTACAGTTTTTGAAACTATTCTTTATTCTAAATCTCTTAAGCATTTCTCTTCTTGTAATCTACTCTCAGATCGCCAGTATGGCTTCCTTAACCCGTGGAGCCCCGGCTAGTTTTGTAATGTTTGTTCACCAGAACCCGGCCGGTTTTCAAAAAATGGTTTTATTCCAGAAACAATAGCGAATGGGTTAGGAAGGAAGGAAAAACCACGAAAAACCGCTCAAAAAGCTTAAAAAATGGTCCTACAGAGCCCCGAAAACGTATTTTACAAGAGTAAAAAATTGAAGGCAATTACCCCAAAAAACCTGGTTATTGCGCGCTCACGCGCACGCACGTGGACTTTGAGAGTTTTCAACCATCGGCACGGTTGCGTGGGATACGTACACAGTTCCCATACAAATCTGAGCCCTCTTGAGTGGCTACACCTGAGGTTACGGTCGGCGCAATTAGGGTGACGCGTCAGGCGCGTCTCTGGGGCTGTGTGTTACATACATCGCCGACGCGTCAGACGCATCGCTGGGGCTGTACGGGTTAAGGGTCGCTCTACTGGTGATCTTCTTTGATGTCTTACTATGTCTTGGTCATACTCCTTTCAGGACTTAGGCGAGACCTTTTCTATTGCACTAGACATATCGAAGGCCTTCGATAGAGTCTGGCACAAATCTTTAATTTGTAAACTACCCTCCGGTTTCTATCCCTCCATTTTTTTTTTTTTTTTTTTTTTTTTAAAGAGACAATGAACGGAGGAAGGAAAAACACAGATAAAACAAAAAGGTCCATGTGCCTAAAGGCATCCTCCATTCATAAAATGTTTGTAACAACTGGATTTAAACATTTGTAGATTGTAAGTTTGTGGAAAGCAATTCGTGGGAAGTGAATTCCAAAGAGTAGTAGCTCTGGGGATAAATGAATTCTGATAAGCAGAAGTTCTGCATTGTGGAGGAGAAAGTGTAAATTCATGGGCGCTCTCAGCTGCCCTAGTTCTACGGGGAAAGATGTGGAGAGGCGGCACAATTGAAGCAAGTTCCTCGGAACAATTGCTGTGAAAATATCTGTAGAATAATGCAAGGGATGCAACGTTTCTTCGTATGGATAATGTAGGAAGGTCCTGTGTGATTGCAGGGTTATTGATTAATCTAATAGCTTTATTTTGAATTTTGTCCAACTGCCTCAATGCAACCACTCTACTTCCACCCCACAGAGGTGAACAGTAATCCATCTGAGAACGCACATGACTTTTATATATCACGGCCAACTGCTCGTCAGTGAAGAATTCTCGAATTCTGTACAGGAGTCCCAGTTTTTTAGAGGCATTCTTAGCAATGCTTCTAACATAATGTGTCCAGCTCAAGTTAGTAGTTAATGTTACACCGAGAATGTCAATACTAGGGGAAGTGGGAATATTTACATCATTAAAAAATATATGGGAATCAGTGAGATTCTGTCGGTTAGAAAATTGAATGTACTTGGTTTTCTGTGCATTAAAGGAAACTAGATTCTTTTGTCCCCATCCATTAATTCTAGAAAGGTCCTGGTTCAGAGAAATTGCAGTGTTTATTTTTGAATTTATAAGATCGGGTTGGGTGAAAGAATTGGTAAATGTGAAGGAACTGTGGAGTGTTGAGTCATCTGCGTAGGAATGTATTGGATTATGAGTGGTAGATATGAGATCATTGATATGAATGAGGAACAGAATTGGGGCCAAAACTGATCCATGGGGAACACCAGCATTTATTGAGTGAAATTGAGAATAAAGGCCATCTACCATTACACGTATTTTTCTGTTGTGAAGATAAGAAGAAATTAGTGGAACTAATGATGCAAGGCCGTAGTGTGACATCTTCGACAATAAGGATTGATGCCAGACTCTATCAAATGCCTTTGATATATCCAGTGCTATTGTATGTGTTTCACCATGTTGGTCTGTAGCTTGGTTGATTTGATGCGTAAGAAGGCAAAGCATGTCTGCAGTTGATCGACATCGTCTAAAACCATATTGCCTATCACTGATTAATTTATTATTCTCAAGATGCTTAATTATGTGATTATTTAATATAATTTCAAAGACTTTACCAAGAGTGGAAGTTATAGCTATTGGTCTGTAGTTTGATGGATCTGAAGAGGCACCTTTTTTAGGAACTGGATGGATGTTTGCTTCTTTCCAGGGTACTGGGAAGCATGAGGTATGAGTAGACAGACGGACATTTTTTGCCAATACAGGAGCGAGCACCAAGGAGCAATTCTTAAGTACTATTGGAGGAATTTCATCTGGACCAGGAGCCTTATCTACCGAGAGATTCTGCAAAATAGTTTTGACATGTCTGGTGTGGATCTTAAGTGAGGGAATTTCAGGCGAATTAAAATTAAGTACAGGGACATCTTGATTTATTTCATCTAAGGTTGAGTTGGTGGAGAAAATATCCGCAAGAAGCTTAGCTTTACCTCGTGGGTCACTTACAAGATTGCCAGTCGGAGATTTTAATGGTGGAATGGATGAAGCAGTAGTGAAGTTGGATTTAAATGAGTTAAGAGTAGACCAAAATATTTTGTTATCATTTGGATTATTTAGAAGTTTATTTGCCTGCTTGTGGAGAAAGTTTGATTTAGTTAGGTTTAATACAGTGCTGTATATATCTGTACCTTTGTCTCTAATTTCCTTTTTGGCTGTTCCATAGCTGCGGTTGTGGACAGCCACCGTTCACTTCCTCAACCTATCAACTCCGGCGTTCCTCAGGGTTCTGTCCTATCTACAATTCTCTTCCTATTATTCATCAACAACCTTCTCAACTGCACCTCCAGCCCCATTCACTCATATGCTGACAACTCTACATTACACAATTCAACTAGCCTTCCAAAACACCATTCATAACAGGAACTCAAACAACTCCCATAAGGAAGCCATAACACACTTATCTTCTGATCTCTCTACTATCTCTATTTGGGGCAGAGAAAACCTTTTTACTTTCAATACTTACAAAACTCAATTTCTCCATCTGTCTACTGGTCGCTCCCTTCCAGAAAACTATGACCTACTTTTCAACAACATACAAATTAACCCTTCATCTTTTTAATATTCTTGGTGTTTCTTTTTCTTCTGATCTCTCTTGGAAAGATCATATCACCACTCTTGCTAAAACAGCTTCCCAGAAGCTGGGTGTGCTCAACCACCTCCAGGGGTTCTTTACCCTGCCCTGCAAAACAAATTCGAGTGCCATGTTTAAACTATGTGTGTTAACATATTCCATGATCAGCTTAACAAATGTCCACCATTTGAGTTGTAGTAAATAATAATCAGCATAGTTCCGACTACCTGTAACCTGCCATAATCAAGATAATAGCTGGTTTGTCTTAATATTTAAATATAGTGATATACAAATATGACCTGCACAATGGCACAGAAACAGAGTGTGGGAAGGGCTGCATTAGCTCTTGATATTTCAATATATATTCTGATACAATTGTATGTAATAATATAAACAATTTCGTCCCAGCCCCGAGAGCAGTGAAATACATTATGTTGTACTATCTTTACCGAACATTACGTAATCCTTCAACATTTGTTTACCTGCTCAGATAATGACGAGTTCTACCGTCACGAACATAACTGAGTATAATATTATAAGGTGTTTAAAGAGTGTATTCAACCTTATTAACCCTTTCAGTACTATGATGCTTATTTCACTATATATATAACCTTAGACGTTTTTACTCAGCTTAGGGAGACCCTCTAAGAATCACAGGATTAATGTCTATTAAAATATATTAAACATCCGACTCCCAAATTCACTTCTTAAGCTGAGAAAATAATCTAAAGTTAGTCAAAGTATGGAAAGCTTCATTGTATTTAACTTATATTGTTCCAAATATATCCCAATAATCCCACATTATACAACAATGTGTATGTCTGAGAGAGAGAGAGAGAGAGAGAGAGAGAGAGAGAGAGAGAGAGAGAGAGAGAGAGAGAGAGAGAGAGAGAGAGAGAGAGAGAGAGAGAGAGAGAGAGAGAGAGAGAGAGAGAGGTCTTAAATTCGGAACTCATAGGGCTGTAACAAAACTATAATCCATTCATGATAGGTAGGCCAAAAATCTTGACCACTAACGTCTATATCTCATTAAAGACTAGAGTAATCGAGCTATTATTTCTGCCATTAAGGAATGGTTAGCCAGGCAATAGGTGTGGACATTTACAGCCCATTTGTTGTAGCCCTTTTTGAGTTACAGAGGTTAGGGATCACGATCACTGGTCTACACAATATAATGAACAGGGTTTAGTTCGGATGATAAGTGTGTAATTATACATTTGAGGTATAATTCCAACAATTTTATAGGTTTTTTGAAAACAAATGGTGAACACTTCAAAAGTTTTGGTCAATATAAAGATTTTCTAATTAAATTGCTAAAACATTGTTTCGATTGTTTTTATCTAGTTTAGAGTTGTGTACAGGTGTTTTGATGTGTGATAATAGGCGGAAATGCATATTTACCCATTAAACAACAATAAAAAAACACGCCCCTCCACTCGCAAAAAAATACTATTTGGCCATAATCGTTTGCCGTGGGATACAAATATGTTGGGGGAGGGGGGGGGGGGGGCTCATATATTTAAAAAGTAGGTGGCAAAAACCTAATGTTCCCCAACGCGAGTCGCCGAGGCTACACTCGCGGCGGATGTAAAGAAACCTACCCGCCTCTTGCGAGGTAGGCGATATAGAGGATATATTATTTTTTTTTTCATGATCAGTAATACATTTTTACGCGCATTTAGACACATACAGGAATGAAATATATGTTTTAAGAAACCTATAGGCCACGATAAAATAGATGTATGAATTTAATTACAAGATCTTTATATTGTCCAAGGTTTTCTATAAGGAATACAAACCAGTGAGGCTTTCTAAGTAAATACTGCATTCCAATTAATACAGTTAAAACGTGTAGTACTTTCGATCCATATTATTCATACAATGTAAACAGTGTATAAATGATCCCCTTTGAGTGATATAGCGAAGTAGTTTGAGGTGGTACGGTCATGGTTAGAGAATGGAAGAGGACAGAATGCCAAGACAGATATACTGTATTGAAGCCAATGAGTGGAGCAGCTGGTAGTGGAAGATCACCTTTGGTTTTTGGAAAGAAATTGGAAAAATACACTGAGGAAAAGCTTCCACGTAATAGTAGGGGCATTGTGCTACAGGCAAAGGAAGCTTGTCGTCACTAAGTAGTCTGGAGGTGTTTCTATCATGGCCATCCATTAGCGGGGGATTCCCAGGAGGAAGCAAGATGTCGGAGATGATGATGAATGATGATGATGAATGATGATGATATCTTGTACACAACGTTATAGCACGACCTCAATTATATTAACCCCTTGAGGATTATGACGTGTTGGCAGTTTATTCTGGCTACAATTAGACGATATAATTTAGATTAGGAATGGTATATGGACCACAGAGGGTTAATTGAGACAGTTTTTATCCTTTTAATTCCCACAGATCCTTCCTAAGCTGCATAAAATCTTTTACCAATAGCCATATAAACTGTCAAAATTCGTCATGGTCCTCAAGAGGATAATAATGTAGTAGAAACACTGTGTGAACGATCACCACTTTACTAAGCTGAAGAACAAACATCTAGATTATTTAGAAACAAATATATTTAAAACAACGTGTAAAACATTATTTGGGTGACTAATGTGTGTTAATTATTTTTGCCTACACTTCTGGCAGTTCACAATGACCTTCAGTAATCATTGAGTGTTGAATATTATACATGGCCATATTTTATAACGCCCGCCAATTAATTAACTACACTGTAATATGTGCCTGCAATTAACTACACTGTAATATGTGCCTGCAATTAACTGATGAAGGCCGTGAATGAATACTATCGAAAACCCTACAGTCTGTTAGATTACATAACTGACGGTAAATTACTACATTTTCGTATTCATTACTCAGCAATTACGAATATTTGTAGGGATATATTCATATATATATAGTTAATTACGAAAACTTGGCCTTATTATGATTCAGAAACAGAGTACTTTCATATGTTGTCCATTGGTGTCGTTGAATCAGTTGCTAAAGGATAAGAATTTCTGCCAGACGAAAATAATCGTCATTACTTGTAGCTCTTGGATGTATTTTACCTTTACATTATGATACCGAGTCTGTTATTTAATATTAACTACTGCAGTACTATCGATGACTAGTTAAGGGGAGGTGTTTATTTGTTTTTGGAACCCCTTCTTCCTCATGTTTAGCACCATTAGTTTTGAGATATTAAGACGTTCGCCTCGTTAGTTTGATGATTTTTAGATCTGTCGCCCCATTTCTTTGTCAATATTAAGACTGTTCTTGCTATTTAGGTGTCGATTTGCCTGGCGAGCGATAGCGAGCCTGTAATTTCCTATGGAATGTACTGTACGCATAAAAGGGATAGAGGTGGAAGGGGGAGAGGCCTAATAGTCCTGATGGGCTGATGGCCTTCCCAATAATGATGGGGGAGAGGAGGATGGGGTGTGGCATATGAGGAAGCAGCGAGGGAGAAGAAGAGGATGGTGGGAAAGAAAACGGGTGGCATGGAGGGAGAAGAAGAGAGGGAGGAAGGGAGGTGGAAACTAAAACGGGAGGCATTGTGGGAGGAGACGAGGAAGGAAGGTGTGAAGGAATACTGGAGGCATTGTGGGAGGAGACGAGGAGTAAGGGAGGAGGGAAAGAACACGGGAAGCATAAATGGAGAAGAGGAGGAGGGAGGGAGCTGAGAAAGAAAACGGGAGACGTTGAGGGTAGGAGAAAAAAGAGGAGGGGTGGTGGCGTGAACAGCATAAACAACACATTATGAGAGGTGGCCAGATATCAAACAACCTTTATACGAAACATGAAGCACCCTTACCTTTGTATCTACACCTCTTGTCTTCTCTCTCTTCCTCCTCTGCTCTTCACGAATCAGAACAACGGACACATAGCTGCGGAAACGAAATACGAAAGTATGTTGAAAACCACACACGAACCAACCACCAAGACACACACAGTAACTCCGAATGAGGGATCAGCAGCCTTAGCAGGATTTGATAAAGTTGCTAAATATTATAAACACCAGAATATCGCTAGCAAATTGGCAGAATCACCAGGATATTGTTTAGAAATGTTTTAAATCCCCCGAATATCGCCAGAAATATGGCAGAGATCCTAGTATATCACTTAAAGAGTACCACAAGCCTCCATGATATTGCTAAACAAATATGCTGTTAGAAAATTGCCGCTATATTGAAGTAAGCGTTTCTGGATCTAGCGATGAAGTAGCTAGAATGGCAACAGTGGGGTCATATCACATGAGTTGGCGGCGATGATTTTCGTAGGTCGTATTTGTAAAGTAATGGAGTAATATTAACAAGTGCGATTATTAAAACTCAATAATATATTGTGATTATTGAATGTACTGTACATAATGGAGGACAATAATGTATCGATATGTTCAACAGTATAAACAGAAATATATTATTCTTCATATGGCAGATTCTAACACCATTGTCACATCTCATTGGCTGTCATCGTCTATTACCAGTGATGCCACCCACGGAGCAGAGAATTGATCTAGTAGGTTCATAAACAATGGGACACGTTACATTTAAAAAACATTTAAATATTACCTCAGACACAATTATTTCCTCATTGTTCTGTTTTTCTTGATTTTCGCCACATCAAAGACAACATTGAACATTTACACAAGAAAGATAGTGACAGTTTGTGCGGGTGTTCTGCTGTATTTATGTTGAAGTGGATAACTTTATATAATGACAAGTTATAGTAGAGTCGCGGTAATTAATGCTGATACATTATGAAGCCTCGAACTATTTAGAGAACTTCCAAAATACAGTTTCCAGTAAACAATATATAAAGAGTTGCAGTTCAGCCAGAGACAGCTTCGGAAATGTCTGTATGAGCATTAATGACCGCGACTGTACACTATAAGACACACATCCTGGCCAATGGCAATCATTAAACATCAAAACGAGGCTCTGAAAAGAAAATATTAGTTCAAGAATAATGAGAAGGTTCGATTCAGTTCGGGATAGATCCGAAACCTTAAGGCCAATATGTATTCCCTAGAGCGTCTCAATATGATCCTTCACCGATATGTATTACTTTTGTATTCAACTTACCAGTTCAACTTATCAGTTGAAAATAGATGCGAGACTGAGCTGCACCTATTGGTGCTTAAATTACTCGTTTTTGGTCAATTGTCTATAATACCATCTCTTCATTTATGCCTCTAACATGTTTATCATAATTGTATTTAATACTGTTCACATTACATGAAGTTACTACCTTATTAGGTAGATAATTCCACGGTTGTACTACTCTTTGCGAAAACAAATATGTTCTGTTATTTTTGTTGCACTCTTTCTTGAAAAGCTTCCTCTGATCTTATTCAGTTTAGGGGGATCTCTAGAAACCAAAGTTGTAGAAAATATTCTTCATTGACTTGCATTGTCTTTTGCAATATCTCGGTGTACTTATAGGCGATGCTTAACGATGACGTAATTTCCGTCTTACTCTGATACCATTAGACGATTTTCTTTAGCTTGAAATATACGTTTTGGGTTCAACGAGGTAAACCATATTATCAATATTTGAATAACATTGGACCTTCGTAAGATTCATAAAGTCGTATAATGTTAGCTGGAAAAAGTTTAAAAAGGCGCCATCATATTGAAGAAGTTAATAATGAGAAGATATATTAATAACCGGATCACTCTACTGAAAGCCGTAAAACATATTTTGAATACATTCAGAGCAAAATGTGTTAATATAAAGATAATGCAAAGTCTATGGATGGAGTACTGTGGCTTATTACCTTCAAAACTCTCCTTCATAAACTACATTGACTATGTTATCTTATTATGGCTACTTTCAGAAGATATTATAAGTATCTTGCTTTATTTATCAACAACATTACGGGTACATATTATATCTCCATGTAAAATACATCAAAAAGTGGTGCCTAATATAAACACAGAACTACAAAAAGAGTAATCCGAAAGAAGAAATATAAAGCAAAAAAACTACTACTGTATAAGTGACATTCGCTAGAAACAAGAGCAAATATGTCTCTCTATAAAGAGAAAGACATATCAAAAAGAAGTGTCTCAATCATAGAATCAAAGAAATGCACAAATAGTAATTCGAAACAAGAATTAATAGAAGTGTCTAATACAAACAAAGAAATGCAAAAAGAGTAATCCAAAATATGAAATACAAACTAAGTAAACTATCAAAGAGGAATAAGGCAGATAAAAAGACAGTTATCAGACCAAATAATGAGGAGCAAGAGCTGGCAGTAGATACAGAGAAAACAAGTGGTGTAAGTAGCACCAACGAACTTGACAATAATCTTGACCTCTTAGCTTCTTAAAATTCAAAATGGATGAGAGCAATGCGGCTGATGTATCTATCATTTGAGAAGAGTCCACCAGGGAATAGGTGTGGATATTTACGGCCAGTTTGCTCTAGGCCCATCTGAGTTACAAAGAGGTCAGGGGTCAAGATTATTGTCCAGTTCGTTGGCGCTACCTATAGTTAGATAATAAGTGTGTCTGAGTGTGTGTGTTTGGGGGGGGGGGGGGAGGTTCTGGATCCCCTTCTCCCTCATAATTACCCCCATTATTTCGAGATTTTAAGATATTCGCTCCATTAGTTTGGCGATTTTTAAGACCTTTTGTGCCAAATGGGTGTTCATTTTTTCTTGCCGAGCGTTAGCGAAGAACTGGCATTTGGTCGGAGCAATACACAGCACTAGAAATAATAGATAATGAGAGCAATACAAGTAAGAGAAAGAGAGCAAGATGAGAGCAAGGTGACATAGTTAAAGATGAGACCCGTTTGTTGACCTCCAGGTACAGGGGCTGGGTTAATGGTGTCTGGAGAGAGTTACACAGAGTTACACAGGTACAGGGGCTGGGTTAATGGTGTCTGGAGAGAGTTACACAGAGTTACACAGGTACAGGGGCTGGGTTAATGGATGTCTGGAGAGAGTTACAAAGAGTTACACAGATACAGGGGCTGGGTTAATGGATGTCAGGAGAGAGTTACACAGAGTTACACAGGTACAGGGGCTGGGTTAATGGATGTCTGGAGAGAGTTACACAGAGTTACACAGGTACAGGGGCTGGGTTAATGGATGTCTGGAGAGAGTTACAAAGAGTTACACAGATACAGGGGCTGGGTTAATGGATGTCTGGAGAGAGTTACACAGAGTTACACAGGTACAGGGGCTGGGTTAATGGATGTCTGGAGAGAGTTACACAGAGTTACACAGGTACAGGGGCTGGGTTAATGGTGTCTGGAGAGAGTTACACAGAGTTACACAGGTACAGGGGCTGGGTTAATGGTGTCTGGAGAGAGTTACACAGGTACAGGGGCTGGGTTAATGGTGTCTGGAGAGAGTTACACAGAGTTACACAGGTACAGGGGCTGGGTTAATGGTGTCTGGAGAGAGTTACACAGAGTTACACAGATACAGGGCTGGGTTAATGGTGTCTGGAGAGAGTTACACAGAGTTACACAGGTACAGGGGCTGGGTTAATGGTGTCTGGAGAGAGTTACACAGAGTTACACAGATACAGGGGCTGGGTTAATGGTGTCTGGAGAGAGTTACACAGAGTTACACAGATACAGGGGCTGGGTTAATAGTGTCTGGAGAGAGTTACACAGAGTTACACAGGTACAGGGGCTGGGTTAATAGTGTCTGGGGAGAGTTACACAGAGTTACACATATACAGGGGCTGGGTTAATAGTGTCTGGAGAGAGTTACACAGAGTTACACAGGTACAGGGGCTGGGTTAATGGTGTCTGGAGAGAGTTACACAGAAGTTACACATATACAGGGGCTGGGTTAATGGTGTCTGGAGAGAGTTACACAGAGTTACACAGATACTGGGGCTGGGTTAATAGTGTCTGGAGAGAGTTACACAGAGTTACACAGATACAGGGGCTGGGTTAATGGTGTCTGGAGAGAGTTACACAGATACAGGGGCTGGGTTAATGGTGTCTGGAGAGAGTTACACAGAGTTACACAGATACAGGGGCTGGGTTAATAGTGTCTGGAGAGAGTTACACAGAGTTACACAGATACAGGGGCTGGGTTAATAGTGTCTGGAGAGAGTTACACAGAGTTACACAGATTCAGGGGCTGGGTTAATAGTGTCTGGAGAGAGTTACACAGATACAGGGGCTGGGTTAATGGTGTCTGGAGAGAGTTACACAGAGTTACACAGATACAGGGGCTGGGTTAATGGTGTCTGGAGAGAGTTACACAGATACAGGGGCTGGGTTAATGGTGTCTGGAGAGAGTTACACAGATACAGGGGCTGGGTTAATGGTGTCTGGAGAGACTTACACAGATACAGGGGCTGGGTTAATAGTGTCTGGAGAGAGTTACACAGAGTTACACAGATACAGGGGCTGGGTTAATGGTGTCTGGAGAGAGTTACACAGAGTTACACATATACAGGGGCTGGGTTAATGGTGTCTGGAGAGAGTTACACAGAGTTACACAGATACAGGGGCTGGGTTAATAGTGTCTGGAGAGAGTTACACAGAGTTACACAGATACAGGGGCTGGGTTAATGGTGTCTGGAGAGAGTTACACAGAGTTACACAGATACAGGGGCTGGGTTAATGGTGTCTGGAGAGAGTTACACAGATACAGGGGCTGGGTTAATGGTGTCTGGAGAGAGTTACACAGAGTTACACAGATACAGGGGCTGGGTTAATAGTGTCTGGAGAGAGTTACACAGAGTTACACAGATACAGGGGCTGGGTTAATGGTGTCTGGAGAGAGTTACACAGATACAGGGGCTGGGTTAATAGTGTCTGGAGAGAGTTACAGAGTTACACATATACAGGGGCTGGGTTAATGGTGTCTGGAGAGAGTTACACAGAGTTACACAGATACAGGGGCTGGGTTAATGGTGTCTGGAGAGAGTTACACAGAGTTACACAGATACAGGGGCTGGGTTAATGGTGTCTGGAGAGAGTTACACAGAGTTACACAGATACTGGGGCTGGGTTAATGGTGTCTGGAGAGAGTTACACAGAGTTACACAGATACAGGGGCTGGGTTAATAGTGTCTGGAGAGAGTTACACAGAGTTACACATATACAGGGGCTGGGTTAATGGTGTCTGGAGAGAGTTACACAGAGTTACACAGATACAGGGGCTGGGTTAATAGTGTCTGGAGAGAGTTACACAGAGTTACACAGATACAGGGGCTGGGTTAATGGTGTCTGGAGAGAGTTACACAGAGTTACACAGATACAGGGGCTGGGTTAATAGTGTCTGGAGAGAGTTACACAGAGTTACACAGATACAGGGGCTGGGTTAATGGTGTCTGGAGAGAGTTACAGAGTTACACAGATACAGGGGCTGGGTTAATAGTGTCTGGAGAGAGTTACACAGAGTTACACAGATACAGGGGCTGGGTTAATGGTGTCTGGAGAGAGTTACACAGAGTTACACAGATACAGGGGCTGGGTTAATGGTGTCTGGAGAGAGTTACACAGAGTTACACAGATACAGGGGCTGGGTTAATAGTGTCTGGAGAGAGTTACACAGAGTTACACAGATACAGGGGCTGGGTTAATGGTGTCTGGAGAGAGTTACACAGAGTTACACAGATACAGGGGCTGGGTTAATGGTGTCTGGAGAGAGTTACACAGAGTTACACAGGTACAGGGGCTGGGTTAATGGTGTCTGGAGAGAGTTACACAGAGTTACACAGATACAGGGGCTGGGTTAATGGTGTCTGGAGAGAGTTACACAGAGTTACACATATACAGGGGATGGGTTAATGGTGTCTGGAGAGAGTTACACAGTTACACAGATATAGGGGCTGGGTTAATGGTGTCTGGAGAGAGTTACACAGAGTTACACAGATACAGGGGCTGGGTTAATGGTGTCTGGAGAGAGTTACACAGATACAGGGGCTGGGTTAATGGTTTCTGGAGAGAGTTACACAGAGTTACATAGATACAGGGGCTGGGTTAATGGTGTCTGGAGAGAGTTACACAGAGTTACACAGATACAGGGGCTGGGTTAATGGTGTCTGGAGAGAGTTACACAGATACAGGGGCTGGGTTAATGGTGGCTGGAGAGAGTTACACAGAGTTACACAGATACAGGGGCTGGGTTAATGGTGTCTGGAGAGAGTTACACATAGTTACACAGATACAGGGGCTAGGTTAATGGTGTCTGGAGAGAGTTACACAGAGTTGCACAGATACAGGGGCTGGGTTAATGGTGTCTGGAGAGAGTTACACAGATACAGGGGCGGGGTTAATGGTGTCTGGAGAGAGTTACACAGAGTTACACAGATACAGGGGCTGGGTTAATGGTGTCTGGAGAGAGTTACACAGATACAGGGGCTGGGTTAATGGTGTCTGGAGAGAGTTACACAGAGTTACACAGGTACAGGGGCTGGGTTAATGGTGTCTGGAGAGAGTTACACAGAATTACACAGATACAGTGGCTGGATTAATGGTGTCTGGAGAGAGTTACACAGAATTACACAGATACAGTGGCTGGATTAATGGTGTCTGGAGAGAGTTACACAGAATTACACAGATACAGGGGCTGGATTAATGGTGTCTGGAGAGAGTTACACAGAATTACAGAGATACAGTGGCTGGATTAATGGTGTCTGGAGAGAGTTACACAGAGTTACACAGATACAGGGGCTGGGTTAATGGTGTCTGGAGAGAGTTACACAGAGTTACACAGATACAGTGGCTGGATTAATGGTGTCTGGAGAGAATTACACAGAGTTACACAGATACAGTGGCTGGATTAATGGTGTCTGGAGAGAGTTACACAGAGTCACACAGATACAGGGGCTGGGTTAATGGTGTCTGGAGAGAGTTACACAGAATTACAGAGATGCAGTGGCTGGATTAATGGTGTCTGGAGATAGTTACACAGAGTTACACAGATACAGGGGCTGGGTTAATTGTGTCTGGAGAGAGTTACACAGAGTTACACAGATACAGTGGCTGGATTAATGGTGTCGGGAGAGAATTACACAGAGTTACACAGATACAGTGGCTGGATTAATGGTGTCTGGAGAGAGTTACACAGAGTTACACAGATACAGGGGCTGGGTTAATGGTGTCTGGAGAGAGTTACACAGATACAGGGGCTGGGTTAATGGTGTCTGGAGAGAGTTACACAGAGTTACACAGGTACAGGGGCTGGGTTAATGGTGTCTGGAGAGAGTTACACAGAATTACACAGATACAGTGGCTGGATTAATGGTGTCTGGAGAGAGTTACACAGAATTACACAGATACAGTGGCTGGATTAATGGTGTCTGGAGAGAGTTACACAGAATTACACAGATACAGGGGCTGGATTAATGGTGTCTGGAGAGAGTTACACAGAATTACAGAGATACAGTGGCTGGATTAATGGTGTCTGGAGAGAGTTACACACAGAGTTACACAGATACAGGGGCTGGGTTAATGGTGTCTGGAGAGAGTTACACAGAGTTACACAGATACAGTGGCTGGATTAATGGTGTCTGGAGAGAATTACACAGAGTTACACAGATACAGTGGCTGGATTAATGGTGTCTGGAGAGAGTTACACAGAGTCACACAGATACAGGGGCTGGGTTAATGGTGTCTGGAGAGAGTTACACAGAATTACAGAGATACAGTGGCTGGATTAATGGTGTCTGGAGAGAGTTACACAGAGTTACACAGATACAGGGGCTGGGTTAATTGTGTCTGGAGAGAGTTACACAGAGTTACACAGATACAGTGGCTGGATTAATGGTGTCTGGAGAGAATTACACAGAGTTACACAGATACAGTGGCTGGATTAATGGTGTCTGGAGAGAGTTACACAGAGCCACACAGATACAGGGGCTGGGTTAATGGTGTCTGGAGAGAGTTACACAGTTACACAGATACAGGGGCTGGGTTAATGGTGTCTGGAGAGAGTTACACAGAGTTACACAGATACAGGGGCTGGGTTAATGGTGTCTGGAGAGAGTTACACAGTTACACAGATACAGTGGCTGGGTTAATGGTGTCTAGAGAGAGTTACACAGATTTACACAGATACAGTGGCTGGGTTAAGGGTGTCTGCAGAGAGTTACACAGAGTTACACAGATACAGGGGCTGGGTTAATGGTGTCTGGAGAGAGTTACACAGAGTTACACAGATACAGTGACTGGGTTAATGGTGTCTGGAGAGAGTTACACAGAGTTACACAGATACAAGGGCTGGGTTATTGGTGTCTGGAGAGAGTTACACAGAGTTACACAGACACAGTGGCTGGGTTATTGGTGTCTGGAGAGAGTTACACAGAGTTACACAGATACAGTGGCCGGTGTGAGAGGATCCTCCCCACACATGTGAACAATACTCATTACAAGGACGCACCGTGCCCCTGTACAGAGCAAGAAGCTGTGCCGGGGTAAAGAACCCTTTGAGGTGGTTGAGCACACCCAGTTTCTGGGAGGCTGCCTAAGCAAGACTTCTAATATGGTCCTTCCAAGTGAGAGCAGAAGATAAAGAGACACCAACAAATATTGAGAGAAGATGAAGGATTGATTTTTTTATTATTGAGATATAAGGGAAAGTCCTCTGGAAGTTCTGGACGGGTAGTAAAATGAAGAAATTGGGTTTTGGAAGCATTAAAGATAATAAGGTTTTATCTGCCTCAATTGGAAATAGTATTTAGATGAGAGGATAAGTGTTCTATGGCTTCATTTCGTTTGTTTCTGAGGGATTGCTGGCTGGGCCGTTCTGGAAAACTAATTGAGTAGTGTAACATAGAGTCATCTGCGTATGAATGGATGGGACTGGAGGTACAGTTGACAAGATCATTTATGAAAATTGGAAAAAGAATGGGAGATAGGACAGAGCCCTGAGGAACACCGGAATAGATAGGATGAGGAAGTGAGTGATGGCCGTCCACAACCACAGCTATGGAATGGTCGGAAAGGAAATTAGAAACAAATGAACTGATGGAGGGATAGAAACCGAAGGAGGGTGGTTTAGAAATTAAAGATTTGTGCCAGACTCTATCGAAGGCTTTCGATATGTCTAGTGCAATAGAAAAGGTCTCACCGAAGTCCTGAAAGGAGGATGACTAAGAGTTAGTAAGATATGAAAGAAGATCACCAGTAGAGCGACCCTTAACTCTTGTCTAGCGGGGGGTTTTGGGCTTATTTGGGCATATTCAGGCCCTCCTGAATGATAAATCAAGTATCTGCATGAAAAGAATGTATTCAGCAAAACACTAGGCGCTAAAAGCTTCAAAATGAGACCAGAACGAGCTACGTAGCACTCGTGGTTCTCATACAGTGGTACCAGTAACATGGGAGTTTAGCGTATAGCGGTATATTTTTCCCAGCTACGCTCACTACTGGCTACACTGCCGGCCTCTCGAGAACACAGGGAGGGTGAGTTAGTGGGCGGCGGTAAGCCCTGGGTGTCGGCCGTGTGGCCTGCTGCGCTCCCGGCCATTTGCACTCGATTTTAACCCTTTAAAAGCCTTAATAATGCTCCTAACTTGCTTCTTTTTGGATACAGACTTAATCAGGACCCGCTCTTTAAGTGTTAAGGAAGCCATACTGGCGATCTGAGAGCAGATTATAAGAAGAGAAATATTTAAGAAATTTGGAAGCAAGAATAGTTTCAAAAACTTTAGAGATACAAGAGATGAGAACAATTGGACGATAGTTGGAGGGTTGAGAGTGGTCACCCTTCTTTGGGATAGGTTGAATGAGAGCAAACTTCCAGCAAGAAAGGAAGACGTTAGAGGAGAGACAGAGACGAAAGAGTTTGCCTAGGTAGAGAGTCCGCACAGAAGCACATTTTTTTAGTACAACAGGAGAAACACCGTCCGGAGCGTACGCCTTCTTAGAATTAAGTCCAGAGAGGGTTGAAAGTACATCTCTAGAAGAGATTAAGCTAATAGGCATAAGTAGGAGAAAGGGGGGTAGAGAGGGAGGAATAGCGACATAGAAGGTTGTTTCTAGGCAGTGTTACCAAGGGTTTAATTTCTTTTACCACTAGTAAGAAATATCTTAGCCCAATTTAGACGCAATTCAAGTATATATTATCTTACACCTAAATTCTAAAGTACAGTATTGAATATGTGATCTGCGTATCCATGCATCAGAGGGTTAATACATGCCTTCCTCCTCTCAAGTCATATCAGTAAACAATTACACATACATATTTCTGAGTCATCATCCTGTCCTGTCTCTCGCTCTCTCTCTCTCTCTCTCTCTCTCATTCCCTCTCACTTCACCACTTTAACAATTACTTCCTCCCCTCTCTTGACCAGAGCCGTACCTAGGCTCACAGGTCTTTTTTAAGCTAGATTCCCTTATACTTCATCCTTAGCACTTCACCTAGGCCACACTTAGGATCAGAGCACTCCCTTAAGCTCAACTCCCTTATAACTCACACTTTTATTCACTTAATTCGTATAAGCTCATCATACAAAAAGTCCTCATACACAAGAAATACTTCAATCATCCATATATAACTTAAGCAACTCATATTTATGCCAATACCTTATAACATTTGTTTTCATTAAGGAGTATATAAAAACAATTATATTGGTATAAATATATCAACCTTGTATACTGTTAATCTACGCTATTCAAAGATGATATCTATTTATACATCACAATTGTATTAATTGTCGATAGAATTATCCAACACCACATCTACTACACCGGGCAAAAAGGATGAAACATGAATTTCCAACGTTTTCTTCTGGCCTCAGACCATTTGATGTTCCCAGTTCCCGACAACCGTAATGGCTGATCTTGGAATCCCTCGGTAACAACACAGGCATTAATGGATTTACTGCAGCCCCACAGACCATTGATCTTAGAGAGAGAGAGAAAGAGAGAGAGAGAGAGAGAGAGAGAGAGAGAGAGAGAGAGAGAGAGAGAGAGAGAGAGAGAGAGAGAGAGAGAGAGAGAGAGAGAGAGAGAGAGAGAGAGAGAACATGGAACTCGATCACAGGTTTTTATCTAGTTCTTTGGTGAGAGCATTGTGGTGGTGGTGCCGTTTAGTCAGAGGAATTAAGGCTTGAAAGCGAGGGTGAATAATAGAATATGTCTATGTGCCTAAAGGTATACTCCATACATATAATGTTTGTTACAATTGGATTTAAACTGTTTTAGATTGCAAGTCTGTGGAAAGGCGACAACTATAAAAGGTCCATGTGCTTTAATCATGCTCCATTCATAAAAGGTTTGTAGCAATTGGATTTAAACTGTTTTAGATTGCAAGTTTGAGGAAAACAACTCCAAGGAAGTGAATTCCGGAGAGTAGTAGTTCTAAGGATACATTCATGTTGATAAGTGTAAGTTCTACTTTGTGGAGAAGAAAGTGCAGATACTGTACATGGGAGTTTCCTGCTGCCTTAGTACTGCGGTTAACGATGTGGAGAGCTGGCACAATCTAAGCAAGTTCCTCAGTTATTTTGCTGTGAAAATTTCTAGAGAATAATGCAAGAAATGCAAAATGTCTTTGAATTAATAATCGATGAAGATCCTGCGTGATTGCAGGGTTATTGATTAATCTAATTATTTTATTTTGAAATTTGTCAAACCGCCTTAAAGAAACCACTCCACATTCATTCCACAAAAGTGAATATTATTTAATTAGCTTGACTTGGGAGCCAGAGGTTTATGTATGTATTTCATCTGCTGCCAGGCTATGTACTTCAGCTTACGTGAAACACATCATTGTCCTTGAGTCGTTCCTTAACACACAAAGAGCGGGTGGTAGTGTATTTTACACTGTGCCGCCCAGCGTTTTTTTTTTACCCTAAATAGGGTTGTTTCCGTGCTCATTTTCATGCATAAACAAGACCCATAGCATAAAACAAGTATCTATCCCTAAAAGGGCGTAAACAGAGCTTTCCAATGACACCCGAACCATTCTTGTACGACCACTGGTTCTCTTGCAACGATCGTGCAACACAAGTGCCAAAAACCTAAAATAAGATAATTTCCGTACATAGTTCCCTGTGTAGCGAGTGAGAGAGGGGGGAGGAAGGTGGTATACAGATCAGTACGTCCACGGTGGTCGTGGGGAGCGGTCATAAGGTTACTACGCTCGTCCCACCGCTCAGCTCTCTCTCTCAGCAACATTACATGCTGAAAATGGCACTCGACATATGTGGTGCACCGCTACATAGTCCAAATTTATTTAACTCGACAGATGTCGTGCGCCGTTGGTTAAGGATTAAAGGCCCAGTGACTCTTAGTAACGTTGAGGATTCCATACTATTGACAAATAAACAAATGAGTTGGAATAATATCCTTATGCGAAATAAATTCAGATTCAACAATGTTTAATGTTGTTTAAGGTTTCATTAGGTCATAGCGTGGTTGGTAAGATACCTGCGTATTATTTCTAAGATCATGATTTTGGTTCCTGGTTAGGGCGACAAACATTTGCATGACATCACATGTATATGTGAACCTCCAAACATGTCAATATCCCTATGTAAAGGTCGGAATTGATTGAGATAGTCCTTCATGTTTGAGCTGCCTCGGCCTTAATGTAAAATATGTACTATATGTACGTACTCTGGAATATGGGTCTACAATGTGTGCTGGGCTGGAGTAGTATTTATCCACATAAAGCAAAGAATGAAGTATGGTTGGTAAGATGGCTGGCTCTTATCTTAAGATCGTTTGCACAATTTCCAGCCAGGGCAAAAACAATTTGCATGAACGAACGTGTGTGTGTGTGTATATAACTGTTTATATTTAAATCATACATTTCAATGACACACACTTGTTTCTAACTTCTAACCCTTCTTCTTATACTGTTGATCTTTTCTCTCCTTTGGGCTCCTCCGACCATAAACTTATCTCTGTCACTTGTCCTATCTCTCCAGTATGGCCACCCGATCCTCCTAGCCGGCGGCGCTTGTGGCACTTCGGCGCTGCCGACTGGGAGGCTCTCCGGCAGTACTTCTTTGATTTACCATGGAATGATTTCT
This sequence comes from Paralithodes platypus, assembly GCA_032716605.1. Lineage (NCBI taxonomy): Eukaryota > Metazoa > Arthropoda > Malacostraca > Decapoda > Lithodidae > Paralithodes > Paralithodes platypus. The sequence goes on along the minus strand of CM064565.1, from coordinate 19,302,877 downwards.
GCTTCCGTGGCCGGGGACCCTCGGAGAGTGCTGAACGCATTACCGAGGTAATCCTATCGGGCATGGAAGCATACATTCCATTCTCTTTCTCTCAGACTAATGCTAAAAAATGTTGGTTTACTCACGCCTGTTCTACTTCTGTCCGCAATAAGGAGGAAGCATTCAAACGGTACCGACGCCTTAAAACTCAAGACTATCACTTTCTATGTTTCTGCCAGGAATCAAGCCAAATCTGTTCTTCAACTTGCCAAACACTCTTTCATCAATAATAAATGCACTGAACTATCCAACTCTAGCTTTTCCCAAGCTTTCTGGCATCTAGCCAAAAACCTCTCCAACAATTTCTCTTCCTCGTCTTTCCCTCCCCTTTTCCACTCTGATGGCACAACCATCACTTCTTCCTCTGACAAAGCTAAACTCTTCGCTCAAACTTTTGTTTGCTAGAAACTCAACCTTGGATGATTCCGGTGCTATTCCTCCCTCTCCACCCTCCTGTCTCTTACTTATGCCTAATATCCTAATCTCTTCTAAAGATGTACTTTCTACCTTCTCTGGGTTTAATACTAATAAGGTGTACGGTCCGGACGGTGTTCCTCCTGTAGTTCTCAAAAACTGTGCTTCCGTGCTAACTCCCTGCCTAGGCAAACTCTTTCGTCTCTGTATATCCTCTAACGTCTTCCCTTCATGCTGGAAATTTGCTCACATTCAACCTGTCCCAAAGAAGGGTGACCGCTCTCAACCCTCCAACTATCGTCCAATTTCTCTCATCTCTTGTCTTTCTAAAGTTTTTGAAACTATTCTTGCTTCCAAATTTCTTAAGCATTTCTCTTCTCATAATCTGCTCTCAGATCGCCAGTATGGCTTCCTTAACCCACTGAACCCCAGATAGTTATTAATAAATGTACCACCAGGGCCCAGCAGGTTTTGATTTTTTTTTCCAGAAACAATAGCGAATGGGTTAGGAATGAAGGAAAAACCACGAAAAACCGATCAAAAAGCTCAAAAAATAGTCCTACAGAGCCCCCGAAAACGGATTTTACAAGAGTAAAAAATTGAAGACAATTTCCCCAAAAAAACAGGTTTTTGTGCGCTCACGCGCACATGATTAAAATTTGAGAGTTTTCAACCATCGGCATGGGTGCGTGGGATACTTACACAGTTCTCATATAAATCTGAGCTCTCTAAGTGCCATAGGACCGGAGTAATTGGGACCGGAGTGACACTGACGCAAACGTTGCGTCGCTGGGTTCTGGTGATCGAACATTGCCGACGCAACACGTGCGACGCTGGGATCCAGCGGGTTAAGGGTCGCTCTACTGGTAATCTTCTTTCATATCTTACTAACTCTTAGTCATCCTCCTTTCGGGATTTCGGTGAGACTTTTTCTATTGCACTAGACATATCGAAAGCCTTCGCTAGAGTCAGGCACAAATCTCTAATTTCTAAACTACCCTCCTTCGGTTTCTATCCCTCCATCTGTGCCTTTGTCTCTAATTTCCTTTCCGGCCGTTCCATAGCCGCGGTTGTGGACGGCCATTGTTCACTTCCTCACCCTATAAACTCCGGTGTTCCTCAGGGCTCTGTCCTATCTCCTATTCTCTTTCTAATTTTTATAAATGATCTCCTCAACTGTACCTCAATTCCCATCCATTCATACGCAGACGACTCAACCTTACACTACTCCATTAGTTTTTCAGTACGCCCCAGCCAGCAATCCCTCAATGACAAACGTAATGAAGCCATAGACCTCTTAAATTCTGATCTAAATACTATCTCCAATTGGGGCAGAGAAAACCTTGTTACCTTTAATGCTTCCAAAACCCAATTTCTCCATCTATCTACCCGTCAGGATCTCCCAGCGGACTATCCCTTATTCTTCAAAAATACAAAAATCAATCCTTCATCTTCTCTCAATATTTTTGGCGTCTCTTTTTCTTCTGCTCTCAGTTGGAAGAACCATATTACCAGTCTTGCTAAAGCAGCCTCCCAGAAGCTGGGTGTGCTCAACCGCCTTAGGGGGTTCTTTTCCCCTGCACAGCTTCTTGCTCTGTACAGGGGCATAGTGCATCCTTGTATTGAGTATTGTTCACATGTGTGGGGAGGGTCCTCTCACACCGCTCTCCTAGACAAAGTTGAAAGGAAGGCCTTTCGTATCATTAACTCCCGTCCACTCACTAACTCTCTGCAATCTCTCTCTGTCCGCAGCTATGTTGTATCTCTCTTGCTATTCTATCGCTACTATAATAATCAGTGTTCCTCAGAGCTTTCCCAGTGTATACCACCTCCTTTACGTAGGGCACGTGGTACCCGTCTTGCAACTCAATCCCACCCCTACTCTGTGCAACTCTCCAACCCAAGAGTGAAATGTTACTCTCAAACTTTCTTCTACTCAACAGCTGAGCTCTGGAACTCTCTCCCAGAATCAGTCTTTCCCTCTTCCTATGACTTATATTGCTTCAAACTCCGTGTGTCCAGGCATTTTGGCTCGAACATCCCTTGATTTTGGCCCTGTCACTCTTTCAACTATGGGGGAGGCACTCGCTATAGGCAGTTCTGCCTGTTGTCTCCCTCAATCACGTAGAAAAAAAAAAAAAAAAAAAACATCTGAGGGAACTACTACTGGAAGTGACTAACTTTGACCTTATTTGAGAGTTTGACCTTATATTAGCTCTTTGGAGTGAATGTGACCTTTGGGTGACCTCTTCCTGTGACTCCCGTAGACTGACCTACTCTGAGTAAACACAGCTGGTCAAGGCAGATTCTCACGACATCTTTTTCTGACAGCAACCTCAATAGTTATAGATAATTTGACCTATGTCAAAAACTACAGACTATTCTTGTAAACCAGCTGGTAAATGCTATCCATTAACAGCTGATGTATCGATAAGTAATGGTAACATAATTATGAAAACACAATTAACCTCTTTGTACACTCAAATACGTCCATGCCAGTAATTAATATTTTGGATACACTGTTATGTTAGTAAAATTTGATATATGAATCTAAATAATATTTGATCAACATAACATACTACCACGTTGTTTGGTAATTATGGCACAACAATTGCATTAGGTAACACATTGAAATTAAAGAAATATGTGAAACACAAACACACACTAAAAAACAAAAAAAAACAAAAAACAAAAAAACACACACACTAACAAAACAAAAAGACAATCATGTCCACTCCCCTTACTACAAAATTTCTAGAAGTGTTAGGCCCGGCGGGTTTATTGGGTTTCTTACAAAGTAAACGTTCCTGGGTCGGGGTTTACTTTTATTATGTGTGTCTTTATGTTGTCTGATAACGTTTTAATATCTTTCTAGATGATGCACATATTTGTGTTGGAACCACGCAGGCCAACAATTAATTTGTTCCTTGAATCATAACTCTCTCGAATGTACTTCTTCATATTACATGTCCTCCAACTTTCTATCCACAACAGTTTAAATTATTTTGTGTATACGTTTTCCTTGAATGAAGAACATCATTAGGTGAAGGGATTATGTATTAAGTAACATTTTTGTCTTCCGTTCTTTTGTGTAAAACAAAACTCTAAATGTTACCATAGTAAACACTGTGAACATCTTTGTAGAATTAAATAGATTAATAAAGGAAAATGAGTGAACTGAAGTTACTTCTATAAACTTGGTTCCTTATACCTAGTTTGACATTAGATAAATAACACCCTTTTCAAAATTATTAAGAATACGAATGTTAACCCTTTTAGTATATGGTGAAACTTAATAATCTACTTTAGCAATCACAAGATTATTTTATTCAGCTTAGGAAGAACCTGTGGGAGCCGGAAAGTTACAATAGAGCTTGTTTATACCCCTTTAAATCACATATGTCGTCCTAGCAGAATAATATTATCTAATGATAGCCAATATAAAATACAAATCGAATTTCGTATCCCTATCGGCTTAATAGTTAATGACATTTGATAATAAATCAATTCTATCTATCTATATGCTCAGGCCCAATCCCCATTTTGGGGGTAGCCGACTCAAGACAGAGCAAGAACAGGGAAAACACAAAAACAACATAAAACAAAAAAATAAACACAGATAAAAAACACAAACTCTCACACATCCAGGTCACCAAGGAGAAGACACAGAGACCAGGGTTACCAAGGTCGCTCCAGCACTCCCCCGGCCCCTGACCACCCAGAAAGGTTCCGATCTCGGCAGGCAGACATGCAGCGGAGCCAAAGCCACAAGCCCTCCCACCACACTTCCAGGCACACCCTTCATATTAATCGTCTCCCCGGGCCAGGCGCCTGATGGACTATTAGCTAGTCCAACTTGCGCCCGACCCCTTACTCCAAATGACCAAGTGTTCACTCAACTATTCACAAGCATTCTCCATTCACTCCTGTCCACCACCACTTCCCCTGCCTGATCTATAGTCATTCCTCTATCATCCAAAGCCTTTCTTACACAGTCTCTCCATCTCAATGGGGGTCTTCCTGCCCTTCTATCTCCCCTTGTACCTGACTCACATATTCTCTTTGTAAGCCTTTCATAATCCCATTCGTTCAACATGACCATACCAGCTCAGCACCCTTCTGTCCACTCTGGCTGACAAATGTTCCTGCTGCCCCTATCTCCTACGTATCTCTTCATTCCTCAATCTGTCTCTACGAGTAACTCCACACATACTCCTCAAGCAGCTCATCTCCATCACATCCAGCCCTCTTTTCTCCTTTTTCTTCAGAGCCCATGTCTCAGCCCCATACATCACTGTTGGCACAACAATTCCTTGATACAGTGCACTTTTTACTTTCACTCCGAGATTTCTCGTCTTCCACATACTTCCCATTGCTCCGAAAACCTTCCTTCCTTCACACACTCTCTGTTTTACCTCCACTTCCATACCTCCACTCCTGCTTATTGTTCCTCCTAGATATTTAAAACACTCTACTTGTTCCAATATTTCTCCATCCAGCCTCACATCTAGATTCACCCTATGCTCTCCCCTATTACACACCATTACTTTACTTTTATTGACATTCACCTTCAGTTTCCTCCTTCCACATACCACACCAAACTCTTTGACTACCCGCTGCAGTTTCTCATCAGAATCCGCCACCAATGCTGTGTCATCAGCGAACAGCAACTGATTCAACTCCCAATCTCTACCATTCTTTCCTACTAAACCCAATCCTCTTCCCATAGTTCTCCTTTTCACCTCCCTCACCACACCATCCATAAACATATTAAACAGCCATGGTGACATTACACAACCCTGTCGCAAACCTACCTTTACCTCAAACCATTCACTCAACTCTCCATTTCCTACTCTCACACATGCTCTGCTCCCTTCATAAAAACTCTTAACTGCTTCTAACAAATTTCCTCCTATTTCATAAATCCTTAACACCTTCCACATTGCTTCACGGTCCACACGATCATACGCTTTTTCCAAGTCCATAAAAGCCCAAAATATCTCCTTATGCTTCTCTAAATACTTCTCGCATAACTGTCTTACTGCAAACATCTGATCCACGCACCCTCTTCCCCTCCTAAAACCGCACTGTTCTTCTCCTATTGCAACTTCCGTACACTTTATTATCCTCTCTATCAACACCCTGCCATACAGCTTTCCAACCACTGACAATAAACTAATACCTCTATAACTTGAACACTCCTGCCGATCTCCCTTCCCCTTGTACAACGGCACAATACATGCACTCTTCCAGTCTATTGGTACCATTGACACAGCAAAGCACACATTGAAAAGTCTCACCAACCAATCTATTATCACATCTCCACCCTTCTTTATACACTCCACAGCAATACCATCCAAACCTTCTGCTTTTCCCGCTCTCATTTGCTTCACTGCTTCTTTCACCTCATTTTCCTCAATCCTTTCATTCATTCCCTGCCACCTGGGTGGCCTGGGTAACCTATCTCCATCCACCTCTGCTTCAATCACTGCTTCTCTTCCATCTCTTGTATTTAACAAAGATTCAAAATACTCGGCATATCTTTTCCTCACTTCAACTATTGTTAACGTATTGTTATGAAGGGATCAACATTATCCGGGTGAGGGCTGGTCCTATCCAGAGGGAGATTTGGCATCCTCTACACAACCTTAGCCGTTTCTGTCTATCTATTTTACTGTCCTGCGTTTTCTTCTGGGGGCAGGAGGCTAGGAATCATCTTCCCCTTGTAAAATTCACCTACTATACTCCAACAGACCTAAACAGGCAGTTTTGGGTGCAGTCGGCTACCCCTACATAGGTGCTGGCTGTTCATATCTCTCCCTTATCTCCCTCCCTCCCTCCCACCAAAGGTCAATAATTGACCTTGCCTCGCACCACCTCCCCTGTGTTTGAGTGAGGAGGGGAACGCACTCATCAGCTTACTACTGTGTAGCAAACGTGAATGCATAGATAATTAGTATTGTTATAATAAATTATATTACTATTTATATAGCTCTCTCTCTCTCTCTCTCTCTCTCTCTCTCTCTCTCTCTCTCTCTCTCTCTCTCTCTCTCATATTGGTGAACGTTATATGCCATCTCTTCTGCGTGACTATGCAGGTGTGTGGGGCGATTTAGAGAGGCTTCCATTGTGGATGGTGGCAGAGTCAGGAATGAACTGAAGTGACAAATTAATTTAGTTTACACATTACTGTACTAATTTCCTGGGCCTGGGAGCTTGCCATCAAGTGGTGTTTGTTTTGTTTATCAGGTGTGAGTGTGAGCGAGTGTTTTGCCTGCCCTGATCTGACAACGTCGCAGTAGCATCCCTGCCAAGTTTTGTACAATGTCTGTTGTATTTACTAACAAGCGAATTAATTATAAAAAACAATAGTGTTTTTGTACATATAGAATTAATAGTCTGAGCATTTCAACCCGACTTAAGGTACTTAACCCTTAACCATCGGCGCGCAACATATGTCGAGTTAAAGAAAACGTGCCCATATGCGGGTCTCGACATATGTCGAGTGCAATTTTGAGCACATAATGTGCTCTGAGAGAGAGCTGAGCGGTGCGAGGAGCATAGATTCCCGCCTGACCGCTCGCCTCCACTGCCGTGGGTCGACTGAAATTTATTACACCCTCCTCCACCCTCTCTTACTCGCTACACAGGGAATTAGTTAGGAAATTAACTTATTTTAGGGTTTTTGCACTCGTGTTGCACGATCGTTGCAAGAGAACCAGTGGTCGTAGAAGGATGGTTCAGGTGTCATTGGATAGCTCTGTTTACGCCCTTTCAGGGATAGATACTTGTATTACGCTCTGGGTCTTGTTTATGCATGAAAAAGAGCACGGAAACAACCCCATTTAGGGTAAAACCACCCGCATGGCGGGTAATAGAAGTAACCGACCCACCCGCTCGTAATGTGTTAATACCGAAAATAATATATTTTCGTTGTAAAGAATTATACATGTGGCACCAATGTAAAGGGATTAACCGCAGGTAGGACTGCCTGTTTAGGTCTGTTGGAGTATAGACGAGACAGAGTAACGAGCGAGGGAACGCGAAAGTGATTATGGATCATAAGAATTGGAACTTTAAATATTGTTTCTGCTCAGGCTCTGTCTCGAGTCGGGTATGTGCCTGAGTACATACATACGTACATACATACATACATACATACATACATACTGTACATGCATACTATAAGTTACAGACTAATTGTATTCCGTGGTTACACTCACTTTTTCATCCTAATTATGAAGCCCTATATTATTGTATCCAACCACGTGCATGACAACAACATAAGTACAAATCATCACTAACATTAAAAGGTAATTTTAGTTTCATTTTAAGCTTGAATATGATGACCTTTTGTCATTCCCTTACTAACTTAGAACACATTATAACTTCGGAAAAGAGGTCCCAGCTCTAGTGTTGCTTTTCTTTTCACTTAAGCTTGCAAAAACAACTTGCAAGTTGCTGCAGCCTGATTTTACTTTCTGATGACCAAGTTTGAGGAAGCTTGTTAGGGGTTGGACCATGTTCGACCTCCTGAGTTATAATTGATGTCCATAAAAAAGGCTACTATTGATATTTCAGAGTAGCAAGTATATTCCAGTGGTTGTTACATAATAAAGGTAATATCCTCCCCAATCTACAAACAACAGTGAGGTGAACACATCCATATCACATTAGGTAATTGTTAACCTATAGTATATAATGAACAAGAGCCTCAACCAATACGATCTCCCCAACAGTTTTCTTTGACGCCATAAGTATTATCTTTATGTTGTTTTCCTTGGTATTAACACACATTGTAAATATCAACTTCAGAAATATTCTGTAGTAAATGTGCATCTAAGAGCACTGCCTCAGAATCCCAGACAATAATCAATTAACCTTTTCCTTATTACTTTGGTTATAATGGAACGATTGCATTCAATTTAGGAAGGATATGTCCGAGTTAAAAGAGTAATTATATTAAGTATAGCTTGAAGCCTTTTGATACAAAGACGTTCTTGGTATATGATTATAATCGTCTACTGATAATCAAAATTAAAATTGTATAAAATGGTGTAATCACAATGAAACGGTTCAATTACAGTAAGGTAAGTATGTAATGCTTATATCATACGAGATAACTCATTCAGTACCGGTGACATAATGGTCAATATATTCTGGCAACTAGTAAACGATTGTATTCAGCTTAGGAAGAGCGTCTACCAATTAGAAGGTTATAGACTCTATCAATTAATCCTATTAGCTATCATATATAATTTATAAGCTTCATAAAATCGTCTAAATATAGCTGAAATTCAATACAAATACATGACCGGTACAGAAGGGGTTATATATATATATATATATATATATATTTGTCTATTTAATGACTAGCCCTATCTTTATCCATTGGGGGGGGGGGGGGAAGAGAGAGAGAGAGAGAGAGAGAGAGAGAGAGAGAGAGAGAGAGAGAGAGAGAGAGAGAGAGAGATGGTGAATGAGTTAATTAACCCCTTAACGATTGTGATGCACTTTGACTGTGTATTCTGACTATTAGTAGACAATTTTATTCAGATTTCAGATCCCTTTTAATTACCACATATCCTTCCTAAGCTGTGTAATATTGTCTAAAGATATCTAAAATTAACGATCAAAACGCGTCATGATCCTCAAGGGGTTAAATTGTATAAGAAACATAGCCTAAATTGTACAAGAGCATAGCACAAAGTCAGACCCCGAAATATAGGCCTTCTTTCCCTTCCTACCATATGTCTTACCAGAGGCCTAATGTAAAAACTTGTGGTGACAAATAATGTATCCCGTGTCTGAGTTTACTGCTGCCCATGTATCTTACTGTTAGTCCACGTCGGGGAAGTGGAATCGGACATTTATATTTATTTCATTCAGGGTGGATTTCAAAGTGGAATAAGAGAGGGAGTAGAGACCGGGAGTGATGGGAATAGAATGTCTGTCACTAATGTGTTGTGTGCAGATGACACAGTGGCGAGAATGCCCTGTTCCAGATGGTGAGGATATTTGTGGAAGTATGTGAAAGACGAGGTCTGAAAGTAAATGTTAAGAATAGCAAAGTAATGGGAGTAGGAAAAGAAGGAAACACTGTGTGATTTATGGATTACTGGAGAACAGCTTGAACTAGTAGAAGAGTTTGTTTATCTGGGAGCCATTATTGAACAAAGAGGATAATGTGCAAGATAATTAGAAAACAGAGTAACACGAGGAAGAATGGTAGCTGGAGCATTCAAAGCTTGTTTAGGAGCAGAAACTTGAGTATGGAAGCAGTGAGAGGATTGCATGAGGGTGTGTTGGTGCCGACATTGATGGATGGATGTGAAACTCTGGTATGGTATAAACACGAAAAGTCACGAGTAGAACAGTTGAAATGGATTTGTTAAAAAATGTGTGTGCTGTTCGAAGAATAGACAACGTAAGAAGTGTGAATATAAGGGAGGCATGTGGAATAAAGAAATCGATAGAGGAAAAGGTTGAAGAAAGTGTTATCAGATGGTATGATTACATGATAAGAATGCCAGGAGAAAGAATTGCTAAAACAATCTATGTCAGTGAATGTGGAAGGAAAAAGAAGGCGTGGGAAGTTGAGAAGAAGATCGTATGATATGGTGTCAGAATGTGTGTCAAAGCGTGGAAAGGGAATGGTTGAAGCAAAATAATTAGCAAACGACAGGAATGAATAGAGGAAGTTTGTTAAAGAGAGTACTTGAAGGTATCTGGAACCTTTTAAATTACAAACATGAAAGATCTTTATCCCAGATGTTGATGTGAAGACTGAAGAGACCTTGTCCGGAAGTATAACATTTGAGGTGAAGCCATTGACTTTGGGGGCTGATGAGTGATTGGTGCTTCTGAACGCTTGTGTACTTGCTTGTTACGCTGGCCAGCTTGCCAGAATGTACTCGTACTCGCTAGCGCTCGCCAGGGCAGTGAAATGGGCTATAATAATCGTAGAACGATGTTCTTTCTTTCTTAGTATTCATGTTGTCACAGACAGATCAGTGTTTGTCTTAATTCTTGTCTGTGACACTTGGAAGTATTTTATATCATTGATAGAGTTATAAGATATGTAGTGTGATAGTTGCAAGGAGAGAGAGATAAGGGAAGCAGCGAGGTGGTAGTATGTGCGTGTGTATGTACGTGTGCATTCCTCGCTTGGGCAGGGCCACGCGCTCGTGATTGGCCGGCGGGCCTGGCGTGTCATATGACGCCTGCTCTTCATGACGTAGTGGTCTGTGATTGGGGGCCGCTGTCTTAGCTTAGTGGGTGGGGGGATCCTTCCCGCGTGTCTCCTCAGAGCTTGGTTTGTTGTGCTTGGTCCTAGACGTCCCTTGCATTCTGTCCCCAATCTAACCCTCTTTACTGCTGTTTCTCTCTCTGAACTCCTTCTTTCCAATACTTCTCATCTTTATTCATTTATCCATCCCTTCTGTTTCTGCATACGACTTCCATAGTCGGCCAGTCGTATTACCAGCACCAGTTCTCACATATATGTTTTGCACTAGCTTTAGGGATTATTAGAGTCATAGTCGTATGGTATCATAGTATTGGGTGCTTCTAATTATTGGGTTGTTCTTTCCTACTATAAGGGCCTTTACCGGGCAAGTGACCATATATGGTAACTTAAACGGGTGGCAAAGATGGCATCCCCCAGCCGCCCGCAGATGTCGAAACATGATGCAATCGCCTCCCACTGTTACGTCCTGGGATATATAAACACTGGGCTCTTTCTAATGGCTTAGGTATGCGGCAACAAGCAACAACGGAAAACACTAGTTCCAACCCTTATCTATAAGCCCAGGCAACAAACCACCCTAAACCGTCAAGAGTCCTGCCTGGACAACAAGGTATCCTATGACTCGGTTACAGGGTGCATGCACTATAGACTGCTGATAGACAAGCAGGCTATATAAAAGATCACACAATTAAGTTGACTTAAAGCTTCAAGGAAAAGATAGATAACGGAATTAAATTGCAGAAACAATTTAATAACAAACTAGAAGAAAGTACATTTAACGTTACGTTAATTAATACAACTAATCACCCCTGCGTGAAAGAAGGTGAAAGCAAACAGTCCTCAAAACATCGTACAGGTAGACAAGATGCAGGTTTCTAAACTGCATGTGGCTACTGTAGGATCTGATGCTTAGCAAAGAAAGTACGTTACGGATTTAGAGAACTCTTAACTCATAAGCAGGAATAAATACTAGTGATAGGACCTACAGTGTATAATGGCATAGGTATAATTAAATAAAGGCAGCAACTCGCAACATAACCACATACAGGTGTGCTTCTCACTCATAGTCAGGCAAGCCTGCTCGGACAGAGTCTCTAAGCCACACCCTGACTCACAATGCTCACACAAACGGTAAACTGTGGCACAATAACAAGCATACAGAGATAATAAACCCCTAACTGTTAATCTGCCAGGTGGCAGAGGTCTAGCCGGAAGGATATAGGCTTCGGATACCCGGGCTGAGCCACCTGCTCTAGCCTAGGGACGTTCCCAAGTCTGTGCGCCAAATTCCTCTAATTGAAAGGGTGCTCTCTTGAGAGACTCAGATCGCAAGTATCTGACTCTCTCTTGGCGACCCTAAAACAAAAGCAAGACGTGATAGCGCAGTGCTGAGTGGACTAGGCAAGGGCCCTCACACAACACAACACTAGACACACAGGGACACAGACAAGAAAATGCCCCCAGACTCCCACGGGTATCCTAGAAAAGTCGTGTGGGTCCACAGGACTCGCACCAGCAGACTTTACTTAAAGGATCGCAAAAAGCCTCCCCTCCGGTCTAGCCCCTGCTAACCTGACACAAGAACACACTAGCAAGCATGAAACCACCAAATATGAGACAACAAAAAAGCTTCCTAGGTCTCATTAACAATTACATCTCTGCATAAAGCCCAAGATCCTATCTAATTATCTGAGAGCTCGTCGTTAATACAATAATAGATATAAGGTCTATCAAGGGGATGGGATAATTAAATAGATTGGTGAAGTAGTGGAAGGAAGGTATACAAAGTAAGAGAGAAACATTCTAAGTGGGGTTGAGAGGGATAGATATAAAGGGGGTCCGAAGGGTACGACAGTGAGGAGAGTTCTGAGCCTTAAATCTGTCTGGACCCCACCCTAGGCATACAAAATACATCCCAGGCTTGGCAACACTCAACACTGTTGCCTGGTCAAAATCCTCTACCCCGTGCGTGAGTCGAAACTAAGCCTAACGTTGCAATCAAATGCATATGGCAACGCTTCAGGCTCGTCCCAAGCTGGCACGCGAAGCAACGTCCCAAGCCGGTCTCTCTCTCCGCCCTCACTAGACTTACATCTTATATATTATAATGAAATAATCAACTATCGAGAATAAAATATACTAAGATGCGTTGGTTAAGAATAAGGGCAGCTTCAAGCTGTGAAACAACATAAGAATATCCCAGACATTAGTTACGTTGTCGTAGGATATATACTAAGGAAAAGCCTGCCGACCGGCTGCCACCATCCGGTTTCTAAATGGCTGGGCAGCCGACGCGCGCGCATGCCCGCACATGGCTACTATGCAGAAGCGTCACACCTCCCCCAAGATATAAGACCCTTGACTCAGTTCTTCATATCTAACAGAAAGCTTCTCATAGTACCACACACTGTTGCGACACAAGGCACTATATATAAACAAAATCAAGACTGTTGCGCTCCACCGAGCAAGTTCAACTCACTTAGCGACAATAAGCGAAAACATTCAACTTAGATACTGCTACAACATCTAATACAAAATTGTACACATTATAAAAAATAGAGTTTTTATAAGGTTTTTGCTTTTTTAATTTGTTTTTTTCGGCTGAACTACAGTGACAGCCTATTTTCCTCCACACTCAACCCTCAATCCTGTGGCAGTCTAACCAACATCATCCACCCTTGATAGACAATCCGCTATCACGTTATCAGAACCGGCAATATGGCGTATGTCCAGATTATACTCCTGAAGCATTAGTGACCACCTGGTCAGCCTCATATTCCGGTTATGAAACTGATTCAAGAATTTCAGAGGGTGATGATCGGTATAAACCACTACGACTGGTCCGAAAGCAGGAACATATACATCGAAGTGCCTGAGCGCCAGCACTATCGCCAGGAGTTCTTTTTCAATTACAGAGTAATTCCTTTGTGCACTATTGAATTTTTTACTGTAAAAACTCACTGGATGTTCGATACCTTCATCATCTGTCTGTAACAAGACAGCCCCAGCCCCTATGCCACTGGCATCAGTCGCCAGCTGAAAAGGTCTGCTGAAGTCCGGGGCCCTGAGTATGGGGTGGGTACATAACAGGTGTTTCACCAAGGAAAACGCCTCTGCACACTCAGGAGACCACCGGAACTTCTTGTCCTTAGATAATAAGTCAGTTAAAGGTGCAAGTCCTGCGAATAGCCTTTGATGAAGCGACGATAATAGCCTATCATACCTAGAAACCGCATGATTTGTTTCTTAGTCGTAGGCTGGGGAAACTGATCGATGGCTTTGATCTTTGTCTGTGGAGGGCACACCTGACCCATCCCCACCTCGAACCCCAGGTACAAAACTGTGGCTTTGACAAAATCGCACTTACCCAGGTTTACCACCAAACCTGCTTCATTCAGTTTATTAAAAAGCTGTCCGATGTGAGCACAGTGACTGTTAAAATCATCGTCGTATATTCTGACATCATCTAGGTACACCGTACAGTTGGGAATGTCGGCTACAATGTCGTTCATTAATTTCTGAAACGTTGCAGGGGCATTTTTCAGCCCGTATGGCATAACATGGCAACGATATGTGGCACCGTCCACCACAAACCCACACACCTCTCGCGCTCGCTCAGACAAGGGCACTTGCCAATAACCCTTAACAAGGTCTATCTTAGTGAGGAACTTGGCTTTTCCTATCTTTTCCACACTGTCGTCCACGCGAGGGAGAGGGTAGGCATTTGTGGGGGTTAAACCATTCAACCTGCGGAAATCTATACAAAACCGCACCTTGCCATCTGGTTTGGGCTGCAGTGTGACTGGGGAAGTCCACCTTACTGCACCCTCAGAAATCAGCCCACGTTTCAGCATATATTCCAGCTCTTCCCTAAGTGCTGGTAATTTAATAGGGGGAACACGGTATGGCACTGATTTAAAGGGCGGGTGGTCCCCAACATCGACATCGTGCACCGCTTGAGTAGTGAGGCCAGGATGCTCCGCGAAAACAGCTGGGTTTGAATCAAACAAGTGCTGCACAGCTACACGCTGTTGCTCAGGCAGGTGCAATATCAACTCGTGAGCCACTTGTCTAGAATTCCCCGCCCACTGATCCGCGGAAACATGACAATCCCAATTATCCTCCCCCGCAGCTTGACTGTCCCTTCCTCCTTCTCCACCACGACCGCTGCAGATCAACACCGGGACAGTGAGAGGCTCGGAGGGGCGCCTCACATACTCTTTCATCAGATTTACATGGCAAAGTTGGTTCTTTTTCTTACGATCAGGAGTAGCTACTAAATAGTCGAGATCAGAAACCTTCCTTACAACCCGATACGGACCAGAATACTTGGCAGACAAGGGGTGTCCCACCAGAGGCAGTAGTATCAGTACCTCTTGATCTACTTCAAACTCCCTCAGCTTCACCTTCTGGTCGTATCTGTCCTTCATCTGAGCTTGTGAACTCTTAAGGTTCCGACCTGCTACCTCCAGGCTCCTTAGCATTCTCTCACGGCTTTCAACAACATACTTTAGAAGCGAGCATGGCTTTGTGACTCCCTCCCAGATCTCCTTGACTATGTGGAGGTGCCCCCTGACCCTGTGTCCAAAAACCAACTTCTTCGGGCTAAATCCCAAGCTCTCCCCAGGTACTTCTCTCGCAGCAAATAAAACGTATGGGAGACCTAGATCCCAGTCCTTCCCATTTTCCATGCAATAACACCGCAACATACTCTTGAGAGTCGAGTGCCACCTTTCCAAAACTCCCAGACTCTCGGGATGGTAGGCAGATGACACCACAGACACTATACCATGTTGCTGCATGGTCTGCTTAAACAGAGCAGAAGTAAAATTGGATCCCTGATCAGACTGGATCTCCTGAGGGTAGCCATAACGAGAGAAATAGACAAGTAGGTTTTTGACAACAGTCTTAGCCATCCCGTTGCGCATGGGGTAAGCATCTGGATACCGTGTTGCTACATCCATTACAGTTAGTAAAAATTTATTGCCGGCACTAGTGGGGGGCAATGGGCCAACCATATCGATAACTACTTTGCTGAAGGGCGGCCCAATGACAGGGATTGGTTGTAACGGGGCTCTCGGGATGACCTGATTGGGTTTCCCAACAACTTGACAAGTGTGACACTGTGACACCCATGACACGACACTCGCCTTTAACCCAGGCCACCAGAAAAGCTTGCTCAGAGCTGCCTCCGTCTTACGTGCCCCCAGGTGCCCTGCCAAAGGCACATCATGAGCTAATCTCAATAAGCTCTCACGGCACAACCTCGGTACTACTAACTGGTCCACTAATCCTGACCCGCCTTCCCACTTTTTCTTGGGATCCTGATGTCTCCGATACAAGATCCCCTCGGACAAGAAAAAATCACCAGGCTGCGCATCCCCATCGCTCTCCAGTTCGACAGCACCATTACCACACGCCCTGACTTCAGGATCTTCCAGCTGCAAGGAACATATATCAGCAGGTGCGAGATTATCCAAGTTGATCTTAAATAATTTATTTCCACCTCCAATGTCCCGCTGAGCCATCTTTTCCTCACGCTGCGCATAACGATGCTGTCGCAGAGTCTCTTCCTGCCCTGCACCTACACTATCGGTGACAGGCCCTGGGGCCTCTCCAGACTCTAACATAGGTGCCAATAATGAGTCACCAAGAAACACTGCCGGCTCAAAACTCTCCAATTGACCAACACTTCCCGTTTTCTTGTGACCTTTCCTCCGCGGTTTGATAGACTGAGGTGGTGGCTGCAAGGCTCCGGATGTCTGAGAACGCGTCACAACACACGCCATGGTTTGTACGCTACACATCTCAACCCACTCCTGTTCCTCCCTACTAACGTCGGCCGCCTTCTCGGCAACGACCAAGGGTGAAACCTTAGAAGCAGGCACCGCAAAGTCGTTGCCGAGGAGGAGGTCGACGCCCCCAACAGGCAAGTTCTCTACAATTCCGACATCCAGCTCCTTCGCCACACCACCCACCTCCAGCTCCATCCGCACCAGCGGTTAGGACTTCGTAGCATTGATCCCCTGAACTACCACCACCTGAGCAGCGTTAATCGGTCTACCAGTAAAGTTCCTTAACAAGGTCTGAGAAGTCCCAGTATCACGCAATAGCTTAACTCCTCACCTTTCGCCAGCCCACCTCACAAAACCATGCCCTCTATGACCCCCAAAGACGTCGCGGACAGGGTTCGAGCCTTCCGGACTCTTGAACACAGGCTGTGTCCCAACCTCTGACGAACTACCCTTGGCAAACTCAGAAGATATAGGCGACACCCCTATGCTGCGGGCCAATGACACAACCTTGTTTGGTGGTTTGTTCGGACAAGCATTTGCAAAGTGACCCTCCTTGTGACATGCAAAGCACTCTTTACTCTTTGGTTTCCCTTGGGAGTGGGAGGTACCATTAGACTTCTTATACGGGACGGTATTTGGTATATGTTCAGTTTTATTGTCAGTGCTAGATGGTTTTGTGTATTTATGTGTATCAAAATTCTTGGGAGGGGGAGGGGTACGATCCTTTGCACCCGACTCACTCCTAGCTGCTGCTCCGCACCCTCGAATTAATGACAGTCGGAGGTCAGCCATTTCTGCTGCCTCCTGGAGAGTTCTAGGATTTTTTTCCTTTATATTTAATGTTAAGTCCCCGCCTGTGCACTTAAAGAACTGCTCCAAGAGAACCAGCTCACTCAACTCCTCAAAAGTAGCTGCCCTCTCAGAATGCAGCCAATGTCGTAGTGCATCAGACAAGTCCCGGGCGTGTTCTAGGAAGGTACTATCCTTGCCCGTAGTAACACCCCGAAACTTCAAGTGGTAAGTTTCTGGTTGTAACTCATAGGCCCGTAGCACAGCCTTCTTTAGCTCATCATAAACTACACAGGACTCTAAAGGTAGTGCATCATACGCTTTTAGCCCCTTTCCTAGGAGTCTTGATGACTAATGCTGCCCACTTTTCCTGAGGCCACTGGTGTTCCTGACACTTCTTCTCAAATCGCATAAAAAACTCAGCCACACATAATTCATCGAACACAGGAACTAGTTTAAGCAGGTGCGACAATGATTGGTCCCGATGTCTGTTACCTCCCCCAATATTTCGCCCTGTTACCTCCACTCGAGATCTCTCCAGCTCCCTGTCAGCCCGATACCTAGTAAACTCTGCCTGCAGTTCAGCCATCTCGTATAGCAACCTCAGCCTGCACACTAACCTGTCTTTCGGCGGCCTCAACCTGAGCTCTAGCGGCCTCAACCTTGGCCATCTCAAGCCGAAACAACAAATCTGGAGTCAACCCTTGAGGAGGGGAAGGTGCATTTACTGGAGAGGGTCCCTGTGATTGAATTCCACGCTGCCATTGACCATCAACTTGGGGGTATGTACTAAATTCAGGCACCCTGACGTTTGATACGGGGGTAGAGTGGAGGGGAGGCTGGGGACCAGGGCCCCCAGTCGCCTCTCCACCCAGGTCTCTCCCTTCTAAACCCAATATCAAAGTCCTCAGCTGATCTTTCTTCATGCCACTTAAACCCTGGTGACCCTGAAGACCTGCCACACACTGTAAGCCATACTTATTCAGCTTCAACACCATGTCAGCGGTAAGGGGCACCTCTAAAAATCTTCTAGCACCCTCCTCGCTATCGACTAACCACTCCACAGGTCTTTCTCCCTCCGAGCCCGTATCGTGACCTGACCCATCACTGTGTTCTGATGTATTAGACATGCTTGTGTACTGCAGTAATTATCACGGTTATAGAATGTGCCTTATCTCCTATGCAAGTATGTATATACTAATGTTATTTAAAGTCTTTAATGTGTTATATTGGTTTCTCCAAAAAAAAAACTCTATGTCCACTGTATTCCTCTAATCATAAGGAATCTCAAAACAAATGACCACTATATTCCTCTGTTCAGTAAATCCTATGCAAGGTCGCCATTTGTTACGTCCTGGGATATATAAACACTGGGCTCTTTCTATTGGACTAGGTATGCGGCAACAAGCAACAACGGAAAACGCTAGATCCAACCCTTATCTATAAACCCAGGCAACAAACCACCCTAAACCGTCAAGAGTCCTGCCTGGACAACAAGGTATCCTATGACTCAGTTACAGGGTGCACGCACTATAGACTGCTGATAGTCAAGCAGGCTATATAAAAGATCACACAATTAAGTTGACTTAAAGCTTCAAGGAAAAGATAGCTAACGGAATTAAATTGCAGAAACAATTTAATAACAAACTAGAAGAAAGTACATTTAACGTTACGTTAATTAATACAATTAATCACCCCTGAAAGCAAACAGTCCTCAAAACATCGTACAAGTAGACAAGATGCAGGTTTCTAAACTGCATGTGGCTACTGTAGGATCTGATGCTTAGCAAAGAAAGTACGTTACGGATTTAGAGAACTCTTAACTCATAAGCAGGAATAAATACTAGTGATAGGACCTACAGTGTATAATGGCATAGGTATAATTAAATAAAGGCAGCAACTCGCAACATAACCACATACAGGTGTGCTTCTCACTCTTAGTCAGGCAAGCCTGGTCGGACAGAGTCTCTAAGCCACACCCTGACTCACAATGCTCACAAAAACGGTAAACTGTGGCACAATAACAAGCATACAGAGATAATAAACCCCTAGCTGTTAATCTGCCAGGTGCCAGAGGTCTAGCCGGAAGGATATAGGCTTCGGATACCCGGGCTGAGCCACCTGCTCTAGCCTAGGGACGTTCCCAAGTCTGTGCGCCAAATTACTCTAATTGAAAGGGTGCTCTATTGAGAGACTCAGATTGCAAGTATCTGACTCCCTCCTGGCGACCCTAAAACAAAAGCAAGACGTGCTAGCGCAGTGCTAACCTGCTTCATTCAGTTTATTAAAAAGCTGTCCGATGTGAGCACAGTGACTGTTAAAATCATCGTCGTATATTCTGACATCATCTAGGTACACCGTACAGTTGGGAATGTCGGCTACAATGTCGTTCATTAATTTCTGAAACGTTGCAGGGGCATTTTTCAGCCCGTATGGCATAACATGGCAACGATATGTGGCACCGTCCACCACAAACCCACACACCTCTCGCGCTCGCTCAGACAAGGGCACTTGCCAATAACCCTTAACAAGGTCTATCTTAGTGAGGAACTTGGCTTTTCCTATCTTTTCCACACTGTCGTCCACGCGAGGGAGAGGGTAGGCATTTGTGGGGGTTAAACCATTCAACCTGCGGAAATCTATACAAAACCGCACCTTGCCATCTGGTTTGGGCTGCAGTGTGACTGGGGAAGTCCACCTTACTGCACCCTCAGAAATCAGCCCACGTTTCAGCATATATTCCAGCTCTTCCCTAAGTGCTGGTAATTTAATAGGGGGAACACGGTATGGCACTGATTTAAAGGGCGGGTGGTCCCCAACATCGACATCGTGCACCGCTTGAGTAGTGAGGCCAGGATGCTCCGCGAAAACAGCTGGGTTTGAATCAAACAAGTGCTGCACAGCTACACGCTGTTGCTCAGGCAGGTGCAATATCAACTCGTGAGCCACTTGTCTAGAATTCCCCGCCCACTGATCCGCGGAAACATGACAATCCCAATTATCCTCCCCGCAGCTTGACTGTCCCTTCCTCCTTCTCCACCACGACCGCTGCAGATCAACACCGGGACAGTGAGAGGCTCGGAGGGGCGCCTCACATACTCTTTCATCAGATTTACATGGCAAAGTTGGTTCTTTTTCTTACGATCAGGAGTAGCTACTAAATAGTCGAGATCAGAAACCTTCCTTACAACCCGATACGGACCAGAATACTTGGCAGACAAGGGGTGTCCCACCAGAGGCAGTAGTATCAGTACCTCTTGATCTACTTCAAACTCCCTCAGCTTCACCTTCTGGTCGTATCTGTCCTTCATCTGAGCTTGTGAACTCTTAAGGTTCCGACCTGCTACCTCCAGGCTCCTTAGCATTCTCTCACGGCTTTCAACAACATACTTTAGAAGCGAGCATGGCTTTGTGACTCCCTCCCAGATCTCCTTGACTATGTGGAGGTGCCCCCTGACCCTGTGTCCAAAAACCAACTTCTTCGGGCTAAATCCCAAGCTCTCCCCAGGTACTTCTCTCGCAGCAAATAAAACGTATGGGAGACCTAGATCCCAGTCCTTCCCATTTTCCATGCAATAACACCGCAACATACTCTTGAGAGTCGAGTGCCACCTTTCCAAAACTCCCAGACTCTCGGGATGGTAGGCAGATGACACCACAGACACTATACCATGTTGCTGCATGGTCTGCTTAAACAGAGCAGAAGTAAAATTGGATCCCTGATCAGACTGGATCTCCTGAGGGTAGCCATAACGAGAGAAATAGACAAGTAGGTTTTTGACAACAGTCTTAGCCATCCCGTTGCGCATGGGGTAAGCATCTGGATACCGTGTTGCTACATCCATTACAGTTAGTAAAAATTTATTGCCGGCACTAGTGGGGGGCAATGGGCCAACCATATCGATAACTACTTTGCTGAAGGGCGGCCCAATGACAGGGATTGGTTGTAACGGGGCTCTCGGGATGACCTGATTGGGTTTCCCAACAACTTGACAAGTGTGACACTGTGACACCCATGACACGACACTCGCCTTTAACCCAGGCCACCAGAAAAGCTTGCTCAGAGCTGCCTCCGTCTTACGTGCCCCCAGGTGCCCTGCCAAAGGCACATCATGAGCTAATCTCAATAAGCTCTCACGGCACAACCTCGGTACTACTAACTGGTCCACTAATCCTGACCCGCCTTCCCACTTTTTCTTGGGATCCTGATGTCTCCGATACAAGATCCCCTCGGACAAGAAAACCCCATCGCTCTCAAGTTCGACAGCACCATTACCACACGCCCTGACTTCAGGATCTTCCAGCTGCAAGGAACATATATCAGCAGGTGCGAGATTATCCAAGTTGATCTTAAATAATTTATTTCCACCTCCAATGTCCCGCTGAGCCATCTTTTCCTCACGCTGCGCATAACGATGCTGTCGCAGAGTCTCTTCCTGCCCTGCACCTACACTATCGGTGACAGGCCCTGGGGCCTCTCCAGACTCTAACATAGGTGCCAATAATGAGTCACCAAGAAACACTGCCGGCTCAAAACTCTCCAATTGACCAACACTTCCCGTTTTCTTGTGACCTTTCCTCCGCGGTTTGATAGACTGAGGTGGTGGCTGCAAGGCT
The DNA here is from genome assembly GCA_032716605.1 of Paralithodes platypus. Taxonomy (NCBI): domain Eukaryota; kingdom Metazoa; phylum Arthropoda; class Malacostraca; order Decapoda; family Lithodidae; genus Paralithodes; species Paralithodes platypus. The sequence continues at coordinate 19,280,974 of CM064565.1, read as the reverse complement.
CCGGATGTCTGAGAACGCGTCACAACACACGCCATGGTTTGTACGCTACACATCTCAACCCACTCCTGTTCCTCCCTACTAACGTCGGCCGCCTTCTCGGCAACGACCAAGGGTGAAACCTTAGAAGCAGGCACCGCAAAGTCGTTGCCGAGGAGGAGGTCGACGCCCCCAACAGGCAAGTTCTCTACAATTCCGACATCCAGCTCCTTCGCCACACCACCCACCTCCAGCTCCATCCGCACCAGCGGTTAGGACTTCGTAGCATTGATCCCCTGAACTACCACCACCTGAGCAGCGTTAATCGGTCTACCAGTAAAGTTCCTTAACAAGGTCTGAGAAGTCCCAGTATCACGCAATAGCTTAACTCCTCACCTTTCGCCAGCCCACCTCACAAAACCATGCCCTCTATGACCCCCAAAGACGTCGCGGACAGGGTTCGAGCCTTCCGGACTCTTGAACACAGGCTGTGTCCCAACCTCTGACGAACTACCCTTGGCAAACTCAGAAGATATAGGCGACACCCCTATGCTGCGGGCCAATGACACAACCTTGTTTGGTGGCTTGTTCGGACAAGCATTTGCAAAGTGACCCTCCTTGTGACATGCAAAGCACTCTTTACTCTTTGGTTTCCCTTGGGAGTGGGAGGTACCATTAGACTTCTTATACGGGACGGTATTTGGTATATGTTCAGTTTTATTGTCAGTGCTAGATGGTTTTGTGCATTTATGTGTATCAAAATTCTTGGGAGGGGGAGGGGTACGATCCTTTGCACCCGACTCACTCCTAGCTGCTGCTCCGCACCCTCGAATTAATGACAGTCGGAGGTCAGCCATTTCTGCTGCCTCCTGGAGAGTTCTAGGATTTTTTTCCTTTATATTTAATGTTAAGTCCCCGCCTGTGCACTTAAAGAACTGCTCCAAGAGAACCAGCTCACTCAACTCCTCAAAAGTAGCTGCCCTCTCAGAATGCAGCCAATGTCGTAGTGCATCAGACAAGTCCCGGGCGTGTTCTAGGAAGGTACTATCCTTGCCCGTAGTAACACCCCGAAACTTCAAGTGGTAAGTTTCTGGTTGTAACTCATAGGCCCGTAGCACAGCCTTCTTTAGCTCATCATAAACTACACAGGACTCTAAAGGTAGTGCATCATACGCTTTTAGCCCCTTTCCTAGGAGTCTTGATGACTAATGCTGCCCACTTTTCCTGAGGCCACTGGTGTTCCTGACACTTCTTCTCAAATCGCATAAAAAACTCAGCCACACATAATTCATCGAACACAGGAACTAGTTTAAGCAGGTGCGACAATGATTGGTCCCGATGTCTGTTACCTCCCCCAATATTTCGCCCTGTTACCTCCACTCGAGATCTCTCCAGCTCCCTGTCAGCCCGATACCTAGTAAACTCTGCCTGCAGTTCAGCCATCTCGTATAGCAACCTCAGCCTGCACACTAACCTGTCTTTCGGCGGCCTCAACCTGAGCTCTAGCGGCCTCAACCTTGGCCATCTCAAGCCGAAACAACAAATCTGGAGTCAACCCTTGAGGAGGGGAAGGTGCATTTACTGGAGAGGGTCCCTGTGATTGAATTCCACGCTGCCATTGACCATCAACTTGGGGGTATGTACTAAATTCAGGCACCCTGACGTTTGATACGGGGGTAGAGTGGAGGGGAGGCTGGGGACCAGGGCCCCCAGTCGCCTCTCCACCCAGGTCTCTCCCTTCTAAACCCAATATCAAAGTCCTCAGCTGATCTTTCTTCATGCCACTTAAACCCTGGTGACCCTGAAGACCTGCCACACACTGTAAGCCATACTTATTCAGCTTCAACACCATGTCAGCGGTAAGGGGCACCTCTAAAAATCTTCTAGCACCCTCCTCGCTATCGACTAACCACTCCACAGGTCTTTCTCCCTCCGAGCCCGTATCGTGACCTGACCCATCACTGTGTTCTGATGTATTAGACATGCTTGTGTACTGCAGTAATTATCACGGTTATAGAATGTGCCTTATCTCCTATGCAAGTATGTATATACTAATGTTATTTAAAGTCTTTAATGTGTTATATTGGTTGCTCCAAAAAAAAAAACTCTATGTCCACTGTATTCCTCTAATCATAAGGAATCTCAAAACAAATGACCACTATATTCCTCTGTTCAGTAAATCCTATGCAAGGTCGCCATTTGTTACGTCCTGGGATATATAAACACTGGGCTCTTTCTATTGGACTAGGTATGCGGCAACAAGCAACAACGGAAAACGCTAGATCCAACCCTTATCTATAAACCCAGGCAACAAACCACCCTAAACCGTCAAGAGTCCTGCCTGGACAACAAGGTATCCTATGACTCAGTTACAGGGTGCACGCACTATAGACTGCTGATAGTCAAGCAGGCTATATAAAAGATCACACAATTAAGTTGACTTAAAGCTTCAAGGAAAAGATAGCTAACGGAATTAAATTGCAGAAACAATTTAATAACAAACTAGAAGAAAGTACATTTAACGTTACGTTAATTAATACAATTAATCACCCCTGAAAGCAAACAGTCCTCAAAACATCGTACAAGTAGACAAGATGCAGGTTTCTAAAACTGCATGTGGCTACTGTAGGATCTGATGCTTAGCAAAGAAAGTACGTTACGGATTTAGAGAACTCTTAACTCATAAGCAGGAATAAATACTAGTGATAGGACCTACAGTGTATAATGGCATAGGTATAATTAAATAAAGGCAGCAACTCGCAACATAACCACATACAGGTGTGCTTCTCACTCTTAGTCAGGCAAGCCTGGTCGGACAGAGTCTCTAAGCCACACCCTGACTCACAATGCTCACAAAAACGGTAAACTGTGGCACAATAACAAGCATACAGAGATAATAAACCCCTAGCTGTTAATCTGCCAGGTGCCAGAGGTCTAGCCGGAAGGATATAGGCTTCGGATACCCGGGCTGAGCCACCTGCTCTAGCCTAGGGACGTTCCCAAGTCTGTGCGCCAAATTACTCTAATTGAAAGGGTGCTCTATTGAGAGACTCAGATTGCAAGTATCTGACTCCCTCCTGGCGACCCTAAAACAAAAGCAAGACGTGCTAGCGCAGTGCTGAGTGGACTAGGCAAGGGCCCTCACACAACACAACACTAGACACACAGGGACACAGACAAGAAAATGCCCCCAGACTCCCACGGGTATCCTAGTAAAGTCGTGAGGGTCCACAGGACTCGCACCAGCTGACTTTACTTAAAGGATCGCAAAAAGCCTCCCCTCCGGTCTAGCCCCTGCTAACCTGACACAAAAACACTAGCAAGCATGAAACCACCAAATATGAGACAACAAAAAAGCTTCCTAGGTCTCATTAACAATTACATCTCTGCATAAAGCCCAAGATCCTATCTAATTATCTGAGAGCTCGTCGTTAATACAATAATAGATATAAGGTCTATCAAGGGGATGGGATAATTAAATAGATTGGTGAAGTAGTGGAAGGAAGGTATACAAAGTAAGAGAGAAAGTTTCTAAGTGGGGATGAGAGGGATAGATATAAAGGGGGTCTGAAGGGTACGACAGTGAGGTGAGCTCTGAGTCTTGAATCTGTCTGGACCCCACCCTAGGCATACAAAATACATCCCAGGCTTGGCAACACTCAACACTGTTGCTTGGTCAAAATCCTCTACCCCGTGCGTGAGTCGAAACTAAGCCTAACGTTGCAATCAAATGCATATGGCAACGCTTCAGGCTCGTCCCAAGCTGGCAAGCGAAGCAACGTCCCAAGCCGGTCTCTCTCTCCCGCTCGTCTCCTCCCGCCCTCACTAGACTTACATCTTATATATTATAATGAAATAATCAACTATCGAGAATAAAATATACTAAGATGCGTTGGTTAAGAATAAGGGCAGCTTCAAGCTGTGAAACAACATAAGAATATCCCAGACATTAGTTACGTTGTCGTAGGATATATACTAAGGAAAAGCCTGCCGACTGGCTGCCACCAGCCGGTTTCTAAACGGCTGGGCAGCCGACGCGCGCGCATGCCCGCACGTGGCTACTATGCAGAAGCGTCACACCACCCAATCAGGATGCATCACGTCACAACCCAAGCCACTGACGTCAGGAGCTTCCCCAGCTTGCCATTCGCTCAGAGCCGAGGGAACTTCAGTCTTCTTCCAACCTTTGTCAGAGACGCACTTTCGCCCAAAGTTGCTCCCACGCCCACGACCCTACCACCCGACATAATGCAGGTAAGTTGATGAAACCCAAACCTTGTACAATAGAATAAATGTGCTATCGAATGATATTGGTGTCAATTACGTGAGGGTTATAGAAATTGATGTAATCCACTAGTGAAAAATCGTATGTCCATAAAAATTATATGGACATACGCCCGTCTATCATAATTTTCAGATGTCCATATATGGACATTTGGCCCGTCTATCGTAAAACGTAAGTGCTTATAAATGGTAATTTGGGACGGATGTCGTAATTTTCTTATTGACACTAATAGTTTTTTTATAACTAGATATAACTTTTTATATAATTTCCACAATTCATTATGGGTTGTGGGTAAAGTTGTGTAGCACATTAATACATGCTCCAGTGACAACAATGCCATATTTTGATGTGTTTTTCATTAGTGAATAATTAATTATGTGTTTTTTTTTTTTTTTTTAACCAAATTTCTTCATATATTATTACATTTTTGGGTCAAATTCTATATTAAAATAATGTTCATTATAATGAACATATTGTACACTATTTATTTCTATATAATTATTGATATACATTTGTGATATTACTAAAGATATTTGTTATTATATATATGCATAATATATATGTTATATATATATATATATATATATATATATATATATATATTATATATATATATATATATATATATATATATATATATATATATATATATATATATATATAATATATATTATATATATATTTATATATATATATATATTATATATATATATATTATATATATTATATATATATATATAATGATTATATATAGATATATATATATATAATTTAAATACCGGTATATATTATATATTTTTTTTTATTCGTGTATTGACTTTTTTGGATACATTTCTAACAAATTATTTCTCTTTCAGTTACTGACAGGACTCTTCTACAAGCCGGCCCGCCGCTGCGAGGCTACTGTGGTGCCTGCCGACCCTAACATCAGCGACGATGAATTCATGGATGACGATGACGTCGCTGACCCGGACTTCATGCTGCCACCACCCCACGATGTCAACACACCTCACACGTTGGATGAACCGAACCCCAAGAGGAAGGGTGTCGGGCCTGCATTTGAGGAAGTACCAGAGGAGTTTGAGGATGAGGAGGATGAGGAGGAGGCTATGGAGGTACCGCTAGAGGCTAACGCATCCAAGGGTAAGGGTAAGGGTAAGAAGTCCCAAGCACGGCCCACAACCTGGAAGAAGGAGGACATCCAGAACCAACCCCTGCCCGCCTATCACCACAAACCTCCTCAGTACATCGAGGCTCCTCACCAGTATTTTGCCCGATTCATAACTCCACAGGTAATGAAACATATAACCTACCAGACCCACTTATATGCCACCCAGAAGGACATTGCCACGACTTTTTCGACCACTGAGGAAGAGATGACGGTGTTCATCAATATCCTACTGTACATGGGTATTGTTGAGTGTCCCTCCCTGGACGACTACTGGGCTATGTGCACTCGGGTTCCTCAGGTGGCCGACCTCATGTCATCGAAGCGTTTCCGACTACTCCGCCGAACCATCCACTTCAATGACAACTCCCAGCTGGGTGGCACCATCGACAGGTTCTACAAGGTCCGTCCCCTCTTCACTTTCATGACCGATGCCTGCAGGAGTGAGCCTCAAACACCCAAGCAGTCCATCGATGAGGTCATGGTGGGATACAAGGGAAAGACAGCAGGGAATCTCAGGCAGTACATCAAGAACAAGCCTGACAAGTGGGGATTCAAACTGTTCTCCAGAGCCTCGGAGGATGGTTTCATCCACGACATGGTCCTCTACCAGGTGAGGACTACTCTACCTTCCCACGGTATCCCCCTAACCCCAGAACAAGAGGCCCTCGGAGCCACCAGCCAGATTGTGTCGGTTCTAGCCAGCACCATGACCTCATCCAGTACCACAGCCATCTTTGCCGACAACTTCTTCACGAGTCTGGAGCTGGTGAGGTACCTGCAGGCGAGAGCATCAGGTACACAGGGACTGCGAGGGACAACAGGATCGGCAACCCTCCTCTTAAGTCGGCCAAGGAGATGGAGAAGAAGGCTGTCCCTCGTGGTACTTATGACTACCTAACCACCGATGATGGCATCCTGGCTCTGAGGTGGAAGGACAACAAGGCTGTGACTGTGCTGTCCACTGACCTGGGCCTGGAGCCGGTGTCTAAGTGCAAGAGGTACAGCAAGGACACCAAGAAGAAGGAGGATGTCGATTGCCCCAATGTTATCAAGAGCTACAATGCAAACATGGGGGGCATCGACAAGAGTGATATGCTGGTGCACCTGTATCGTACCCCCATGAAGTCCAAGAGGTGGTACATGAGGCTCTTTGCGTATTGTGTGGACCTCTGCCTGACCAATGCATGGCTGTGTTACAGGCGGGACTGCCGGTCACTAGGCGAAAAGGGAATGTGCCTCAAGGACTTCAGGATACAGGTGTTCCGTTGCACCAGCAACAAGAAGTCCATGATCGCTCGGCCTCTGAGGAGCTCGTTGTCCTCGTCACCTGGCAGCCCCAACACCTCCAACCCCAACACCTCCAGCCCCAACACCGACAACAACGCCATCGACCTACCCAAACCCATCCGTGGTCAGCGCAGCCAAGTGCCTGACACTATGGTGCGGTTTGACAGGACCCTCTTCCACATCCCACTGTATGTCACCCGACAGACCTGCAAGCACTGTAGCCGGAAAGGTAATATAACCCGGTCTAATGTGCTCTGCAGGTGTGCAAGGTACACCTGTGTCTCAACGCCGACAGGAACTGCTTCAAGGACTACCACACACGTGTTGTCTAGGTTCAAGAGGCAAGGAATGTTGAAAAGAGGTGGAAAATCCGGGTACAAAAGGACTTGGTCAACAAACAACTATAATGTTAGGTATTTTTATTCTAATATATTTTTGATAAGTTTTTAAAATAAAACAATGATTTTACTGTCATGTAGAGTGTTTATTTATCCATATTTATTGTTTTCAATATTGCAAGTTTCTGAAATTTTATGACCATAGACCGGCAAGTGACCATATATAGTCACTTCACAAATTTCAATTTGCAACCTCAAAATCAACATTTTTGAAAAAATTTCGAAAGTAAATAGGTCTTAGAAAATTGTCTACTTTCATGGTCTAGGGTCAACAAATCGATAATATAAGTATATCTATGAGTGCCCGGTAAAGGGTTAATGCTAGACAGTGGAGGGTATCTTTGGTCGTTGTCTGAGTTATGTATATGGCAAGTCAGAGCCTGTACGACTTCGACGGAGCTAGGTAGCCTGTAACCCTTGTGCATATGTTTTCCTTTGCAAGCGTAGCAGTATACAAGCGAAGGGCTTTTGCCTACTCTTGCTTGTATGCTTGCTACCTCATTTTGTTGACCTTTGTGGATAGCCAGGGTAAGACCAGATACTTGAGATCTGGACTTACCAAGAGAGCCTCCTAGTCACTTAACGTAACATAAGGGAAATCTGTTCAGGGGAGACAGTAGGCTGCGAGCATGCTTGCGCTCTGCCTAGGCTCCTTGTACCTTTTATGCCGCTGCTAGACTTTATTAGTAAGAAAGACTAGCATTGTGTTTATTAACTTTAACTGCGTATGCTTTAGGAATTATTCACGTATTATTTTAGCCTAGGTTGATGCATGGTGCACAACCCAGTTTGGCTGTTACTTTGGCTAAGGAAGTACTGTTTTTGAGTGGCTGTTATTAGTGCTGTCACCAAGTTGTTGCACTCCCTTGTTTTATATATATGTATCCTACTTGTTGGTGTATTTAAGATACACGCTTTGGTGTCCTGCTATTGCATTATTTCTGTTCTATATTCGACGAGCATCTTAGAGCATCAGACGTTTTCAGAAGATTCCATATCTGTTTGCTGTAGGACTAGACTTTCAGTGTTTTCATAGAGCATTGAAGAGTTTAGTGTTGAGTTCAGACTCACACTAAAGTTAATGTAAGCATATACTCCTTTATTAAATCTTGTTATAGTTTATTTAAGCATTGTTATTACTTGAGAGCATTTTAGTAACGTAAGTACTCCTGTTGTGAGTTGGCTTTGCCGTCACCGGAAAGCCTTTGTAGAAGTGCACTAAACCCAGTTAATTGATACCCCGTTATCCAGTAGGTTAACTCTGGAGGGTTTAAGTGTTTTGTTCACAGGCTTAATAGTTCGAGGGTTTGGAATTAGCGTACCGTTGTTGCACATATAGCCTATCTTCTAGTCCAATATTAAGTGCCCTGGTTTATTTTGTTTTGCCGGTCGTAACAAATGGCGACCTTAGTTCAGTATATAGTGAACTGAATTTTGCAGGTTTTTTGGAGAAATCTTATTGCCATTTGGGGTTGAATTTTTTTATCGCAGTGTTGGCAGTGGACATTGTTTTGAGGATATATGGAACTTGTTGGAGTTTATTGGTGACCTAGTATTGCACTTAAAAACATCTTCGAATATTTTTTGTGAATAAAGCTACGCGAGAGTTTGGCTACTTTTGTCTTGACTTGGGAATTTTTGTTTTTGACTCCATCATGTCACTGGATGGGTCTGAGCATAGGGAGGGTACAGTGTGAGAGACAGGCGAGGAGGTGGAGAAGGTAGAGTTATTAGACGGCGTTCGGGTGGTGAACGATGAGGAGGATGCTCGGAGGTTTTTGGAGGAGCCTGTGACGGCGGACCGGGTGTCGGGACTGGACTGGTACGGACTGCAGTGTGTAGCCACGGTCTTAGGGTTTTCTGGTACTAGCGGTTTGTCGAGAAGTGAGCTGGTTACCTGTGTGCTGGGTGGGGTGCGTGGGGCTTCGGGTGGAGCGGGAGCTGGGGCACCTTCGTCACAGCCCCCATTCCACTCAACTCCTATCATGGCTCCCCCACGGGTTCCGGAGCCGGGCACATTCCCGCAAGCCGATGTCCGCTGACGGTTGGGTATGCCTCTAGGTGACTCACACCCTGTGAGTCCCCCCGTGGGTCCCCAATAGTAGCACCCCCTCTTCAAAGTTTGTCTCCCGAGATGTTGCTTCAGCTCGAGCTCGCCAAACTTAAGCAGCAGGAGCGACAGGCTGAGCTTGAGCTCGAGCAGCGGAAGCATGAGGCTGAGCTCGAGCAGCGGAAGCATGAGGCTGAGCTCAGGCAGCAGCAGCAGCAGCGAGAGTCTGAGCTCAAGTATAGGTATCAGGCCGAGTCTGCAAGGTATTGTGCCGATATTGACCTAGAGAAAACTCGTGTAGAGGTGACGAGGAACCGGGTCGTCCTAGGGGTTCGACCCCAGGACCAGTCCCTGTCGCATCTACTAAAGTTGGTTCCAGTGTTTGATGAGTTAGGAGTTACAGAAATCTTTCTCCGTTTTGAGAAAAAGTGCCGGGAACACCAATGGCCCGAGGAGAAGTAGGCAGCCCTTGTTTCGTCACGATTGACGGGGAAAGCACTCAAGGCGTACGATGCTTTGCCCCTAGATTCCTGCGTGAATTATGAGGCGTTAAAAGATGCTGTCCTGAGGGCGTATGAGTTGCAGCCAGAGACCTATAGGCTGAAGTTTAGGGCTGTTCCTAAGAGAAAGGAGAGTACTTTCCAGGAACATGCTAGAGAGCTGTCAGATGCATTTGAGAATTGGTTGAGGTCGGAGAAGGCAACTACTTTTGATGCAGTGAAGCAATTAGTGATGTTAGAACAATTTTTCAAATGTACTGGCAGTTACTTGACTCTTAACCTGAAAGAAAAGCAACCGAAAACTCTGCAGGAGGCGGCTGAGCTGGCTGACCTCAGATTGTCATTGATTCGTGGGTGCGGGTCTGCACAGAGAGCTGAGGCAGGTAACCAGGGGCGTACCACTCCACCCCCCCAAATTAATGACACAACTAATTACAAATTTAAGAGTACTGTTGCCAATTTTGATCCCAAGTCGAAACCCTTCCCGTCAAAGAAAGGCCAGGGCCCTTCCTCACCTCAGAGGAAGTCCAAGAGCGAAGTGGAGTGTTTCAAGTGTCATGAGGGCATATTGCGTGCTCATGTCCAAGCACACCACCTACAGCAGTGGTGTCACTAGTGAGCAACATCGGTGTGTCTTTGAGGTCTTCCGCGTTTGCCCGGGGTAATATGTTGGTTGCGAAGTCACAGTCGGTGCAGAAGCAGCAGGAGGGCTCGTCACCCGTCCGAGATGCTTTTTGCGGTCATAGGGGGCATGGCACTGTGAGGTGGGATGGTGTGGAGCATAGGCTTGAGTTGCTGCGTAATACGGGCGCTTCCCAGACACTTATTAAGAACTTCACTGGCAAGCCTATTAACGCGGCTCGGGTTGTGGTGGTTCAAGGTATCAATGCTACGCGGTCTTACCCGCTGGTCAGAGTGGAGCTTGAGGTGGATGGTGTTACACGGGAGTTGGATGTGGGTGTTGTGGAGAAATTGCCAGTTGAGGGGGTCGACCTCCTTCTCGGTAACAAATTTGCGGTGCCCACTTCCGAGGTTCCACCCTTAGTCGTTGCCGAGAGGGCGGCCGACACGAGTAGGGAGGAGCAAGAGGGGCTCAAGAGATCTCAGTCCGCTCAGGTGTCACAGCCTGGTACCCAGGTTTCAGACCAGCGGAGGAAGGGTCGGAAGGAGAAAGTCAAGGCTGGTGGTCGGGTTGAGAGTTTGGACCCAGCGACACTCCTTGGTGACTCGGTACTTGCACCCAATTTGAGCTCCGGAGTGGCCCCAGAACCTGTCCCCCCTAGTGACATGGTAGGGCGTGATGGCACTCCGTGACAGTGTCTGGCTACCGCCAGACGCTGCAGACGGTCTGTCAACGCTCTCACGATATCGATCATAATTTGAGTATTAACCCGGGAGCTGCGGGGAGACTCTTAAGAGTTCCCCCGGCGCACTGCGGGTAGACTCTTAAGAGCAGAGACTTTGAACACGTACCAAAACCGCGCGTTTATAGCCAGGCGGCTGAAAATTGGTGTGGGTATAGTACTACATGTCAACTCTCGATACCACCCCGCCAAACGCTCGCCCCGCACTCGTGCAAGCACCACCGCGCCAGTAACCACGCACTAGTCATGGAGCCTACACGTCCCTCACGCTCGCTCCCTGATGACACAACCAGCCCTCCTTCTGGTGGTGTTTGCCGCCGTGGAAGGCAGAGGGTGGCTGCCAAAGACCCTAGCTACCAGTACGACACGCCCTACAGCTCAGAGGACGAATCACCAGCACCAAAAGCACGTAAAACACGTGCAAGCAGGGCAATGGCACAGAGGTCATTGGTCTTTCGGGACACTGCCACCACGACCCAGGCCACTGCAACAACCACTACCACCACCACTGCCACCACTGCCACCCCTGCCACCCCTGCCACCGGTACCAGCGACGCAGGAGGCCCGCCCTAGGGCTGCATTACCTGCGGGGGCAGGAAAAATGAAAGGCACGGGCGTAGGGAAAAGAACCCGTACGCCAGCCACAGTGCCCCTACCACCACCAACACCACCAGCCGCCCCTGGCCCGGCTGCCCCTGCCGCCCCTGCTGCCCCTGCCGCCCCTGCCGCCCCTGCTGCCCCTGCCGCCCCTGCCGCCCCTGCCCAAGGAACAGGGAAGGGGAAGGGCAAAGGGAGAGGGAAAGCGACTGGGAAAGCGACTGCTGGCCCTGGTGTCCCTGCCGGCCCTGCTGCCCCTGCTGCCCCTGCCGCCCCTGCCGCCCCTGCTGCCCCTGCCGCCCCTGCCGCCCCTGCCCAAGGAACAGGGAAGGGGAAGGGGAAAGGGAGAGGGAAATCGACTGCTGGCCCTGGTGTCCCTGCCTGCCCTGCTGCCCCTGCCGCCCCTGCCGCCCCTGCCCCGCCGGCCGCCCGTGCCCAAGGAACAGAGAGAAGGGCGACAGGCACCACCATCATCTTGCCATCAAGGCCACGCACCACTGCTGCCCCTGCCGCCGCCGCCCCTGCCGCCGCCGCCGCCCCTGCCGCCGCCCCTGCCACCACCTCTGCTGTCCCTGTCCATAAGACTCCCGCACGTGCCAAAGTGACCCGGAAAACTCTTACACCATCTAAGTATGCCGCCCTGCTGTTTGATGGTGATTCGCAGGACATTGGCAGCCCGGGTTTCGACGACGAAGCCCTAGCACGGGACCAAGGGTGGGGGGATTTGGGAGTGGACAGTGGGAGTGAGTCCGACGTCGGTGACGAAAACGAGGAAGGGCATCGTCTGTCGAGTGAAGAGGAGGGTAATGATGATGAAGTGCTGTATCGCGACCATGGAAGCGATATTTCAGACGCAGAAGCAGACGCAGACGACATTCCGATCCCTGGCATGCCTTCGTTCGATTGGTCTGACGGGGTCAATTTTGTACCTGACGTGCCCCAGTTCAATCCTGGGACGTCAGGAACAACTGACGACTGGCCCTGTGATGATCAAACGAACGAAAGCGACTTCTTCCTCGCTTTTTTCGACATGGAGGTAATGACGTACATCGTTGCCCAAACAAACGCCTACTACAGGTGGGTGTTTGGCAGATTGGACGTCCTTTCTCCATAAGCGAGAATACGAGGCTGGGTGGATACGACTGTGGCAGAATTTCTGACGTTCTTTGCCTTGTTGTTCCTCATGCCTCTGATCAAGAAGCATGTGTTGCAACACTACTGGAAGCACGACCCTCTCATCGCCACCCCAACTTTCAATAAGTTCATGACTCGTGACAGATTTTTGTTGCTGCTAAGATTTATGCACTTTGCAGACAACGAAAATCCTAACAGGATTGACAGGATATGGAAAGTTCGGGATGTGTTCACCATGTTGTTGGAGAGGTATAGGAAATACTTTTACCCCTTCCTCAATTTGGTGATTGATGAGTCGCTCGTGCTCTTCAAAGGACGTCTTGTTTTCAAGCAGTATATCCCCTTGAAGAGGCATAGGTTCGGAATCAAGCTCTTCGTGTTGTGCGACTGTGAAACTGGAATAGTGCTTGACATGATCGTGTATACAGGAACTGACATTGTCGTACCGAAAGCCGCTGCCAATGCCCCCATGGGTATGTAGGGTGCAATCGTGAGGAAAATGTGGGCACCTTACCTGGGCAAAGGCCACATCATCTACACTGACAACTGGTATACTTCTCCTGCTCTCTGCCAGTTTCTTTATGACAACCAAACGGGGTCATGTGGGACTGTCAGAAAGACAAGAAAGTTTATGCCAAAGTTCACAGGTGATGTCATTCCTCTCACAGATGCCTCCTCCAGTGACACACCTTCAGAAGACGACCTGGCCCAGGAACACCGCGAGAGGCATGTGCGAAGAAGGCGACGAAAGGGGCAGAAATACAAGCAGCTCGAGAAGTGTGGGAAACTGATAGCCCTGAAGTGGAAGGATAAGCGAGACGTCCACCTGCTTTCCACCGTCCACACAGGTGCCCAGGTGGATTCTGGCAAAATCCACTACCGAACCAGGAAGACAATCTACAAGCCCGACATGGTAGTGGACTACACCAAAAACATGCGCCTGGTGGACAAGTCTGACTGTCAGCTGTCAGGTGTTGAGTGTCTGAGGAAGACTGTGAAGTGGTATCACAAGCTCTTCCTCCACCTAGTTGACATAACGATGCTGAACGCCTACAACTTGTGGTTGGTGAAGAAGGATATGGCCCCAAACCAGAAGCTGAAATTCCGGGAGTTCGTGTACAACGTCTCCTACCAACTCCTGGAGAAGTATGGCACCACCACTCACAGACGTACGGCATGGCGTGGGGATCACGTTCCTGACCGCATCCAGCTGGGTGTCGAAAGACACTACAGCTCCAACACCGAGCTGATTGGCACTCGTCACAGGCAGGTGCAGTGCACCGTCTGCAGCTCCAGTGTGAGGAAACCCCATGTGACCAAAAGAGTCACCTCAATGTGCGCCGAGTGCAAAGTTGCACTCTGCCTGGGTGACTGCTTCAGGGACTACCACACCTTCAAGAACTACTGAGTGTCGGCCCCTGCCCTGCCCTGCCCTGCCCTGGACTCGCCCCGTGCCCTGCCCTGGACTCGCCTCCTGCCCTGCCCTGCCCTGGACTCGCGCCCTACCTTACCTGACCTGACCTAATTGATCACGCTACCTCATAATGTAACATATATTATATAATGTATAAGTTCCAAAGATGTCCCTGTGATATAGCTTTTACATTATATAATTGTATGTTTCATTATTTAGTTTATAAGTTTCAAAGATTTACATGTAATATGCCTTATTTTTTTAGTATATCAATATATATGTTTGTTATTAGCCTAAGTAATGTGTATATAATTATTTTCTTACCTCAAATGAATTGTACAAAAATAAATATGTTTCAATAAATCATGTCAAACCTACTATGATAATAAAATAAAACAATAAAAAAAGAAAAAAAGAAAACAAGGTCATGTCATGTCATTGTATTCTTACAATATGATATATTCTATGAATATTTCATATTGTTTGAATACAATGGCATGATCTTGTAAAAAAAAAAATTTATAACATTTTTCTATACAATTTAAAACCTTTTCCATAACCCCCTCCTGGATTCGATCCCACTACCCTAACGACACTTTGAGTTTTCCAGTCCGCGACCTTACCAACCATGCCACAGGAGCTCATACCAAATATCACTCAAAACTTCGTGTCTACAATCGAAATGACAATATACAAAAAAAAATGAATTATCCCACCAATTTACGTTTGTAAATTGATGGGATTATCAATTATATCATGCCAAGGTTTATAATAGTTTGTCTCTGTCAAGAATTAGTAATTATATAACTTTATTCTGTCAAAAATTGCCCAAACACTCAGCAAAATTGCCCCTCTCAGTGTGACTCCACTCATTTTCACACGGTCAGGCGGTCACGAGGTGACCCTTGCCGCTCCTTGATTCTCCAGCTACAGCAGCTCTGTCTGGGAACAAAATTGGTATAAATACAATAATGGATAAAATACTCTTCACAAATACATTTGTATTGTATAATATTGTAAATAAAAATGAATAATAACTGTGTGGGTGTCGAAAATTGCTCAACCAGCTTTCTTATGTCTCGCCTACGCGCGTATATTGGATTATACATAGTCATGACTGTCATACAAATAATTGCAGTAGGTCTCGAATATACATTTAGATTGCATATTACTTCGAAATAAATAAGTAAACGTTTCTCTGGTGGCAATCTACCCTTTCGCAGGTGTAAGGAGACACCAGTCTATATTTAGCCCTCTATCACAACAGGCAATCTGCCTGTGTTGACTCAGCACCGTCGCTGGTGGTCTATAAATATAGTACTTTATTTACAGTCAATGGCCTACATGTTTCTGTGGTACTTCACATGTGTCTAAAATGCAATGTCTGCTTGCATAAAAATGCAATTCTGAAGTCCATTTATATGTACGACATACGCATGTCTCAGTTTCTCTCTCTCTCTCTCTCTCTCTCCATTCCTGACTCATGTTATTGTAGACCTGTTGATGGCAACGAACACCAGCCATCTGGTAGACATAAGGGTCAAAATACCAAACATCAATACGCCTGGGGCGCCTCCACAATTATCACTAAGCTGGTTATCTATCTAGAGATCTGCCTGACTTCCATCTCTCCACGACTCACTCACTCACTGCACCCCTGCATGCCTCCCTCCCACCCACCAACCCCCAACCACCCCTTTCAGGCTTCCGTCTGCTAGAAACACATTCACAATTTGCGTAAATATCGCATCAATTGGGCTATATGCGGTATATTCCTTGTTATATGGGACGCCTACATATGTACACGTCTTTATTATAGCATGAGAGTGCTCTAAATACAAGATTGACGTGATATTTATGGCGTAACACACCCTCTCCCCCTTTCATTCCCACCACAACTCACTCACACCTTGGTTCACGCATAGAAACTCATTGATAATGTGCGTAAATATCGCATGAATTGGTTTATATGCGGTATATATTTTGATATATGGCACGTATACATACGTACAAGTCTGTATTATAGCGTGACAGTGCTCTACGTACAAGATATACGTGATATGTATGGCGTAAACCACACTCTCAGCTCATAAATTGCCGCCAAACCTCCAACACATCTTCATTCCCGCCTAAATATTCTCTTATAATTCCCTTATATATTGCAATTTTTGGTCACTATGAGGCATATTCATTGTTATATGGGTGCCCTACACATGTATACATACTCTAAATAGCCTAAAAGGGCTCGAAAAAGGAGATATACGTGATAATACGCGGTAACCCACCCCCTCCTCCCTCTCCTTCTATCCCCTGCGCGCGATAATATTCGGCAGGGAAATCTCGCCGCTCGATGACAATCTAGCCGCGCGGTGCCATTCGCTCCACATTTTTCAACTACGGACCGTTCCCCTACCCCCCCCAGACATTTTTTGGGGGGTCAAATATATATGGGCCGATGCACGCAAACATTCCCTACACGATGATGTACTTTTTATCGAAATTGGCAATAGGTCCCAAAATCATCATAGGTGCGCACAGTCTTACCCTGTAGAAAACCCCCTGTGCGCCGCGGAGAGGTTAACTACCCATCTTCTTCATTCTTGTGCATGAAAGGTGGTTAAGAGCACGTTTAACCATCCTGTAGCTTAGTAAGTAACACTGCACGATATTTCGCTGTGTATTGACTGATAAACTTTGTGTTTATCACAAGACTCCTGCTCGGACAGGGCGCCACTAGCGCCATCTGTTGTTCTTTGTTTGTTTTGTTTTGTAAACAAACGCTCTCTTCTTATTTGATATAAAATCGTAGCCCCTAATTTTACCCATTACCTACTGTAGTAAGTATCAATTTAACTGCCTTGTATGTAAGTAAAGCTTTGCATATTAATTTGCTAATAAACAATATTGTGTACTAACTAACCTGCCTACAGGAACGAACGCCGACGCAATTTTGTAAACAAACTTTTTTTGGGGGGATTATACATATTAAATTCCAGCCAAATTTGTAGTAAATTTAAGTGCATTCATTTATCTCTTTCCCCTAGATATATTCTTGACTTTTTCTCCTCAGACTGATTTTACTTTAAGCTAAGGGTGGTATTTGTACAAACTAACCTAGCCTAACCCAACCTGCCAAACTTTTAACCTAATCCAAACCTAGCCTAGCCTATAGCCAGCCAATCTGTTGTTCTTATTAACTCTAGTAGATATTGTATTTAGTATCCTACTGTAGCTATATATATCTGTAATTTTAGTTGTTGCTTGCACGATCTTGTAGTAACCTTTGACTGATACACGTTTTTTGTTTTATCTAAAAAGAGTAGGCTACTGCTTTACTAGGCTACAGTGACACCAGGGCCATCTGTTGATACAGTATATTAACCCCTTGTGTGCAGTCACACTTTATTTTTATATAATCTCTATTTGGTGAATTGTATATTTAGTTACATATTCTGTTATATATATATATATTTGCTTAAGGTTAGGTTATCACACCTGGTTGCCTATTTCTGCGTATTTCAATTTTATTATTTTCGGTTAAGCTATTCAACGCTGGTGCGTTGGTGCGTATTTCAATTTAAAAAAAACTTTTGGTTAGGCTATCGCCCCTGGAAGCCTAATTCTGCGTATCTCAATTGTTTTGTTTTCGGTTAGGCTATCACCCCTGATAACCTATTGTTGTGTATTTCAACATATTTGTTTTCGGTTGAAGTGATTGAAGTGTTTCTAAAGTGAGTGAAGTGTTTTAAAGTGAGTTAAGTGTTTTAAAGTGAGTTAAGTGTTTTAAAGTGAGTGAAGTGATCTGAAGAAACTGACTGTTACCATGCCTCGCACTTGTACGAACTGCGCCAGTAGGTTTGGTGAGTCCATGTTTGCTACTGTCGATCTGCAAGTCTGCCATCTCTGCCAGCAACGAGAGAATTTGACAGTGAAATTAGATGAAGCCTACAACAAGATCAACGTCCTCACCATGAAGATGGAATCACTCCAAGAGTTTGTAACACTCAACGTTGGAGTACAACAAACTTCAATTGTCACCGCAAACTCCAGCAGCCACCAACGCCCCAACGTCAACTGCCAACAATTCAACGCCTGCAGTAGCCATTTCAGCTGATGGTTCCGATACTCAAGAAACAAATAGTGACTCTCTTCCCCCTCAAGACAACTTCCGTGTCGTGAGGAACAACGTTTGCCCCAAGACCAGGAAACCCATACCGATTACCGAGTGTCAAAACCGCTTCCAGATACTCACAGACTCAGATGACGAAGCGGAAATAGAAGAAGTCCAGCTCGTGGGAGACTCGATGATACGTGGTCAGCTCACAGAGTTTTGCGCCAGAGCACCTAAGACCAGGAAGCGTTTTGTATCCCTGGTGGTGGTGTGGACGACGTAGTTGCTGCAGTTGACGAAGTATCTAAGCTGGCCCCTGCTAATACAATGTACGTCATCCACGTTGGATCCAACGATGTACAGCGAACCCGGTCGGAAGATTTGCTTTTAAAGTACCAGCAGCTGATCAAGTCGTTTAAGGAGAAGTCATCAAGGATCATCGTCTCAGGAATCGTCCCCCGGCTTGGTGTAGAGAGCCGATTTTACATCATAGCCACCAGCACAAATCGTTGTCTAGCAAACCTCTGCAGGAAGGAAAACGTGGAATTCGTCGACACCTGGGACAATTTCTACTACGATGACTATTTGTTTTCGGCCGATGGAGTTCATCTGAACCAGGTGGGAGCAGCACGTTTTGGGCGTCTTCTCAAAGATGCGGTGAAGGATTTTCGGAGAAGAAATCGACTCAGCACAGGCCAACCAAGAAGGAGGACCGAAGACAGCGAGGGCGGCAACCTGCGAAGGAATTAAATGCTAATCTGTCAAGAACCGCGAATTTGGATAAAGCTCCACCAACACGACCCAAATTCAAAACCGCCAGGGATAACGACGGAGGACCGATGACAGCCATGAATGTAAATGTAGATCCGACCAGAACCAAAAATTTGATTAAAGAACGTTCTGTGAGTTCTAAAACCGCAACTTTAAAGGTTTTCTATGCAAACGCTCGTAGCATACGCAATAAATTTTCAGATTTAGAGGAACTAGTGTTTACTGAAAATTATGATGTGATTGGTATAACAGAATCTTGGCTCAATACAGAAGATAGAGACTTTTTAGCAGAGTATTCACTTCCCGGTTATGTAATGTTTGAGAAAAGCCGAATAAATAAAAATGGAGGTGGCGTTTTATTTTATATCAAAGAAAGTCTTAACCCGACCCTCTTGTCAAAACCTCAAATTGTGAACGTTGACACATCTTTTGTGCTAATAAAGAATAATAAAGGTAAAAAAATAATACTTGCATTAATATACAGACCTCCAGCTCAATCAGTGCAAACTGACCGAGAAATTTATGAACAAATTGCAGATGTAAGTAACTCACAAGATACCGTATTTTTTGGCGACTTTAATTTACCTGTGACCAAGTGGGGCGATACTCTTACTTCACACTCCAGACATGACTTGTATACGAACTTGCAAGAGAGTTCGCTTTATCAATTTGTTCGAACACCAACCTGTGGTAATAACGTTCTTGACATTGTACTTGCAACAAAAGAAAAATTAATAGAGAATTTGAATGTTGCTGATGAATTCAGTAACAGCGACCATCGTACGATAACTTTCACTTTAAACTTTACTAGAAACGAACCAAATAGTAGCATAAAAAAAGTCCCTAATTTCAAGAAAGCAAACTTTCATAAACTTAGAGCTATGTTTAAAGAAACTGACTGGAGCTTTTTAATTAACAATAACGACATAAATACATCTTGGAAGTTATTCGAAACCACTTACCTAAAAGCAGTGCAAGACTGCATACCATCGAAAATACGGCGTCCAGGCCATAATAATAAGCCCAAATGGTGGAATAAAGATATTTCAAACTGCATGCTTGCTAAAAAATTTGCTAATGATAGATTAAAATCCTCACAAAATGACGAAGAAAGGGTGAAATTTGTAGAGCTACGACGCAAAGCCAAAAAGTTAATTAAGCAAAGTAAAAAGACCCTAGAGTTACATATTGTGAATCAAAGTAAAACAAACCCGAAAGAATTCTATAGTTATATCAGAAAGAAAAAAGTAGTTACTTCACTGTTGGACCGTTAGTCGATGAAAATGGAGAATACACCAAAGACGAAGTACAAATGAGTAATGCCCTCAATACCTTCTTTGCATCAGTTTTTACAACAGAAGACCTCAGTGATATCCCTACACCATCGCCGATTCAGATTGATAATTTAGATGTTCTAAGCAATATCACCGTTACAGAGAGAGAAGCATTGAATTGTTTAGATAAACTTGAGGTAAATAAAACGCCGGGACCTGATACAATCTCGCCTAGAGTTCTAAAGGAAGCTAAGGATGAGCTCTCCAAACCACTGACATTACTATTCAATAAATCCTTGCAGTTTGGAACTATGCCTGATCAGTGGAAGATAGCCAACGTAACACCGATATTCAAAAAAGGCAGCAAATCCCTACCCAGTAACTATCGTCCAATTAGCTTAACCTCAGTTGTATGTAAAATGCTAGAAACGGTCATAAGAGACAGACTCGTAAATCACTTAGAGGAAATTAAACATACTTAAAGATACTCAACACGGCTTTCGTAAAAAACGTTCCTGTTTAACAAACCTCTTAGACTTCTTCCACGATATCCTCAACCTCTACGATGAGAGTAAAGCTGTAGATATTATATACCTTGGTTTTCAAAAGGCCTTTGACAAAGTTCCCCACAAACGTTTACTGCTAAAACTAAAAGCGCATGGAATACAAGATGGTGTATTGAAATGGAAAGAAAATTGGCTCAGCGACAGAAAGCAAAGAGTAGTCATAAACGGTAAGGCATCTAAATGGACCAATGTAAGTAGCGGGGTACCCCAGGGATCGGTACTAGGACCAATTCTCTTTCTAATTTACATCAACGACATAGATGAGGGTCTCACCTGTACAATCTCAAAATTTGCTGACGATACAAAAATTGCAAATAGCGTACTCTCAATAGATCAAGTTGACGATATGCAACACAATCTAGATAAATTGTCACATTGGGCCCAAATTTGGCAAATGAGTTTCAATGCGGATAAATGTAAAGTACTACATATCGGATACCTAAATGAGAAAGCAAACTATTCGATGAATGGCACTCAGCTTAAGAATGTAAACAGAGAAACCGATCTGGGAGTAACAATATCGAGTAACCTAGATCCGAGTCAACAAAGTTCAGAAGTTGTTAAGAAGGCAAACAAAATAATTGGCTTTATAGGCAGGTCATTTGAGCATAAATCCAAAGACGTTATCCTAACCCTTTACAATTTCTTAGTCCGCCCTCTTCTGGAATACAGCGTTCAGTGCTGGTGCCCTTAATAACCAAAAAGACATAAACAAGCTAGAACGAGTTCAACGTAGAGTTACCAAAATGATACCTAGCCTAAAGAACAAACCATACAAAGAGCGTCTTAGAGAATTAAATCTATTTCCTTTAACCCAGCGCAGATTAAGAGGTGACTTAATTCAAGTGTTCAAAATCATCAAAGGCATCGACAATATGAACTGTAGTAAGTACTTCACTATCGACCAATCTAATTACACGCGGGGAAACGGTTGCAAAATTATTGGTAAATCCTTTAACTCACACGAATCTAAGAATTTCTTCTTCAATCGAGTTGTCAACTTGTGGAATGGGCTTCCCCGAGACGTTATAGACTGCAGCACCGTTCATTCATTTAAACTCCGCTAGACAAATATCTCGCATCAAACCCGCGACTGACTGCGTTTGTAAATTAATAACTTTATTTTATCCTCCCCTCAGTTACTAACCCATATGTCCCCTACTAACTTCCTAGTCCTGCCACGGACATTAGTTCCAGGGCAGCAGTTCCCTTTCCAGTGTTCCCTTACCCACTCTAAACCACTGTTTGGACACTTGATCCTCAGTGTTTTGGAGGACAAGCAGCCTAGAAGGGTCACTAGATCTGTTGTTGCTTGATTTCCTTTGTACTCCTTTGTAGAGTTGTGGGAACGGGGCTATTGAACTCGATTAGGACGGGGAAGCATGTCATGTGAACCTGTTGAAGGAGTTTGTGAGGCACCCACCTGAGCAGCCTACTGTCCTTGTGTTGGTCTGCAGCGGCCAAGGTGGAGAAGGAGAGGGGGGCAGTGAGGCACAGGTGGTGGAAAGTTGGGATTGTCATGTCTCGGCGGATCAGTTGGCGGGGAACACGAGTCAGGTGGCTGTGGAAGCGCTTAAGCACCTGCCTGAGCAACAGTGTGCAGCGATCCAGCACCTGCTCGGTTCATACCCCACTGTTTGTGCCGAGCACCCAGGCCTCACAACTCATGCGGTGCACGATTTTCCGCTGGCAGGTCACTTGGGTGTGAGTAAACCGTTGGCCTCGTTGTTTCGGTTGTTCAAGATGGGCAACGAGGCTTTGGCATGGTTGTCAGGTCAGGGTCGACCCATGGCTGCTAAGGGTGGTGGTCAGTATCAGGCCTTTAAGCAGATTGGTGAAGTTAACTATGGAGTAGATACGCCCGATCGTCGTATAGCCTCCCAATGCTGCCCTAGTAAAATGCAACAGCCCTACCATAGACCGACTGTATTTGGCCGTGGCGCTGAAGGCGGTGATGCTGCACAGGCAGATGTAGTCGCAAGGAATGCGGGGGTGCGCATGTACGGTATCGGCGGGGAAGCATTAGCACTTATGAACTGTGGGAGTGACTGCACAGGTGGTACAGATTGTCCCTCTCATGACCTGACTGTTTTAGGGACAGAGGTGGAGAAGGAGGGAGGCTATAGTTTAGAAACTGCGGTCCCGGTTGGGTTGTGGGAGGGCAATGAGCATGTTGTTCTTCGAGATAAGTTTCAACCTCTTGTTCCTAAGCGCCAAGAGAAGTTGCTTACTAGGCTGTGGCAGTACGTCCGCATGGTTGTTGGTTCTTCAGGCCTGATGTACGGGGTGGCACCCGACATGGAGGCTGGAGATAGTGAAAGGTTCAAATTGGCTCCCTACCGTATAAATCCTGCTCGACAGCCTGTTGTGAAAGCAGAGCTGGACTACATGTTGAGTAAGGGTCTGAGGGATAAGGGATATCGTGAGTGGTCGTTGCCAGTAACTTTGCAACCTGAGTTAAGTGGCAAGATCCGTGTTTGTGTTGTTTGCAAGAGTGTTGGTGCATCATCCCTGACAGACGCCTATACCTTCCCCAGAGTTGACGACCCCATAGACCGCATCGGGGCTGCCTCGTTTATCACTAAGGTGGAAAAGTGAAAGGTTCTTGGCAGGTCCCGTTGCCGGAGAGAGCGAAGAGAAGTGCCAGTCTTGTGATGGACTGGGCAGATTATCAGTGTCAGGTGTTGTTTTGCTGCCGGAACACAAGTTGGATGTGTGGCATGTTAAGGTCACTGATAATGTTCTGGCTGATTGTTTGTCACGGGAGGGTATGTTTTAAGGAGCACCCTCGCCGTTCAGTCAGTGTTGGTTGGAGAGTGGAGAAAAATTAGGCTTGCCCCTGTAGTGCAAAGGCGCCAAAACCACTATTAAACTAATACAAAAACCTCACATAAAAACTCTTTCTTTTGATAGTATATAAGTGCAGTATGTTACAGCAAGAATTTAAGACATTCTGATTTTTTGTTGTTCTTAGTAGGCTAGGCTTGGTGAAGCTTGCTTGTTGAGCGTAATATTGTTAAGTGATACTATTATTTTGGGGAAGTGTTGTGTAGATTTTGTTTTATATAATGAAGTGTTTTTACGTTTGTGATTGTGCCTTGTTTTTCACAACTTGGGGAGTAGCTGGGTGATGCGGGGTTGGTGGGCATTCTGTCTGGTCAGATGTGGCGTTTACCTGAGGTTAAAACGTCCCACATCTTGGGCGGGGTGTTACGCTGGCCAGCATGCCAGAATGTACTCGTACTCGCTAGCGCTCGCCAGGGCAGTGAAATGGGCTATAATAATCGTAGAATGATGTTCTTTCTTTCTTAGTATTCATGTGGTCACAGACAGATCAGTGTTTGTCTTTATTCTTGTCTGTGACACTTGGAAGTATTTTATATCATTGATAGAGTTATAAGATATGTAGTGTGATAGTTGCAAGGAGAGAGAGATAAGGGAAGCAGCGAGGTGGTAGTATGTGCGTGTGTGTGTATGTGTGCATTCCTCGCTTGGCCAGGGCCACCCGCTCGTGATTAGCCGGCGGGCCTGGCGTGTCATATGACGCCTGCTCTTCATGACGTAGTGGTCTGTGATTGGGGGCCGCTGTCTTAGCTCGGTGGGTGGGGGGATCCTTCCTGTGTGTCTCCTCAGAGCTTGGTATGTTGTGCTTGGTCCTAGACGTCCCTTGCATTCTGTCCCCAATCTAACCCTCTTTACTGCTGTTTCTCTCTCTGAACTCCTTCTTTCCAATACTTCTCATCTTTATTCATTTATCCATCCCTTCTGGTTCTGCATACGACTTCCATAGTCGGCCAGTCGTATTACTAGCACCAGTTCTCACATATATGTTTTGCACTAGCTTTAGGGATTATTAGAGTCATAGTCTCATGGTATCATAGTATTGGGTGCTTCTAATTATTGGGTTGTTTTCTTCCTATTTAATGCTAGACAGTGGAGGGTATCTTTGGTCGTTGTCTGAGTTATGTATATGGCAAGTCAGAGCCTGTACGACTTCGACGGAGCTAGGTAGCCTGTAACCCTTGTGCATATTTTTCCTTTGCGGGCGTAGCTGCATACAAGCGCAGGACTTTTGCCTACTCTTGCTTGTATGCCTTGCTACCTCATTTTGTTGACCTTTGTGGAGCGCCAGGGTAAGACCAGATACTTGAGATCTGGACTTACCAAGAGAGCCTCCTAGTCACTTAACGTAACATAAGGGAAATCTGTTCAGGGGGAGACACTAGGCTACGAGCATGCTTGCCACTCTACCTATTCTCCTTTTACCTTTTATGCCGTTGCTAGACTTAATTAGTAAGAAAAACAGCATTGTGTTTATTAACTTTAACTCCATATGCTTTGGGAATTATTCACATATTATTTTAGCCTAGGTTGATGCATGGTGCATAACCCAGTTTGGCTGTTACTTTGGCTGAGGAAGCTACTGTTGTTGAGTGGCTGTTATTAGTGCTGTCACAGAGTTGTTGCACTCCCTTGTTATATATATATGTATCCTACTTGTTGGTGTATTTAAGATACACGCTTTGGGTGTCCTGCCCCTGCATTATTTCTGTTCTATATTCGACGAGCATCTTAGAGCATCAGACGTTTTCAGAAGATTCCATATCTGTTTGCTGTAGGACTAGACTTCCAGTGTTCTCATAGAGCTGTGAAGAGTTTAGTGTTGAGTCCAGCCTCACACTAAAGTTAACCTAAGCATATACTTCTTTATTAAATCTTGTTATAGTTTATTTAAGCATTGTTATTACTCGAGAGCATTTTAGTAACGTAAGTACTCCTGTTGTGAGTTGGCTTTGGCGTCGCCGGAAAGCCTTTGTAGAAGTGCACTAAACCCAGTTAATTGATACCCCGTTATCCAGTAGGTTAACTCTGGAGGGTTTAAGTGTTTTGTTTACCGGCTTAATAGTGCGAGGGTTTGGAAGTAGCGTACCGTTGTTGCACATATAGCCTATCTTCTAGTCCAATATTAACCTGACAAGCGCGAAAGACCTAGGGCAGAGGTAGTTTATTTGTGCATTTCTAGCCTTGGATATCTTGACAGAATTAGTTATATTTACATATATAAGCATTATTGTTTTCGGTTATGCTTTTATTTTACATATATGATGTATATATGAACCTTCAAGAGTGCTAAAATAAGTGGGAAAAGCATTTGGGTGTGAAAAAATCGAAGATATTGGCCACCCGTCATAATCTCAGCGAGAGGAGCCACAGGCAACCCTCTTCTCTCGCTGTCTGTGAGGTAACTGAGACGAGCGGGGCGGTGTGGGCCGGTCTGGGTGTTACATAACATCTTTTCTGCAACCCACTTGTGCTACATTATCGCGGGAGAAAAAAAACCGATAAATGATGATAATAAGAGGAAAAATAGGTGATAAATGAGAGGGGAGGGAGGGGGGAATAGAGGTAAGGAGGGGATTTTGCATGGATGAGTACTGGAGGGGAATTATCTCACCTAGAGACAAATTCCTTTGTTTTGATAGGCCCATTTTTTTTTTGATTTTTTTTTTTATTTTTTTTTTTTATGGTCTTGCTTCCGTGAGGCCTCGCGTTTCCCTATAGGAAGTCTTCCGTGAAGGCTATCGCGCTTGCCGGGTTAGTGCCCTGGTTTATTTCGTTGTGCCGGTCGTAACATGCCTCTATTTGGGCGAACTGCTATATGTGTCTTCTCCTGTCACTTTTTATATTCCTTTCTTTGTCTCTAACTGATCCTCCCTACCCCTTGTGGGAGTAAGGGCTGGCTACTGACTGACTGTATTATATAATATTATTTTTTTAAAGATTTCTCCCTAGACCTACGTACATTAAACTTAAAGGAATACCCCCAAGTCCACCATTCGAGAAAAGTGTATGCATTTTTCAGTATGAGAATGGTCGGCCAAAGGCTGGATTCCTCCTAAATTGCAGGCTGGCCTATCACTCGCCAGTAAGGGTCGACACCTAAATGGCATGAATGGTTTTGAATTTGCCAAACTAAAGGGGTGAATGTCTTAAAATATAAAAATACATACATACATACATACATACATACATACATACAACTTTAACCCTTAACTGGCGGCACCCGGCTATGGTCGAGTTAAATAAATGTGGCCTATGTGGCGGGGCCCGGCTATTGTCGAGCCAATTTGAGCACGTAATGTGCTCTGAGAGAGAGCGGAGCAGTGGGAGGAGCATAGATTACCTCCTGACCGCTCGCCACGGCCGCCGTGTAGCTACTGAGATTTAATGCACCCTCCCCCACCCTCTCTCACTCGCTACACACGTAATAATGTAAGAAAATGACCGTATTTTAGAGATTTTGCCCTTCGGTTGCATGATCATTGCAAGACAACCAGTTATCGTAGAAGGATGGTTCGGGTGTCATTGGAAAGCTCAATTTATGCCCTTTTCAGGGATACATACTTGTATTACGCTCTGGGTCTTGTTTATGTATGAAAAAGAGCACAGAAACAACCCCATTTATTGTCAAAACCCCCCGCTGGGCGGTACATAGAAATTACCGCCTAGGCCGCTCGTAAGGTTAAAGACCGTTTTTGTCAACAGAAATGTGGTTACAGTTTCACGTCCTAAACGGTGGCTGTCAAGGTGGCCCTGTCAAGGGCCTGCCTTTGATGCCAAGTTCTAAATTTTGAGATTGGATCGGAGTACCTGATCCCACATCATTCTAGGTCCACCCCTACATGCAGCTCCCCCCACGTTTACAGTCCGCGAATTTCTTCACCCAGTTGATCATGTATTCTCTCTACGTGTCCAAATCAATCAAGTCGGCTCATGTGCATCACTTTACCGACATTCCTAATGCCTTCTAAATTCTCGCTTAACCCTTAATTAGCGGCGAGCAACATAAGTCGAGTTAAATAAAGCTGGACTATGTGGCGGCGCTCGACATAGGTCGAGTGGCAATTTCAGCACGTAATGTTGCTGAGAGAGAGAGACAAGTGGTGGCGAGCGTATGACTGCTCCAGACCACCTTGGCGAACATACTGACACGAATCCCAGCTCCCTCCTCCCTCTCTCACTCGCTATATAAGGAATTGTATCGCGGACCCAGAAAGTGGCTAATTACATGCTTTTTGCACGCGTTGCCACGGTTATTGCAAGAAAACAGCCATCATAAAAGGATCATTATGGTGTCATTCGAAAGCTCTGTTTATGCCCTTTCAGGGATAGATACTTGTTTTACGTTTTCTGGGTCTTATTTAGGCATGAAAATGATCACGTAAACAGCCCTATTGGCTAAAAACACCCCGCTGTCCGGTCACATATAATAATAGCATAGGGCGCTCTTAAGGTGTTAATACGTCCCTGAGATAACACCACATATCCATCTCACCATTCTCTTCTCATTCCTGTTCCTTTCTATTGATATCCTCCGCTTTAACCGGCCACGTCCTCCGAGGCATAGGTCATCACGCTCCTAACAACAACATGTATTGACCTTCCCTTTAAGGCGGGCTGGAGCCCTCTATGATCATGAGTGGCAACAGCTCTCTAAACTTTCCCCAGCCACATCTGACTCTAGCAATGGAGCCAGTTTTCAGCGTCACCTGCAGCGGAAACCGCTATCGCCCAGATAGCAGAACTTATTCACACACTCCAAACGTTACACTGTCGAAATCAACACTAACAGGCGGTTCGTGTAACACAAGTTTCTCCCTTGCACACTGCACATTCAAAGTCTAAGATTCTTGTCAAAGGTCCTCTAGCTCCACCACATCTCTTGTGTACCCAGTCACTAAAGATACATGGAATTGAGTTACTTCCCACCCCCTTCCCACATACTGCACATGGATAGTCGCCGCTTCTTTCATAGTTCCATGCCCTACTCCACTAATCACGACCTTGTTTTATCTATGTTCTATTAGACCCTTATTTGTCATACCTTCCTTCCATCTTTTGAACTTTGCCTCTGCTTCCGGCACACTATTTGCGATAAGAACTAGATCATGTGCATATAACAGCTCCCATGGGAGTCCTGTCCTAAAGTCCCTTGACAGAGCCTCCAGGACCAAAACAAACAATAATGGGTTCAGCACTGAACCTTGGTGATCTCCAACTTTCACTGGGAACTCTTCGCTCAGGCCCACATTCACTCTAACCCCTGCCCTTGACCCCTCATACATTATCAATATCATATGCACTCGCCACACTTCTAGTCTGAGTTTTCTCATAGCCCACTGCATTACTTCCCTGGGCACCAGGTCAAAGGCCTTCTCCAGATCTACAAAAACTATGTACAGTATAACTCCCTGTTTTTCTCAAAGAACCTCTTTTGCAGTTGCCTAAGGATAAAGATAGCATCAGTTGTGCCACGTCCTGGCATAAATCCAAACTGTATGTCACTGATGGCAACACTGATTATGCATTCAAAGACCCTTTCGCTGACTTTCATGACTTGATCGAGCATTTTCAAATCCCCTATAATTTCCCCTGTCTAAGGAGTCACCATTGCCTTTGTATATATTTACTATCACACTTTTCTGCCATACATCAGGAATTTTTTCCTCCTTTATGATAGCATTAATCAGCTCCGTGACCAATTATATCCCAATATCTCCAGCTGCTTTTAGCATTTCAGTGACAATGTCGGAGCTACCAGCGGCTTTCCCGGACTGAATTTTATCTATAACACTTTTAACAGCGCTGTACCCTATCAAAGTCTTGTACTGGGACTGCAGTGCTGAGTTGTTCTCTGTTCCATTCAAACTCCACATTAACCCTTTCATGCACTAGGGGTTGACGTTTAGGATTCAGAAATAGAATACTCTTAATCTCATAATTACCTATCCAAAATTAGTTTTCTGCCCACAGCTTGTTCAAAGACAACTGCACAAGTTGAAGTAACTAAACTATATGTTTATATACACCCCTCATGATCACAAAGACTTTTAAGTATCCCAGAAAGAGAGCAAATCGCATCCTTGTGCGTGAAAGGGTTAATCTTTCAAAGGCTCCTTCCAGGCCTCTCTGATTTCGTTTTCTCAGTAAGCAGTCATCAACTGTCATTATATATGCAGTTACACGCACGATGTCCTGACTATAGTTCCTCACATTCTTAGCTAATTCATAAACCCATTGGTATTATTAGTGCTACAAACTTGTTCTATCAATCTATACTGTATGGTTTCTTTGTCTTGTAGACCTCTCTTCTAGCCTTATTTTGGTGCCTTGAACCGCTCGTCACAGCGCTGCGTCGTACACTGAGACTGCACCCAGACCTCGCTCTCTCACACACCCTCCCTCGCACACGAAAAACCGACAAATATCCTATTTTACCGGTTTTCCTCTTGGTTACACGATCGTTGAAAAATAACGAGATATCGTACAGGGATGATTCAGGTCTCATTGGAAAACTCTATCTTTGCATGTTCACGGATTAATAATTGTATTACGCTCTGCTCTTCTTTATGCATGAAAAAGAGCATGGAAGGAAGGTCATTTTCGGTGAATACAGTCACCTCGTCTACAGTGATCCCCCCCCCCCCTCGTAGGGAGTTAATATCAAGTGATCTGATGCCAGAAAATAATGTTGGAACTATAATATCGACATGGTGCCACAAATTACACACATCATACTGGTCTATAATGTCTAAGGCTTTCAACCATGTGACGGTTTTTTAGACCTTTTGCTAAATGTTGTTGTCAATTCAATGCCTTTCGTGCCATTTAGGTACTGATTATTTTCCTGGCGAGAGATAGCGAGTCTGTATTTATGGGGGTGTTTTTTTGTCCAGCTTGATGGAGGTCTAGGGAGAAAACTAAGAACAAATAAATCACAATAACAAACACAAAAATAATGCTAATTCCTGACGAATTCCAAGATAGTTTTACTAAGGGTGCCGAAAACTGTTATATCAAGTGACTTGAGCCAGAATATAATGTTAGAACTATGATATGTGGCGACCTGGCGCCACAAAGGGCACACACCCCTGGCAGTTACTTTATCTCTACAGTTATAATAGATCTTTATCATTAAGATTAATGGACAATACTGACTACAGCAACACGTCAACATAATACGGCCGAAGGATGGTTTGCTCCTAAATTGCAGTCTCGCTATCGTTCACTAGGAAATAATCGACACCTACTATGGGTTTCAGAGGCTGTGTGGCATCGTTTTTCGGGAATAACGTATTAACAAACAGTTGGATCAGTATGATATTTTTACACAGCTTTTTTTCATACCGTCCCATAATTTTTGTCAATAGTGCATTACCAAAAGTGTAGAAATAAGCCACTTTTCTTTGTGTCATGAGGTTAAAGTCGCACATTAACCCTTGTCTAGCTGGGTGTTTTGGGCTCATTTGGGCATATTCAGGCCCTCCTGAATGATCAATCAAGTATCTGCATGAAAAAAAATGTATTCAGCAAAAAACTAGGCGCTAAAAGCTTCAAAATGAGACCAGAACGAGCTACGTAGCACTCGTGGTTCTCTTGCAGTGGTGCCACGAACATGGGAGTTTAGCGTATAGCGGTATATTTTTCCCAGCTATGCTCACTACTGGCTACACTGCCGGCCTCTCGAGAACACAGGGAACATGAGTTAATGGGTGGCGGTAAGCCCTGGGAGTCGGCTGTCTGGCCCGCTGCGCTCCCGGCCATTTGCACTCAATTTTAACCCTTTAACCTAAGAAGTGCGCATGGGGGTAATTAGAAACGTCCCCCTGTGCTGACGTATTTGAGCTGTTTCCATCACTAAAATATTCATTTTACCATAAATAGCATTAATACTTATCCATACGCGCCTATTATGGGTTGATTATAAAGATATTAACCTGAAACAACAATAAAACGAGTGAAAACAGCGTTTGGATGGTCAAAATCGGAGATACAGGCCGCGAGTTAAATAATGTATGGGTGAGGCAACCTGCTTTCCCGCCAATTTCCCCCAAGGCCACTGAGACACAGTCGATCGATACTCTCTCTCTCTCTCTTGCAGTCGCTTGCTAACAGAGATGACAATGCCCTGCTTGCAACTCGCTAATGTTAGCACAAAAATATACCTCAGAATAAGGGAATAACAGGGAAAATAGGTGATAACTGAAGGAGGGGAGGAAAGTGGGGAAGGAGGGGAGGTAGAGGATTGATATTTTGCATGGCCCAGGGGCCCCAAAAAAAAAAAAAAAATAACTATTTTTTTTTCGATGTTTAAAGTTGATTTTTTTTTTCTCTGTCTCTTAACCCATAATTAGCGGCGAGCAACATAAGTCGAGTTAAATAAAGCTGGACTATGTGGCGGCGCTCGACATAACTCGAGTGGCAATTTCAGCACGTAATGTGGCTGAGAGAGAGAGACAAGTGGTGGCAGGAGACTAGCGAGCGTATGACTGCTCCAGACCACCGCGGCGAACCTACTGACACAAATCTCAGCTCCCTCCTCCCTCTCTCACTCGATACATACTCAATTATGTACCGAAAGTACCGAATTACCTGCTTTTTGCACTCGCGTTGCACGGTTATTGCAAGAAAACTATCCATCATACAAGGATCGTTATGGTGTCATTCGAAAGCTCTGTTTATGCCCTTTCAGGGATAGGTACTTGTTTTACGTTCTGGGTCTTATTTAGGCATGAAAATGATCACGTAAACAGCCCTATTTTGGCTAAAAACACCCCGCTGTGCGGTACACATAAATAAACCGCATAGGCCGCTCGTAAGGTGTTAAGAGTCTTCCCGCAGTCCGCCGGGGGAACTCTTAAGAGTCTTCCTGCAGTTCCTGGGTTAAAAGCCTTAATAATGCTCCTAACTTGCTGCAAATTGGTGCACGACTTAAGTCGAGCGCCGCCAATAAGGGGTTAATGACTAAGAAACTGACAAGGCTACTGTGGCTTACCTGTGAGAACCACCAAAACCATTATTGCTCCTCCATCAAACACGGTAGTTATCAGCCACCACCCAACCCTATTATTGCCTTTAAATTCAAGTAATCTGTCAATATCAAGTATAAATATACAAAAATACATACTGTTTGTATATTTATACTTGGAATTGACAGATGACTAAGATTTAAAGGCGATAATAGGGTTGGGTGGTGACTGATAACTACCGTGTTTGATGGAGGAGCAATAATGGTTTGGTGGTTCTCACCGATAAGCCACGGAAACCTTGTCCGTTTCTTAGTCATTTAATGTGCGACTTTAACATCATGACACAGGGACAAGTGGTTTATTTCTACACTTTTGGTAATGCACTATATTGATAAAAATTAGGGGACAGTGCGAAAATAGCTGTGTCAAAATATCATACTGATCCAACTGTTTGTTAACGCCTTACGAGCGGACCCGTCAGTAACTTCTACTACCCGCCAAGCGGATGGTTTTACCCTAAACGACCATGTTTCCGTGCTCTTTTTCATGCATAAACAAGAGCCAGAGCGTAATACAATTATGTATCCCTGAAAGGGCGATAATTGTGCTTTCCAATGACACCAGAACCATCCTTCTACGACCACACGTTCTCTTGCAACGATCGTGCAAGACGAGTGCAAAATCCCTAAAATACGGTAATTTCCTTACATAATTCCCTGTGTAGTGAGGCAGTGAGTGTAGGTGTGTGTGGAGTAGGGCCCAGTAGTCGTGCGGGACCCGTGCCGAGCAGTCATGAGCCAACCTACGCTCCTCCTGTCGCTCGTCTCTCTCTCAGAGCCATTATTGCTCAAAAATTGCACACAGACTTAAGTCAGGCCCCGCTCTTTAGGCAGGATTTCTCTAGCCCGACCCCTGCCAGACAAGGGTTAATAAGTTATTCCCGAAAAACCATGCCACACGGCCTCTGAAACCCATAGTAAATTGCACGAAACAATTTAAAATTAACAATTAAAGGGACGAACGTTCTTATCATCGCCAAGCTAATTGGGTGCAAATCTTATATTTTTTAAATAAATGGGGCTAAACATGAGGGAGAAAGTGTTCCAGAAAAAAAATAAAAAAATAAAACAAACTTGGCGACTGGAAAAACAAAAATGCACAGCAGCAGTAACAACAACTCACAAGATGTTTTCACAAACTTAAGTTGGAAAGACAACAGAACCTTTGCAGGAACCTCTTTAACAAGTTGTAGCAATGTACGCCCAAGTTACGGAGGGAATAACTAAATAGTCACTGGAACTAGTTTGAAAATGGAAATCAGTCTGTTTAGTTGTATATTTAGTTTAGTCATTTATGTTAACTAAACACAGTTGTTTTGGGTTAAATAGTAAAGCTGCTATGTGGATAACAATCATAATAGTATGATATTTGTTAAATAGTAAAGCTGCTATGTGGATAACAATCATAATAGTATGATATTTGTTAAATAGTAAAGCTGCTATGTGGATAACAATCATAATAGTATGATATTTGTTAAATAGTAAAGCTGCTATGTGGATAACAATCATAATAGTATGATATTTGTTAAATAGTAAAGCCGCTATGTGGATAACAATCATAATAGTATGCTATTTGTTAAATAGTAAAGCTGTTATGTGGATAACAATCATAATAGTATGCTATTTGTTAAATAGTAAAGCTGCTATGTGGATAACAATCATAATAGTATGCTATTTGTTAAATAGTAAAGCTGCTATGTGGATAACAATCATAATAGTATGCTATTTGTTAAATAGTAAAGCTGCTATGTGGATAACAATCATAATAGTATGATATTTGTTAAATAGTAAAGCTGCTATGTGGATAACAATCATAATAGTATGATATTTGTTAAATAGTAAAGCTGCTATGTGGATAACAATCATAATAGTATGATATTTGTTAAATAGTAAAGCTGCTATGTGGATAACAATCATAATAGTATGATATTTGTTAAATAGTAAAGCTGCTATGTGGATAACAATCATAATAGTATGATATTTGTTAAATAATAAAGCTGCTATGTGGATAACAATCATAATAGTATGATATTTGTTAAATAGTAAAGCTGCTATGTGGATAACAATCATAATAGTATGATATTTGTTAAATAGTAAAGCTGCTATGTGGATAACAATCATAATAGTATGATATTTGTTAAATAGTAAAGCTGCTATGTGGATAACAATCATAATAGTATGATATTTGTTAAATAGTAAAGCTGCTATGTGGATAACAATCATAATAGTATGATATTTGTTAAATAGTAAAGCTGCTGCTATGTGGATAACAATCATAATAGTCTGATATTTGTTAAATAGTAAAGCTGCTATGTGGATAACAATCATAATAGTATGCTATTTGTTAAATAGTAAAGCTGCTATGTGGATAACAATCATAATAGTATGCTATTTGTTAAATAGTAAAGCTGCTATGTGGATAACAATCATAATAGTATGCTATTTGTTAAATAGTAAAGCTGCTATGTGGATAACAATCATAATTAGTATGCTATTTGTTAAATAGTAAAGCTGCTATGTGGATAACAATCATAATAGTATGCTATTTGTTAAATAGTAAAGCTGCTATGTGGATAACAATCATAATAGTATGCTATTTGTTAAATAGTAAAGCTGCTATGTGGATAACAATCATAATAGTATGCTATTTGTTAAATAGTAAAGCTGCTATGTGGATAACAATCATAATAGTATGCTATTTGTTAAATAGTAAAGCTGCTATGTGGATACAATCATAATAGTATGCTATTTGTTAAATAGGTAAAGCTGCTATGTGGATAACAATCATAATAGTATGATATTTGTTAAATAGTAAAGCTGCTATGTGGATAACAATCATAATAGTATGATATTTGTTAAATAGTAAAGCTGCTAATAGTGCGCTAATGAACATACTCTCTCTCAGATACCTGTCTTAACTCAGGATAATTTGACAGCTACATATAATAATTGTATTTCTTCACTCCACAATGCGCAAAATAAATATATCCCCAAAAGAAAATTTAGATCAACACAGAACCAACCCAAATGGATGAATAATAGACTATTAGACCTTCTAGGAAAAAAGAGAGGAATATATCGAAAAATAAAGAAAGGCGAAATTCACCTACTTGCTTACTATCAGAATCTATCAAGAGAGGTTTAAAAAATGTATAAGGACAGACAAAAGAAATTATGAAATCAGGATAGCCAATGACTCAAAAAATAACCCTAAGGCTTTTTACCAGCTATATAAATCTAAAGTTAGAGATAAAATAGGCCCCCTTAAAACTTCGATAGGAGAAATGACAGAAAATGATTTAGAAATGTGCAGTACATTAAATAGTCAGTTTCCATCCGTTTTCACTAATGAAAATTTGGCACAGATTCCAGAAGTCAATACGGTATATAGAGATAGTATAGAAAATAGGTTAAGTACGGTTACTATAAGTAGAAATGATGTGCTTAAGGAAATTGACAGACTGAAACCTCAGAAATCGCCTGGTCCCGATGAGGTATATGCCAGAGTATTAAAAGAATGCAGAGATGAGTTAAGTTACCCATTAACATTTCTTTTTAACAATTCATTAGAAACAGGTATAGTTCCAGAAGCTTGGAAGCTTGCAAATGTAGTTCCGATTTTCAAAAAAGGTGATAAATCAATAGCATCCAATTACCGTCCCATTAGTCTCACTTCAATCATAGGAAAGCTACTAGAGTCAATTATTGCTAGGAAAATGAGAAACCACTTAGAAACATTTAACTTAATCAATTCTTCTCAGCATGGATTCACACAGGGACGTTCTTGCCTTACTAATTTGCTTAGTTTTTTCTCAGAGGTATATGAAGCAGTAGATAATGACAAGGCATACGATATTATATATTTAGATTTCAGTAAAGCTTTCGACAGAGTCCCTCATGAGAGATTGATGAGAAAGGTTGAGGCACATGGAATAGGTGGGGCGTTGTTGGGATGGATTAGGTCATGGCTAATTGGTAGGAAAGGAAACAAAGAGTCAGCATAAATGGTACCAAGTCAGAGTGGGGAGCAGTCAAAAGTGGTGTCCCCCAGGGATCGGTATTAGGTCCCCTGTTGTTTCTTATATACATAAATGACCTAGATTTAGGTATAACTAGTAGGATAAGTAAATTCGCAGACGATACTAAAATGGGGAGATCAATTGATTCAGATAGTGATATAGAGTGCCTCCAAAGGGATCTAGATACCTTACATGAATGGTCAGTAAATTGGCAGATGAAGTTTAACATTGACAAATGCAAGGTATTAAAGATAGGGAAGATGCAAACAAATGTTAAATATAAACTAGCTAATTTAGAATTAGAAAATTCAGACTGCGAGAAAGATCTAGGTGTGTTTGTTAGCAATGATTTGAAGCCTAGAAAACAGTGTATAGGCGTTCGTAATAAGGCAAACAGGATTCTCGGGTTCATCTCTAGGAGTGTGAGTAACAGAACTGCTGATGTTATCTTAAAACTTTACTTGTCATTAGTGAGACCCCATATGGATTATGCTGTCCAATTTTGGTGTCCTTATTACAGAATGGACATAGATTCATTGGAGAGAGTACAGCGTAGAAAGACAAAAATGATCCATAATATTAGAAATCTTCCGTATGAAGAAAGGTTGAAGAAATTAGGTTTACATTCGTTAGAGAGACGCAGAGTTAGAGGGGATATGATAGAGGTGTTCAAGTGGGTTAGTGGGATTAACAAAGGGGACATGACAAATGTACTAAAGCTCAGTGATAGCGAAAGAACTCGTACCAATGGTTTCAAATTAGATAAATTTCGTTTCAGAAAAGATATAGGCAATATTGGTTTGGTAACAGAGTTGTAGATGGGTGGAATGGACTACCAAGTGCTATAGTGGGATCTAAAACTAGGGAGCTTTTAAGATAAAATTGGATAAGCATATGGACGAGAAGGGTTGGGTGTGAAGGGGGATCAGCCGGGTTGGGCCAATCAGCGCTCTGCAGACCCCCATAATCCTGCGTTAATCTCTAACCGTTTTGGTAAGATGATCCTCAGGGTATTAGAGTGTTGAGCCTATAATTGGGCTTTGTAATTGATTTGGGGTTGTGTGGGACAGGGATCTGCCTTGCTTAGGCCAATCGGCTTTCTGCAGACTCCCATTTTCTTATGTTCTTATGTTCTTATGCTATGTGGATAACAATCATAATAGTATGATATTTGTTAAATAGTAAAGCTGCTATGTGGATAACAATCATAATAGTATGATATTGTTAAATAGTAAAGCTGCTATGTGGATAACAATCATAATAGTATGATATTGTTAAATAGTAAAGCTGCTATGTGGATAACAATCATAATAGTATGATATTTGTTAAATAGTAAAGCTGCTATGTGGATAACAATCATAATAGTATGATATTTGTTAAATAGTAAAGCTGCTATGTGGATAACAATCATAATAGTATGCTATTTGTTAAATAGTAAAGCTGCTATGTGGATAACAATCATAATAGTATGCTATTTGTTAAATAGTAAAGCTGCTATGTGGATAACAATCATAATAGTATGCTATTTGTTAAATAGTAAAGCTGCTATGTGGATAACAATCATAATAGTATGCTATTTGTTAAATAGTAAAGCTGCTATGTGGATAACAATCATAATAGTATGCTATTTGTTAAATAGTAAAGCTGCTATGTAGATAACAATCATAATAGTATGCTATTTGTTAAATAGTAAAGCTGCTATGTGGATAACAATCATAATAGTATGCTATTTGTTAAATAGTAAAGCTGCTATGTGGATAACAATCATTATAGTATGCAATTTGTTAAATAGTAAAGCTGCTGTGTGGATAACAATCATAATAGTATGATATTTGTTAAATAGTAAAGCTGCTATGTGGATAACAATCATAATAGTATGATATTTGTTAAATAGTAAAGCTGCTATGTGGATAACAATCATAATAGTATGATATTTGTTAAATAGTAAAGCTGCTATGTGGATAACAATCATAATAGTATGATATTTGTTAAATAGTAAAGCTGCTATGTGGATAACAATCATAATAGTATGCTATTTGTTAAATAGTAAAGCTGCTATGTGGATAACAATCATAATAGTATGCTATTTGTTAAATAGTAAAGCTGCTATGTGGATAACAATCATAATAGTATGCTATTTGTTAAATAGTAAAGCTGCTATGTGGATAACAATCATAATAGTATGCTATTTGTTAAATAGTAAAGCTGCTATGTGGATAACAATCATAATAGTATGCTATTTGTTAAATAGTAAAGCTGCTATGTGGATAACAATCATAATAGTATGCTATTTGTTAAATAGTAAAGCTGCTATGTGGATAACAATCATAATAGTATGATATTTGTTAAATAGTAAAGCTGCTATGTGGATAACAATCATAATAGTATGATATTTGTTAAATAGTAAACCTGCTATGTGGATAACCATCATAATAGTATGATATTTGTTAAATAGTAAAGCTGCTATGTGGATAACCATCATAATAGTATGATATTTGTTAAATAGTAAAGCTGCTATGTGGATAACAATCATAATAGTTTGATATTTGTTAAATAGTAAAGCTGCTATGTGGATAACAATCATAATAGTATGATATTTGTTAAATAGTAAAGCTGCTATGTGGATAACAATCATAATAGTATGATATTTGTTAAATAGTAAAGCTGCTATGTGGATAACAATCATAATAGTATGATATTTGTTAAATAGTAAAGCTGCTATGTGGATAACAATCATAATAGTATGATATTTGTTAAATAGTAAAGCTGCTATGTGGATAACAATCATAATAGTATGATATTTGTTAAATAGTAAAGCTGCTATGTGGATAACAATCATAATAGTATGATATTTGTTAAATAGTAAAGCTGCTATGTGGATAACAATCATAATAGTATGCTATTTGTTAAATAGTAAAGCTGCTATGTGGATAACAATCATAATAGTATGCTATTTGTTAAATAGTAAAGCTGCTATGTGGATAACAATCATAATAGTATGCTATTTGTTAAATAGTAAAGCTGCTATGTGGATAACAATCATAATAGTATGCTATTTGTTAATAGTAAAGCTGCTATGTGGATAACAATCATAATAGTATGCTATTTGTTAAATAGTAAAGCTGCT
Source organism: Paralithodes platypus (assembly GCA_032716605.1). NCBI lineage: Eukaryota > Metazoa > Arthropoda > Malacostraca > Decapoda > Lithodidae > Paralithodes > Paralithodes platypus. Next base: position 19,241,061 of record CM064565.1, on the reverse strand, counting down.
ATGTAGATAACAATCATAATAGTATGCTATTTGTTAAATAGTAAAGCTGCTATGTGGATAACAATCATAATAGTATGCTATTTGTTAAATAGTAAAGCTGCTATGTGGATAACAATCATTATAGTATGCAATTTGTTAAATAGTAAAGCTGCTATGTGGATAACAATCATAATAGTATGATATTTGTTAAATAGTAAAGCTGCTATGTGGATAACAATCATAATAGTATGATATTTGTTAAATAGTAAAGCTGCTATGTGGATAACAATCATAATAGTATGATATTTGTTAAATAGTAAAGCTGCTATGTGGATAACAATCATAATAGTATGATATTGTTAAATAGTAAAGCTGCTATGTGGATAACAATCATAATAGTATGCTATTTGTTAAATAGTAAAGCTGCTATGTGGATAACAATCATAATAGTATGCTATTTGTTAAATAGTAAAGCTGCTATGTGGATAACAATCATAATAGTATGCTATTTGTTTAGAGAGCAGCTTGGTTAAATAGTAAAGCTGCTATGTGGATAACAATCATAATAGTATGATATTTGTTTAATAGTAAAGCTGCTATGTGGATAACAATCATAATAGTATGATATTTGTTAAATAGTAAAGCTGCTATGTGGATAACAATCATAATAGTATGATATTTGTTAAATAGTAAAGCTGCTATGTGGATAACAATCATAATAGTATGCTATTTGTTTAGAGAGCAGCTTGATGAATGTTGTTAATGTTAGATGGAATTAAAACATCTACTTTCATTAGCATACTAAACAGTGGCAAGTAAATGGACAAAATATTAATTGCTGATCAGACTTTACATGCCAAAAATAGCCAACTTGCTTATACTGTATACATTTCTTTCTTATTAAAATGTAATTAATTATTATTGATTGCGACTACCTTATAGAGCAATATATTTTTGCTTGCATGGTTCGTGCTTTTTCTTTTCAGTCTGACAAACATAAATTTACTTCTAGCAACCACGAAGTAAAATACTATTTTGAATATCTTTTTAATGTTATATTATGCCGATTTTTTTGAGAATCGAAGAATTACAAATCTAAGAACTTAAGTTTTATCTGCAAGACCTATTATATATTCCGAATATACAGTCAGCTTATTTGATGTAACGTAAACAAGTTTAAGCCTAATTTATATGATCATTTATGTCGCTTATTTTCTCGGCAATACAAATCTGGAACCAATAACATATAAACTAGTACCGGTATGTGAATATATGCTCATTAACAGATGATACCCAAAACAAGATTATTGGGAGTCATAAAGGTTCATGTTCTTTGTCTTGATGCTTCATAATCTTTGAGGTGTTCAGTGAGTATTGAAGGAAATGTACGTGACTCTACCGATGTCTAAAAGGAACCCCCCAAGTGGCAATTAGGTCAGGACAGTTTGTCTTGGGAGTGTATATTTTTAAGCTTGATGGAGGTTTAGGGAGACAAAAATAATTCTATCTATCTATCTATATGCTCAGGCCCAATCCCCATTTTGGGGGTAGCCGACTCAAGACAGAGCAAGAACAGGGAAAACACAAAAACAACATAAAACAACAAATAAACAGATAAAAAGCACAAACTCACACACATCCAGGTCACCCAGGAGAAGACCCAGAGACCAGGGTCACCAAGGTCGCTCCAGCACTCCCCCGGCCCCCGACCACCCGGAGAGGTTCTGATCTCGGCAGGCAGACATGCAGCGGAGCCAAAGCCACAAGCCCTCCCACCACACTTCCAGGCGCACCCTTCATATTAATCGTCTCCCCGGGCCAGGCGCCTGATGGACTATTATCTAGTCCAACTTGCGCCCGACCCCTTACTCCAAATGACCACGTGTTCACTCAACTATTCACAAGCATTCTCCATTCACTCCTGTCCACCACTACTTCCCCTGCCTGATCTATAGTCATTCCTCTATCATCCAAAGCCTTTCTTACACAGTCTCTCCATCTCAATGGGGGTCTTCCTGCCCTTCTATCTCCCCTTGTACCTGACTCACATATTCTCTTTGTAAGCCTTTCATCTCCCATTCGTTCAACATGACCATACCAGCTCAGCACCCTTCTGTCCACTCTGGCTGACAAATGTTCCTGCTGCCCCACTCTCCTACGTATCTCTTCATTCCTCAATCTGTCTCTACGAGTAACTCCACACATACTCCTCAAGCAGCTCATCTCCATCACATCCAGCCCTCTTTTCTCTTTTTTCTTCAGTGGCCATGTCTCAGCCCCATACATCACTGTTGGCACAACAATTCCTTGATACAGTGCACTTTTTACTTTCACTCCGAGATTTCTCGTCTTCCACATACTTCCCATTGCTCCGAACACCTTCCTTCCTTCACACACTCTCTGTTTTACCTCCACTTCCATACCTCCACTCCTGCTTATCGTTCCTCCTAGATATTTAAAACACTACTTGTTCCAATATTTCCCCATCCAGCCTCACATCTAGATTCACCCTATGCTCTCCCCTATTACACACCATTACTTTACTTTTATTGACGTTCACCTTCAGTTTCCTCCTTCCACAAACCACACCAAACTCTTTGACTATCCGCTGCAGTTTCTCATCAGAATCCGCCACCAATGCTGTGTCATCAGCGAACAGCAACTGATTCAACTCCCAATATCTACCATTCTTCCCTACTAAACCCAATCCTCTTCCCATAGTTCTCCTTTTCACCTCCCTCACCACACCATCCATAAACATATTAAACAGCCATGGTGACATTACACAACCCTGTCGCAAACCTACCTTTACCTCAAACCATTCACTCAACTCACCATTTCCTACTCTCACACATGCTCTGCTCCCTTCATAAAAACTCTTAACTGCTTCTAACAAATTTCCTCCTATTTCATAAATCCTTAACACCTTCCACATTGCTTCACGGTCCACACGATCATACGCTTTTCCAAGTCCATAAATGCCCAAAATATCTCCTTATGCTTCTCTAAATACTTCTCACATAACTGTCTTACTGCAAACATCTGATCCACGCACCCTCTTCCCCTCCTAAAACCGCACTGTTCTTCTCCTATTGCAACTTCCGTACCCTTTATTATCCTCTCTAGCAACACCCTGCTATACAGCTTTCCAAGCACTGACAATAAACTAATACCTCTATAACTTGAACACTCCTGCGGATCTCCCTTCCCCTTGTACAACGGCACAATACATGCACTCTTCCAGTCTGTTGGTACCATTGACACAGCAAAGCACACATTGAAAAGTCTCACCAACCAATCTATTATCACATCTCCACCCTTCTTTCTACACTCCACAGCAATACCATCCAAACCTTCGGCTTTTCCCGCTCTCATTTGTTTCACTGCTCCTTTCACCTCATTTTCCTCAATCCTTTCATTCATTCCCTGCCACCTGGGTGGCCTGGGTAACCTATCTCCATCCACCTCTGCTTCAATCACTGCTTCTCTTCCATCTCTTGTATTTAACGAAGATTCAAAATACTCGGCATATCTTTTCCTCACTTCAACTGGTTCCACTATATAATTATGATGATAATAATAATAATAATGTTTACCCCTTCTGTACCGATGACATTATGTTCATTATATTATGGCAACTATTAGACGATTGTATTCACTTTAGGAAGGAAGTCTACCAATTAAAAGGCTACAGTTTATCTCAATTAACTGTCCTCGTAGCGCAATGGATAAATGCACTGAATTTCGGTGTGATCATCCTAGGTTCGAATCCCTGGACTGCCACATGTATTTGTTGATTTCATTAATTGAGTTTAGGAGTAAAGTCGGTTGGTGGAGCGAAACATAATAATATTTCATTAATTGAGTTTAGGAGTAAAGTCGGTTGGTGGAGGGAAACATAATATTATTTTTTTTTTTGCTACCATATATCCTTCCTTAGCTTCATAAAATCATCTAAATGTAGCTTAAATTATATACAAAAAGACGTCGCTGGTATTGTATGGGTTAACAAACATCGTAGCGCAATAATGTTATGTCTTCAGTTGTGCTGGTAACACTGATCCCGACCCTGAATGGCAGTAAGACAAATTGGTAACACTAAACTCCGACATGGAACATATTAAGTGTCGCTACAACTTTGTACATTAGGCCTCTCGTGTGGCAAGGAGGAAATAAATTATATTGGAAATGCTATCTTTTGAGTTTATTTTTCTAATAATAATATTGGCAGTCTATTCAAAGGGATACATCGAATCGCAATAACAGTTATTGAATTTATGAGGCTGCTCGTTGGCTGATCTACTGTATATTGTCAACCTGGTATACAAAAACATGAACGTTTCACCAAGCAACATGAACAAAAACATGAACGTTTCACCAAGCAACATGAACAAAAACATGAACGTTTCACCAAGCAACATGAACAAAAACATGAACGTTTCACCAAGCAACATGAACAAAAACATGAACGTTTCACCAAGCAACATGAACAAAAACATGAACGTTTCACCAAGCAACATGAACAAAAACAAAAGTGGAATTATTATGGGGAAGTTATAAAAGAGAAGTATACTAGATTATAACTGCCGCAATAAGATAATAAGTAGATCAATAACTATATTTGAAACATATTATAAATACTTTACGATGCAACTAAACGTTGTATTCATGCCACTTATTTACCCTATTTGATTTAGTGATATAACATTGGTACCAAGCTTACTTGCGAGTCGTTCTAACTGTTTATGTATGTGTTTTTATTGTGCATTCATTACTTAATTGTCAGGCAGGAACAGTTGATTTAACTCAGAGTTAATATTTTCTCCTTTTTGGAAGAGGATGTAGATAATACTTACGAAAATATAATATCTATCTATCTATCTATCTCTATCTATATATATATATATATTTATCTACAACTATAATATATATATATATATATATATATATATATATATATATATATATATATATATATATACCGGTATAGATAGATAGATAGAGGGTGAAGACTAGCTTAACCCTTTCTATACCGGCGACGTATTATTAATTATATTCTAGCTATACTTAGACGATTGTGTGCAGTTTAAGAAGGATCTGTTGCAGTAAAAAGGGTTAAGTGAGATAGTTCGAAGCTTATTACTAGCTTGAGGCACTTTTTATACTGAATACAATCGTCTTCATATAACTAGATTACAATAAACAAATACGTCGCCGGTACAGAAATGGTGAACTAAATCTTGAGAGTTCCATATATCCTTTCTAATCTGAAAAATACCACCTACTAATAGCCAAAATATACTGCCAAAACGCGTCATGAACCTCAACTGGTTAACCCTCTGAGTACCAGCGACGTCCTTTTCACCATATTCTAGCAACTATTAGACGATGTTATTCAGGTAAGGAAGGACGTCTACCCATTAATAGGCTACAGTCTATCTCAATTAACCCTTTTACCTAGCACAGATCCTTCCTAAGCCTCATAAAATCGTCTAAATATAGCTAGAATAAAATATAACGCACGTCGCTGGTACTCAAGTGGTTAATGGTAATAACATGTGAAGAAAGTGCCCTCGGAGTCTGCACGTTTACAACCCAAAATTATCTTAAAGGTGGGGTTATTATATCTTAAAGGTGGGGTTATTATACTCTTTATTTTGACTTTGTATTATTCATTGTCTTAGTTTGATCCCTAGACCTCTATCAAACCTTAAAAAACACCCGCAAGACCTCCCTTTGCAATATAATTGTACATGTTTCGGTAGAAAAATATTCCAGCCGAAGGGTGGTCCTTATTTAATTACAAGTTCGACATCACTCCCCAGGAAAATAATTGACACCTACTATAAGAGGCAAGACAGTCCTTATTAATGGCAAAACAAATAGGGCAACAGGTCTGGAAATCGCCAAACTAATGGGGCAAACGTCTAAAAACTACATAACTAATGGGGATAAACAGGAGGGAGAAGGGGGTTCATCAAAAGCAAATATATTCCCTTAGTGCACCGAAGAGAACATCATTACTTGGACCGACATAAAAAAAAAAAAAAAAAAAAAAAAAAAAAACTATATACAAACCAGCACAGTAGTATTTAGTTTTGTGGGAGATACAAAACACCTAATAATACCATTGGACGAATACAATCTTGCAACATGCAACTTAGGAGGAACCAGCCTTTGGGCGGGACATTTTTCTACCGAAATGTGCATCAGTTTATCATCTCGGAGGGATGTCTTGCGGGTAATTGTTAAGCTTCATGGAGGTCTAGGGAGGAAACTAAGAATATTACAAAATAAATAAATTAATAAACGAACAACTATATATATAAAATCTCCCCTTAAAGCGGATTTCCAACGGCCCCTTATCTAGCAACTTTTCACAATAACGTTTCTGATGAGGCGGCTTCGGAAAAATCATGTTGGCAAGAATGTTGTCTCAGTCCCAAAAGTGAGGTCATAGTCGTACAGAAAATGTCATAAACGAACAGAAAGGATCAGATAAGAACAACAACAAAACAAATCAAATATAGGAGAGCAAATAAAAGAGAATACACAATAGGTTACACCGTGAAGTATTAGTCAAAGAATATAGGTCACTTAAAAGAAATAGAACAAACAGAATATCCCAAAAAGTTAAAAAGTTAAGTCAGAAGTCAAAGAACATATGTCAATTACAAAATATAGAACACACAATATATAATAATAGGTCAAACAATGAAGTCAGAGGCAGAGAAAAACATTATCATTTATATGGAGAGAACAAACAAGATAACAAAGTAGGCCAAGCAGTGAAGTCAAAGATACTAGGTCAGTTATAAGAGAGATACAAATCAAGATAACAAAATAGGTCAGACTGAAGTCAAAATACTAGGTTAATGAAAAGAGAGAGATAAAATAAGATTACAAATTAGGTCAAACGGTGAAGTCAGAGTCAAAGAAGATAGGTCAATTGAATGACAGAACACAAACGAGATAACAAAGTAGGTCAACAGTGAAGTGAGAGTTACGCAAACTAGGTAATTTAAGGGGAAAGCAGAACAAGTCAGTCACACAAAGTTGAATTATATTGCCCAGGTGTTTGTTAAAGAAAACAAATGACGTGAACAATAATCACCATCTTTTCCATAATTATTCATGAATATAATTGCTTTAAAGTTAAAGTTAAAGTTGTTCAAAGTTAAATATATTATAGATACTACTTTAGCTTAGATTTGTTTTTAGCACTCATCTATTATCTATTGTGTTATATTTCGTATTTATATGTTATACCATACATTATAATTATGAGATCTATCCATACAACACATTATAATGTATACCACTATAATAGGCCAGGTTCAAGGGCCGTTAAGGGGGGGGGGGGGGGTCTGTAATCCGTTCTCCCTTATGCTTAGTCTCATTATTATTTGTGTTTTAAGACTTTCGCCCCATTAGTTTGGATATTTAGAGATCTTTCGTGCCATTAAGGTTTCTATATTTTCCTGCGTAGCAGCGATAGCAAGCCTGCAATTAGTAAGATCTAGCCTTGGGCCGGGGCATTTTACTACCGACAAATGCACAAATTCATCTCCAATGGGGGTTTTGAGGATATATGTTGTTATGCATGATGAAGATCTAGGGAGGAAACTCTCTCCCCCCTCCCCCCCCCCCCACACACACACACACACACAAAATAATAAGTATGTTAATACATATATATAAAATTACACATATATATATTGTATACCACCAATGTGACAAATTGAATTATGTTTGATTACGGTAAGAGTCCTCCACCACTTGTTATGCAGTCAATACTTTACTATAACTCCCTCCTCTACACAAAACATAAGTCTGTATCTATCACAGGTTCTATTACATCTGTATATATTGTGTGTATTTACATATATTTGTCATTAACTGATACTTGTCAGTCACCTACCAATGTTAACCTTATAACTTATGTAGCTAAACTATATATACCGTGCACGAGTATTATGTTATAACTTATGTAGCTAAACTATATAAACCGTGCACGAGTATTATGTTATAACTTATGTAGCTAAACTATATAAACCGTGCACGAGTATTATGTTATAACTTATGTAACTAAACTATATAAACCGTGCACGAGTATTATGTTATAACTTATGTAGCTAAACTATATAAACCGTGCACGAGTATTATGTTATAACTTATGTAACTAAACTATATAAACCGTGCACGAGTATTATGTTATAACTTATGTAGCTAAACTATATAAACCGTGCACGAGTATTATGTTATAACTTATGTAGCTAAACTATATAAACCGTGCACGAGTATTATGTTATAACTTATGTAGCTAAACTATATAAACCGTGCACGAGTATTATGTTATAACTTATGTAGCTAAACTATATAAACCGTGCACGAGTATTATGTTATAACTTATGTAACTAAACTATATAAACCGTGCACGAGTATTATGTTATAACTTATGTAGCTAAACTATATAAACCGTGCACGAGTATTATGTTATAACTTATGTAGCTAAACTATATAAACCGTGCACGAGTATTATGTTATAACTTATGTAGCTAAACTATATAAACCGTGCACGAGTATTATGTTATAACTTATGTAGCTAAACTATATAAACCGTACACGAGTATTATGTTATAATCGTAGTTCTCCCATTAACATAAGGACCTACTGCACTACTTAAATAGGTTAATCGAGTATTGCAAGAAGCCTTAAATAATAGCCAGAAATTCTGTACTATGATACCGCCGCTGGTGTCACGTGTTTGTTGCATTATATCTTCTCTGGCCCAGGTGATCCTTGGGTTGCAGGCTGGTCAAACACCTATTTGTGTGCCGAATAAATTGGACTGGCAGCAATTATAAGAACACATGTATTAAACCCTTTGAAGACTGTGTGATCCATAAACAGTTTGGTTGCAGTCTCATGTCTTACTAACGGCATCCAGGCAGCCCTGTTATTGGCTGCCTCATTCATCAAATGATATTCATACATTCAATATCAGATTGAAGTATCTTATTCCAGGCCTTTCTAGGTCATTTCCTCCACGCAACTCCCGCCACATTCACAGACATGCAAGAATATATTTATGGAAATCGTCCTCTTGCTGCCAAACTATATTTAGATGAAAACTTCAGCCTCCATTAATTTAAATCCTTTCACCTCTGAACACCAGCATCACCACCATAACCACCACCGCCACCACCACCACCACAATGCTGGCACCAAAGAACTAGATGGAAAACACCTGTCATCGAATTTTCCGGTCGGTCGATCTCTCTCTCTCTCTCTCTCTCTCTGATCGCAGGGCTGTGGGATTGCAGGTAAAAACATTAATTCCAGTGTTTTTACCGAGGGATTCCAAGGTCAGCCATTAATATTGTTTGAGAACCGTGAATATCAAGTGGTCTGAGCCAGAATATAATGATGGAATTTCTATTTCGACCGCGAGCCACATATGCCAGACATTCTGATGGAACAAATCGATTTGGTAAGCATTGAAACGAGTTTTCAGGTCATTCGAATGATGAAGAGTGAGGTAAATTCAGTGTACAGTTTCCATTGTATTATAATCAATATCATTATCAATTTCAAAAGCGTTCTTGTCAGGAAAATATTATGTAGGATTTATATGTATAATACTATTGGTATACCTTCATGACAAGGACTGATACCCTTTGGTTGGTTTGGCTTCATTTATATTATGTAGGATTGGATTTATATGTATAATACTATTGGTAAACCTTAATGACAAGGACTGATACCCTTTGGTTGGTTTGGCTTCATTTATATTATGTAGGATTGGATTTATATGTATAATACTATTGGTATACCTTCATGACAAGGACTGATACCCTTTGGTTGGTTTGGCTTCATTTATATCATCACTGAGTGTGTAGATTCAACAAAGACTCTTTATAAAAGACAATCATCAAAACAATTAAAGGAAAGTGCACTCTCACATACAAACATACCCATCATATTAATATTTCCAATCCCACAATTAAATACACCAGATAACAAGCACACATATTACTAAATGTTTACAACATGTGCATACATAGCCCTTAGTATATAGTATAATTATTGTTACCATTATATTAATTATAAAACAAAACAATCACAATCATCATAAACAAATAACTCATATGTACAAATGCACCTTCACACAAACTATATAGTCTAATACTTATGACCATGTTTGACTATCAACCTGACAAGCAATAGCTGACCTTCGCCCCATGTATTTGCCAATAGTAAGACGTTTCGAGCCAATTCGGTGTAGATTTTATTCCTGGTGAGCGATAGTAAGCCTCTAATTTAAGGGGAAACCGCGTTCGGCCGGGACATTACCTACTGAATATTTGCAAATATATCTCTATAGGGGCTCTTGGGGGTATTTGGTTTAGCATGATGGAGGTCTTAGAAGGAAACTAAAATGATAAACAAATAATACAAAACAAATGTTAGTAATAGTAATCATAATTCTCCCTTTAAAACCTAATTATCCTTCACTATTTTCTCCCATTGTTCTTTTGTACGGTTATAAAGGGGTAACTATAGTCCATTAATTATAGGTAAGCCACAACTAGTGATCCATAACCTCTGTAATAAGTAACACCCCGTTCCCAATACCAATCATCAATAACAAAACCCAATGTACTTGAATTAATGAATGAAAGCATAATATGGTCCTCCCGGGATTCGAACTCGGGACACCACACCCAGAACATAAGCACCTAAACCATTACACCACCAACACAGTTAAAGGTTGAGTACACGAACAGACTACAGTAATCGAGCTAATACTTTCAACATTTAGGAAGTCAGCCAGGTAATTTACAGCCCATTTGTTCTAGCCCATATTGTGTTACAGAGGTTAAGGTTCACAATTTCTGGCCTACCTATAATGAATGGACTTTAGACTATGTATTTATCTTCTGGTTCAATCCAATTATAGAAGGGAATAGGATAGAGTGGAACCAATACACTCTCGCTAAAGTCTAAACTATCAATATACAGTATATTCTTTCAATTTGAGGACTGTCTTTCATGTTGTTATGGTTGTCGTTAGACAAATTTATTCAATCTAGGAAGTACCTGTCCGAAGCTAAGGATTAATTTAGATAATTGTGACCTCTTTGGTCCTAGAAATCCTTCCTATGCTGCATAAATATACAAGAAAGTCACAAACAAATGACAAATTACGCATCTGTATGAAAAGTTGTGATATTTACAGTTTTGGCTATCTCGCTGTCATCAGTAATGTACTCATTAAGATTATTCCCAATAGATCACATTCCTCTTGAGCTTGAGGCAGGAAAAAATCCGGAAGACGTTTGAGATGCTTAATTGGGTAAGTTCAAAACCTGTCAGTCCAAGGCATCTTGGTGCAGTCAAGGGGCATCAAGGCATCAAGGGGTTCAAGAGCCTTTCATTAGTCTGACTCTATTGATACCAGATCCATCAATAAACCAACTCAACCGGAGATCTCAACCAGTGCCAACTCGACCAAATAAACTGTCTCATCCCGGGGTGGTATTCTTAGAACCTCCTATTCCGTGCAATTCATGTGTCGCGGAATACTGCTATATTGGTATAGTTTACACCGGTGGTAATGGACTACTGGTTGAGTTATCCAGTCAACCCGTCAGAGTCCTCCACTCTCGGTATTAATGGCAGGCTTCAATACATCAAATCAATGCCAGATGTCGCCATATCATTTAGTGATTGTCACCTGTATAAGCTTTTATAATGTCAAGGATCCTAAATAGATCTTAGCATCTCTGTTTATATTTTTCAAAACAACATATTGTGTAACCATAATATTCATTATTCATGATCTCATTTGGTATACAGTTGGTTGAGTAATTGGGTCACATACGGGGTTCTTGCACTTGTCTGGTTACTTGAAGGCCCTAATTGGCTGCTAATCATCGAAATCCTGATTCCTGAATATTGTTGACAGGAATAACTTGGCTTTTAATGTCGGCATTCTGGGGCCCTTGTATGTTGGCTAAAGCAATGCAAGTCAGATCAGCTAATTAGTATTTGCTTCAACCGCGTCCTAAACGTTTGGAATAAGCTGCCACAAGTAATGATTGTGTGACAGCATTGACTTATGTGCAAAACATGTATACAATCAAATTATCATCTTATATCAAATATCACAAATAAATAAAACAAGTAAAATGAGTCATGGATATAATCATATAAGCTACTTTCCATTTATTTTGTTCACTATATTCTATCTAATATTATACCAAAGTACTCAGGCTTGGAGGACCCTCTAGCAAAGAGCCGTATTTAAATTACAGCTAACGCCATCTGATGGTACTAAGTATAAAGGTACAGACAAACACAGTTGAGAGATGAATCTTTAAATCCCATTTTCACCACTCTTTGTTTGGCAATTTACGCTGCTGGCGAATTTAATTGATAATTCCCAATTCATTCAACTGTAGTAACTTATTCTTTGATGATTTGCATACACAATATACTGTATGATCAGAGTAAAATAGTAACCATATATTTTCTACAAATATACAGAGGTACGACATTTGTGCATGTTGTTTACATGCGAATATAGAACCACCGACAATAGCTATCAACACACTATATTGTTACATACTAACAAATGGGGCTAAGCATGAGGGAGAAGGGGGTCCAGAAAAACAAAAAATTCCCCTTAAGTTCCGAATCACAGACTCAAAAAGGAAAAAGATCCGGACATGAGCGTTGAAGCAAAGCGCAGCATAACATAAGTTATAAAGGTTTACTATAACTTTGTGTTATTGTGTCCAGCGGAGACTACTTTGTGTTATTGTGTCCAGCGTAGACTACTTTGTGTTATTGTGTCCAGCGTAGACTACTTTGTGTTATTGTGTCCAGCGTAGACTACTTTGTGTTATTGTGTCCAGCGTAGACTACTTTGTGTTATTGTGTCCAGCGTAGACTACTTTGTGTTATTGTGCCCAGCGTAGACTACTTTGTGTTATTGTGTCCAGCGTAGACTACTTTGTGTTATTGTGTCCAGCGTAGACTACTTTGTGTTATTGTGTCCAGCGTAGACTACTTTGTGTTATTGTGTCCAGCGTAGACTACTTTGTGTTATTGTGCTCAGCGTAGACTACTTTGTGTTATTGTGTCCAGCGTAGACTACTTTGTGTTATTGTGTCCAGCGTAGACTACTTTGTGTTATTGTGTCCAGCGTAGACTACTTTGTGTTATTGTGTCCAGCGTAGACTACTTTGTGTTATTGTGTCCAGCGTAGACTACTTTGTGTTATTGTGTCCAGCGTAGACTACTTTGTGTTATTGTGTCCAGCATAGACTACTTTGTGTTATTGTGTCCAGCGTAGACTACTTTGTGTTATTGTGTCCAGCGTAGACTACTTTGTGTTATTGTGTCCAGCGTAGACTACTTTGTGTTATTGTGTCCAGCGTAGACTACTTTGTGTTATTGTGTCCAGCGTAGACTACTTTGTGTTATTGTGTCCAGCGTACTACTTTGTGTTATTGTGTCCAGCGTAGACTACTTTGTGTTATTGTGTCCAGCGTAGACTACTTTGTGTTATTGTGTCCAGCGTAGACTACTTTGTGTTATTGTGTCCAGCGTAGACTACTTTGTGTTATTGTGTCCAGCGTAGACTACTTTGTGTTATTGTGTCCAGCGTAGACTACTTTGTGTTATTGTGTCCAGCGTAGACTACTTTGTGTTATTGTGTCCAGCGTAGACTACTTTGTGTTATTGTGTCCAGCGTAGACTACTTTGTGTTATTGTGTCCAGCGTAGACTACTTTGTGTTATTGTGTCCAGCGTAGACTACTCATTCACCTTGTTGTTTAAGGGACCCCACTTTGGTTGTTTTATCTTTCTCTCCCTCTCTCTTTGGCTTGTAACCATTCGGCCCCATTCAGCCTACTGTTTTAAAACGTTTACCCCGATCCAGGTGTCAATATTTTCCTGGCGAGCGGTAGCGAGCCAGCATATATAATTTTCGTTTTGACAGCAAGCTAAATTTGTACATTTTTCGATAGGAAAATGTCTCCGGCGAAGCCGGATTTCTCCATACAATGCTGGCTCGCTATCGCTCGCCAGGAAGAAATCGACACATGGATGGGGATAAACATCTCTAAACAGTTGGCTAAATGGGGCCGAATGGATACAAGCCAGAGAAAAAGAGAAAAGGAGAGAGAGATAAAAAAACATCTGGTGATCCCCCTTAAGCAGTTATCACAGCACCGCTTCGAGTCCATCAACTGTTAACGTCAACACTGGTCTGGCAACTTATGGGACAAATTTGTAACATACATATGTCGTCTACTTTGAACTGCTCTCAGTTTATTCCCCGATACCAATGCAAAGTATTACAGGAATGTTACTGGACAAGGGTTGACCGTCGATTATCATTATTAAACCGTCTTGGTGGTGTAATGGTTAAGGTGTCTAAGAATCTGTGTGTGATAACCCAGGTTCGAATCCCGGTGGATCACATATATGCTTTCATTAATAATTTCATGTGGAGGTGTTTTGGGGTGTGGTGAAATTGATAAAAATAGATTGAGGTATAAGCTGTCCTGTGCTGCCCCCTTTACTACGCCTAGTAAGAGCCACTGCAGTATATCCGAGGAATAACCACTACATCTACATATACCAGATATGTACATTGTCTGGCGTGGATACAGTATAATATCTACCATGTACTATATACCTCAACTATGTCCTTCCTCAGGTACTGTATGTGTGTCAATAACCACTACATCTACATATACCAGATATGTACATTGTCTGGCGTGGATACAGTATAATATCTACCATGTACTATATACCTCAACTATGTCCTTCCTCAGGTACTGTATGTGTGTCAATAACCACTACATCTACATATACCAGATATGTACATTGTCTGGCGTGGATACAGTATAATATCTACCATGTGCTATATACCTCAACTATGTCCTTCCTCAGGTACTGTATGTGTGTCAATAACCACTACATCTACATATACCAGATATGTACATTGTCTGGCGTGGATACAGTATAATATCTACCATGTACTATATACCTCAACTATGTCCTTCCTCAGGTACTGTATGTGTGTCAATAACCACTACATCTACATATACCAGATATGTACATTGTCTGGCGTGGATACAGTATAATATCTACCATGTACTATATACCTCAACTATGTCCTTCCTCAGGTACTGTATGTGTGTCAATAACCACTACATCTACATATACCAGATATGTACATTGTCTGGCGTGGATACAGTATAATATCTACCATGTGCTATATACCTCAACTATGTCCTTCCTCAGGTACTGTATGTGTGTCAATAACCACTACATCTACATATACCAGATATGTACATTGTCTGGCGTGGATACAGTATAATATCTACCATGTACTATATACCTCAACTATGTCCTTCCTCAGGTACTGTATGTGTGTCAAGGGATAATGAATATACTGTGGGTATACAGTATATACATAATATGTACTCACATAATTATGAGTACATATTTATATACCCACAGTATGTTTATGTGTGTGTGTGTGTGTGTGAGCATGCGCGCGCGCTCAGGAATCACCTAGAGAAATCAAAGGGGCAAAATATTTTCAGTGCACCAACCAAATCCCAAAACACAAAATATATCCAATAATATAAGGTACTTGACAAGTATGTAATTTATTTAACTCTTGGCATGTGATTAGTATATTGTTATCTCTGCAAGAACTAATTAAATGTTGTTGTTTTCTGGTCGGCATCCAGCTTTGGTCCATCCCAAGATATACTGCCTCAACCCTTTCAGTATACTAGGACGCATTTCTTGATTGTATTCTGGTTATTGTTTGACCTTTTCATTATATTAGGAAAGACCTGTGGGAGCCGGAGAGTTAAGTGAGCTAGTTAAGGGGGGTCACCGGCTGTTTTTATTATCTTTCTCTCCTTTTCTCTCTTTCCCTGGTATGTATTCATTCGGCCCCATTCAGCCAACTGTTTTAAGACGTTTATCCCCATCCAGGTGTTGATTTCTTCCTGGCGAGCGACAGCGAGCCAGCATTATATGGAGAAATCTGGCTTCGTCAGAGAAAGTTTTCTATCGAAAAATGTACAAATTTAGCTTGCTGTCAAAAAACAAATATATATATATGCTGGGCCGCTACCGCTTGCCAGGAAAATATTAACAACTGGATGGTTCGTTCGTGGCCACCCCTTCGGGGATCACGGCGTCAGGCAATAGATAGATAGATATATGGGGGTAAATGTCTTAAAACAGTAGGCTGAATGGGGCCGAATGAATACAAGCCAAGGAGAGAGGGAGAGAAAGAGAAAACAAGCGAGGTGGGCACTCTTAATACTCCTGTGATGTTGAAAGATCAATCATCGGCTAAAATAATGTTAACAGTGCAGTGTACATATATACAGGATGTCCCAGGAGGAAAGGGCATAACTTTGGGATATGATTGAACAAAATATTCTAAGCCTAAAATGTTCTATAAGAACTATTCCAAATCTCGACCGTTGTAGAGATATTGCATGTTGAAAATGGTATTTTCTTCAGTATTTCCCCATAAGACTGGCCTAGCTGTCCTAGTGCCTATCACACCTACTGTACATCTTTCTGCAATTATTTTACCATGTTATTATGAAGATACTATAATTCTGTAAGTTGCAAAATGATTATAGACATATTAGCTCACTATGGACCAGTTGGAAACTATTTTACATGGAAGAGTCCATTACAGTGATGCGGGGGAGTACACTAGATTAAATCTTCAATATCTTTTTAACGGTTGAGATTTGGACATTTTGTTATAGAACAATTTATGCTTAGAATACCTTGTTTTATAATTTCCCAAAGTTATGCCCTTTCCTCCTGGGACACCCTGTATAGTAGTAATGGAAAGTTATATGAACAAAGTATTGTCTAACTTTACCTTCGTCTAGTATACCAATCACAAATACCCTCCCAGTCTAACCTCCAAAAATATTCCATCCAAACATCCCCACTCCTCCACAACATAACAACAACTAACTTTACTCTAGCTATCGTATCGCAACAAAGTATGTTAATTGCATACAATATCGTCCATCGTTCGCCAGAAAACCATTGAAATAATGATAATATTAGAATGATAAGCAATTGTGTTACCTCTCTGCATTCGATATGTAGATTATTGTCCCACAGAAGCTAATGAATTTTGTTTTTCCATTATCGTCAATATTCATCTTTAATCACAAGTATAACTTTATCAACTCTTCCAGTATTTACACAATGTATACTACCGGTTCGGTAGTGTAGTGAGAGCGTTTCGGTCCTCCACCGGGGAAATACCAGTCCAATTCCCTGCTTAGGGATGAAGGATTTTCGCATACACTGGTAGCTGGTGCGATTTTCTTTGAGTAAGGAAATACGCAATAGTCTTATAGCAACATAGTCTATAATATTTAATTATGTCGAGCGATATTCAGTCGCTGACCGAAGGATAATGAGAAATGGCACTTAATAAAAGACCTGACGATTATATCATGAACCATTTCTTTGTTCTGTTTCTTGTAATTATTATCATCGATTTTTGTAAGTTTATGTATGGTTAGTGGGAGTTAAAACGATACTTGAGCTAACTTGCATCACTTTGATTGCTAGAGGCCCTTCCTGATCTATATGTAATCGTCGAAAAATGATTTCACTTACACATGGTTTCATTGATAATACAGCATATTGTCGATTGAGTGTAAGTTTTAAAAGTATTACTTTGTTTTATAACAAAGGCTGTATGAAACATTGCTAATGACATGCTACTAAAAGTGTCAATCTGCTTTACTCATGTTCTGAAGTCCTAAAGATGTTTTCAGTGAACATAATGACAAATTTGTTATGAGACTGTTTAAGGGGACAGTGTTTATTCTTATGCGTCTATATTATATTTATATATTGATTTGTATTTTAGTTTCCTCCGTAGACTTCCATCAAACTTAAACAAAAAAAAAGCATCCATTAGCTACCCTCTCTAGATTAATTTGTACATTTTTCGGTAGAAAATTGTCCCGGCCGAAGGTCTATTCTTTCAGAATTACAGGCTCATTATCGTTCGCCAGGAAATAAATCGACACCTAAAGTCCTAAAGATGTTTTCAGTGGACATAATGAAAAGGTTTTATGAGATTGTTTAAGGGAGGACGGGCCGTTTTTCTGGCCTCCCTTCTTCCTGATGTTTAGCCCCATTGGTTTTCAGATTATAAGGCGTTCGGCCCATTAGTTTGACCTTTCGCCCCATTTCTTTGTCAATATTAAGATTTTTCGTGTCATTAAGGTGTCTATTTTGTCCTGGCGAGCGATAGCCAGCCTTATACTTAAAAGACATCGGCCTTTGGCCGGAATTGTTTTCTATTGAAAAATGTACTAATTTATTTTGACAGAGACTTGAGCGGCTGTTTTTTAAGTTTGATGGAGGTATAGGGAGGAAACCAATAAAATAATAAAACTATATGTAAATGAGCAGATAAATAAGCCCATCTCCCGTTAAGCTTATCAACGTATATTATAAACATCGATTATATAATCAATGTGAACACCAAATCTATAATGCCATGTGGTGATTGAAAACTTAAGGGAAGATGGGTCATTTTTCTAAACTCCCTTCTTCCTTATGTTTTGCCCCATTAGTTTTCAGATTTTAAGATGTTTGCCCCATTATTTTGTCGATTTTAAGACCTTCCACCACATTTCTTTGTCAATATTAAGACCGTTCGTGTTGTTTGTAAATTTTTCGGTAGAAAAATGTCCCGGCCGAAGTTCTAACAAAATTACAAGCTCACTATCGTTCGCCAGGGAAAAAATCGACACCTTAATAGCACAAAAGGGCTGAATATTGACAAGGAAATGCGGCGGAAGGTTTAAAATATCGACAAACTAATGGGGCAAACATCTTAAAATCTGAAAACTAATGGGGCTACACATGAGAGAGAAGGGGATCTAGAAAAATGACCCATCTCCCCTATCAAAACTAAAATCCAATAAATCCCTGGACCCGACAAATTTCTGCATAAAATCATTAAATGATGAAATCTCAAAACAGCTAACTATTTTCTTTAACAAATCGATACAAAGCAATAAAGTCTCCAAAGAATGGAAATTAGCTAACGTAACGCCCATCTTTAAAACAAAGTAAGGCTCTGCCTGGCAACTATCGCCCAATAAGCCTCACCTCCATTACATGCAAGCTGCTCGAAACAATAGTCAGAAATAAAATTGTATGGCATTTAGAAACTAACAACCTTATAAAGGACTCACAACATGGTTTCCAAAGTAAGCACTCATGTCTGACAAACCTCCTTGACTATATAAAGGACTCACAACATGGTTTCCAAAGTAAGCGCTCATGTCTGACAAACCTCCTTGACTATATAAAGGACTCGCAACATGGTTTCCAAAGTAAGCGCTCATGTCTGACAAACCTCCTTGACTATATAAAGGACTCGCAACATGGTTTCCAAAGTAAGCGCTCATGTCTGACAAACCTCCTTGACTATATAAAGGACTCGCAACATGGTTTCCAAAGTAAGCGCTCATGTCTGACAAACCTCCTTGACTATATAAAGGACTCGCAACATGGTTTCCAAAGTAAGCGCTCATGTCTGACAAACCTCCTTGACTATATAAAGGACTCGCAACATGGTTTCCAAAGTAAGCGCTCATGTCTGACAAACCTCCTTGACTATATAAAGGACTCGCAACATGGTTTCCAAAGTAAGCGCTCATGTCTGACAAACCTCCTTGACTATATAAAGGACTCGCAACATGGTTTCCAAAGTAAGCGCTCATGTCTGACAAACCTCCTTGACTATATAAAGGACTCGCAACATGGTTTCCAAAGTAAGCGCTCATGTCTGACGAACCTCCTTGACTATATAAAGGACTCGCAACATGGTTTCCAAAGTAAGCGCTCATGTCTGACAAACCTCCTTGACTATATAAAGGACTCGCAACATGGCTTCCAAAGTAAGCGCTCATGTCTGACAAACCTCCTTGACTATATAAAGGACTCGCAACATGGCTTCCAAAGTAAGCGCTCATGTCTGACAAACCTCCTTGACTATATAAAGGACTCGCAACATGGTTTCCAAAGTAATCGCTCATGTCTGACAAACCTCCTTGACTATATAAAGGACTCGCAACATGGTTTCCAAAGTAAGCGCTCATGTCTGACAAACCTCCTTGACTATATAAAGGACTCGCAACATGGCTTCCAAAGTAAGCGCTCATGTCTGACAAACCTCCTTGACTATATAAAGGACTCGCAACATGGCTTCCAAAGTAAGCGCTCATGTCTGACAAACCTCCTTGACTATATAAAGGACTCGCAACATGGTTTCCAAAGTAAGCGCTCATGTCTGACAAACCTCCTTGACTATATAAAGGACTCACAACATGGCATCCAAAGTAAGCGCTCATGTCTGACAAACCTCCTTGACTATATAAAGGACTCGCAACATGGTTTCCAAAGTAAGCGCTCATGTCTGACAAACCTCCTTGACTATATAAAGGACTCGCAACATGGTTTCCAAAGTAAGCGCTCATGTCTGACAAACCTCCTTGACTATATAAAGGACTCGCAACATGGTTTCCAAAGTAAGCGCTCATGTCTGACAAACCTCCTTGACTATATAAAGGACTCGCAACATGGTTTCCAAAGTAAGCGCTCATGTCTGACAAACCTCCTTGACTATATAAAGGACTCGCAACATGGTTTCCAAAGTAAGCGCTCATGTCTGACAAACCTCCTTGACTATATAAAGGACTCGCAACATGGTTTCCAAAGTAAGCGCTCATGTCTGACAAACCTCCTTGACTATATAAAGGACTCGCAACATGGTTTCCAAAGTAAGCGCTCATGTCTGACAAACCTCCTTGACTATAAAGGACTCGCAACATGGTTTCCAAAGTAAGCGCTCATGTCTGACAAACCTCCTTGACTATATAAAGGACTCGCAACATGGTTTCCAAAGTAAGCGCTCGTGTCTGACAAACCTCCTTGACTATATAAAGGACTCGCAACATGGTTTCCAAAGTAAGCGCTCGTGTCTGACAAACCTCCTTGACTATATAAAGGACTCGCAACATGGTTTCCAAAGTAAGCGCTCATGTCTGACAAACCTCCTTGACTATAATATATAAAGGACTAGCAACATGGTTTCCAAAGTAAGCGCTCATGTCTGACAAACCTCCTTGACTATATAAAGGACTCGCAACATGGCTTCCAAAGTAAGCGCTCATGTCTGACAAACCTCCTTGACTATATAAAGGACTCGCAACATGGCCTCCAAAGTAAGCGCTCATGTCTGACAAACCTCCTTGACTATATAAAGGACTCGCAACATGGTTTCCAAAGTAAGCGCTCATGTCTGACAAACCTCCTTGACTATATAAAGGACTCGCAACATGGTTTCCAAATTAAGCGCTCATGTCTGACAAACCTCCTTGACTATATAAAGGACTCGCAACATGGTTTCCAAAGTAAGCGCTCATGTCTGACAAACCTCCTTGACTATATAAAGGACTCGCAACATGGTTTCCAAAGTAAGCGCTCATGTCTGACGAACCTCCTTGACTATATAAAGGACTCGCAACATGGTTTCCAAAGTAAGCGCTCATGTCTGACAAACCTCCTTGACTATATAAAGGACTCGCAACATGGTTTCCAAAGTAAGCGCTCATGTCTGACAAACCTCCTTGACTATATAAAGGACTCGCAACATGGCTTCCAAAGTAAGCGCTCATGTCTGACAAACCTCCTTGACTATATAAAGGATTCGCAACATGGCTTCCAAAGTAAGCGCTCATGTCTGACAAACCTCCTTGACTATATAAAGGACTCGCAACATGGCTTCCAAAGTAAGCGCTCATGTCTGACAAACCTCCTTGACTATTTTAAGGACTCGCAACATGGCTTCCCAAGTAAGCGCTCATGTCTGACAAACCTCCTTGACTATATAAAGGACTCGCAACATGGTTTCCAAAGTAAGCGCTCATGTCTGACAAACCTCCTTGACTATATAAAGGACTCGCAACATGGTTTCCAAAGTAAGTGCTCATGTCTGACAAACCTCCTTGACTATAAAGGACTCGCAACATGGTTTCCAAAGTAAGCGCTCATGTCTGACAAACCTCCTTGACTATATAAAGGACTCGCAACATGGCTTCCAAAGTAAGCGCTCATGTCTGACAAACCTCCTTGACTATATAAAGGACTCGCAACATGGTTTCCAAAGTAAGCGCTCATGTCTGACAAACCTCCTTGACTATAAAGGACTCGCAACATGGTTTCCAAAGTAAGCGCTCATGTCTGACAAACCTCCTTGACTATATAAAGGACTCGCAACATGGTTTCCAAAGTAAGCGCTCATGTCTGACAAACCTCCTTGACTATATAAAGGACTCGCAACATGGCTTCCAAAGTAAGCGCTCATGTCTGACAAACCTCCTTGACTATATAAAGGACTCGCAACATGGTTTCCAAAGTAAGCGCTAATGTCTGACAAACCTCCTTGACTATATAAAGGACTCGCAATATGGTTTCCAAAGTAAGCGCTCATGTCTGACAAACCTCCTTGACTATATAAAGGACTCGCAACATGGTTTCCAAAGTAAGCGCTCATGTCTAACAAACCTCCTTGACTATATAAAGGACTCGCAACATGGTTTCCAAAGTAAGCGCTCATGTCTGACAAACCTCTTTGACTATATAAAGGACTCGCAACATGGTTTCCAAAGTAAGCGCTCATGTCTGACAAACCTCCTTGACTTTTTCCACGACATCTTAAAAGTATATGATGAAAATAAAGCAGTTGACATAGTCTACCATGATTTTCAAAAAATCCTTTGATAAAGTGCCTCACAACAGACTGATAGCACAACGGTAGCTCACGGTATTGATGGGTTTGTTCTTCATTGGATTCAGGATTGGCTAAGCAAGCGTAAGCAATGAGTAGTAATAAACGGCAAAGCGTCAAATAGATAAATGTTTTAAGTGGTGTACCACAAGGCTCAGTTCTCAGTCCAGTTCTGTTTCCTATTTATATTAACGATATTGATGGACTATCATGCAGAATCTCCAAATTTGATGATGACACAAAAATTGCAAACAAAGAAAATTCTCTATCACACATACAAGAGATTCAGAATGATTTAGACAAGCTATCAAACTGGGCTCATACAAGGCAGATGAATTTCAATATAGATAACTGCAAAGTTCTTCACATCGGCAGTAAAAATTAAAGCACTAATTTACGATAAATGGAATCCAACTAATGAACGTAAATAAATACAGATCTTGGAGTAACTATAACAAGCGATTTAAAACCAGCCCAACAATGAGCCGAAGTTATTAAAAAAGCAAATCAAATTGTTCGTTTCATTTGGAGATCTTTTGAATATTAATCCGAAAACGTTATACACACTTTATATAATTCTTTGGTTCGTCCGCATTTGGAATATTGTGTCCAGTTTTGGTCGCCATACTATAAAAAGGACATTGGAAAACTAGAGAGAGTACAACGGAGAGTAACTAAAATGATTCCCTGACAAATCAAAGGCCATGACAACATGGATGCAAGTAAGTACTTCACACTAGATAATTCAAATTACACAACAAGTAATAGTTACAAAATTGTCGGAAAGGCATTTCACTCACATGAAGCGAAGCACTTCTTTTTCAACCGAGTAGTCAACATATGGAATAAATTGCCTAGAAATGTTGTAGAGTTCCATACAGTCCAAACATTTTAATATCGCATTGATAAATATCTCGCTGTAAATCCCTGACTAACTGCATTTGTTCCCGAGTAACATGACCGTATCAGTATACATATTACTATTATAGTGCTATAATTTTGTTTTCTGACAAAAGTATTTCTGGAGCTGTAACCCTCCAGTTGATGGCTGTGACATTTGTTTTTTCTTACAAGCAGCCTTGTAAGGACCATTAGGCCTGTTGTTGCTTGCCTTCCTTTGTATTCCTCTGTCTCCTTCTGGGCTTTCTTGGCCACCGGTTGGAGCTCTTTCCTGGTACTTTTGAGCTATGGTGGTACCATGTGTGTGGTTGTTGAGCGTGGAGACGGGTGCGCGGACAGGAGCTATGTGCCGATGCGTGCGAGGCGACAAGAACAATGACACTGTGACCTCACTGGTGCTTATATATGGGGTAGGAAAGTGCGGGCTGCCCGAGATAAGAATGGCAAAAGGGTCAATTCGTACAGAAAAAAACACCTATCGCCTCCTTTCGCCATGAGGCGCCGCATATCATATGGCATTCGTATGGCATTGGCAATAATTCGTCGACATATTCGCTGCATTCGAGCTACTGTCATAGGGTTGTCGCCCTATTCGCTCAAAAACAGCTTTACCAATAATTAGAAATTGTCCCATTCGCCACCTCCCTCGCATGGTATTCGTCGATAGTCGTCAATATTTGTACGGTAATCGTACGATAATCGTCCGACATTCGCCAAATTCATCTGAGCATCGCCTAATTTTTTTGCATTTACCGGCAGTGGCAAATCAGAAGATAATAATACGAACTGTGCGATTCTCGTACGAGCCAAGATGAAGCCAAGACAAAGCCAAGCCTCGTGAGACACGAGGCATGTACCACACAATTATCGCCACGAATTTCAATTCGCCTCGTGTTTTTAAACATTCGAAAGTTTAACGGCGATCTGAGGAGAATTTTGTCGAGGTTTGTGCGAAAATTGTGCGCATTCAGTGATTTGTGGAGAATAGTCAGACGAATACAAAACATCGACAAAATGAATCGCAAATTCGCCTAGTGGGATTCCGCCTTCACTCTTTCATACACACACACACAAACACACACTCTCTCTCTCACTCTCTGTATACACTCTACTCCCCTCACACTCCCACACTCACTCTGTCTCTCTCTCCACCTCACTGAACATTAATCTTCTATTAATCAAATGAAGACCCAGCCACTCGTACTGATGTAAAGAATACTGCCACTAAGCTGAAGAGTGGAAAGGCTTCTGTATCTGGGAAATTGGAGGTAAACTATTAAATTGGGTCCATTTATTGGTTTATTGCAGATTGGTATCACTTGTTTGCACTCTAACGGGGTAAGATCATTCCTATTTAAAACGGGAAATGTCAATATCCGAGATTATGTGCTAGGTGATCAATAAGATGTCTACGAGCATAGAAGATATCGGCCAAATATATAGTCGGTGGCTTGGAGAACTCTGTGAACACAAACTTGGATTCAAAGATAAATTAGCCTAACCAAACCGACTTCTTCTCGCTCATAGAAGTAGAGGCTGACTTCTCCAAGAAGTTGAGTTCTCTTTGGCCGACTTCTCCAAGAGGCTGAGTTCTCTTTAGCTAACTTCTCTAAGAGGATGAGTTCTCTTTGGTCGACTTCTCCAAGAGGCTGAGTTTCATTTGGCCGACTTCTTCAAGAGGCTGAGTTCTCTTTGGCCGACTTCTTCAAGAGGCTGAGTTCTCTTTGACCGACTTCTTCAAGAGGCTGAGTTCTCTTTGGCCGACTTCTTCAAGAGGCTGAGTTCTCTTTTGCCGACTTCTGCAAGAGGCTGAGTTATCTTTGGCTGACTTCTCCAAGAGGCGGAGTTCTCTTTGGCTAACTTCTCCAAGAGGCTGAGTTATCTTTGGCTGACTTCTTCAGGAGGCTGGGTTCTTTTTGGCCGACTTCTCCAAATGGCTGAGTTCTCTTTGGCAGACTTCTTCAAGAGTCTGAGTTCTCTTTGGCTGAATTCTCCAAGAGGCTGCGTTCTCCTTGGCCGACTTTTTCAAGAGGCTGAGTTCTCTTTGGCCGACTTTTCTCAAAGGCCAAGTTCTCCTGATACCACACCAAATACAGTGGAGTTGCATTGCTCACTGTGACAGGCAAGGCGTTTCTTTCTACTTACTGACAGGAATTCCATGACTCCTGTTAAAATATGAGGTACAAGCAATCTGAATTTTGACTTGCAATATTTGAAATTGATGGAATTCGAACACAGAAGGTCCTCGTGGAACACCGGCTATAGTATCAACAAGAACTGCAAGTTGTTGTTGTTGTTGTTGTTCCCCAAGCTGCCTGGCCGAACAGCCCCAAGGCCCCAAGCACGGCCAAGGCCACAACCGAGCGCCCCCACAGAACCTTCCCTGCCGACCACAATAAAGCCTGGGCGACCGAAGCCACTCCAGGGCGGGGAGCTGTGGAGGGTGCGGAAACGCCCGGGAAACCAAAGCCCCACCCAGGGCCCTGTGCCCCTCAGCAATTATGAAGAGAAAGTGGAGGGGCAAGGGAAAAATGTGACGCTTCGGCTTCCAATCTTGGTAGATTGGGAGGTCAATCCACGGAAGAGACGCCGTCACTCGAGATCTAGAAGATCTATAAGTAAAAGGAACAGTCAGAGTAAGCTATAGGTATGACAGAGATCGCTCAGTTCTCACTCTGATAGACCAGCCCATCACCAAGAACTGCAAGTAATTTACGACTATTTATCTCGTAAAGGATATTTAACTATGCACATAATCCGACACTACAACACTTATTGTTACTATTTTAGATACTTTAGGTGATAATGAAACCCCAGCAGATCATGTTGATAGAGAATAGGACGCTACAGATCCCTCAAATGAATCTGGCATACACATATATTATATACATCATCAGAGCGAATTGCTAGGCTCGATGGACAAACATACCTCATCTTTCTTGTAACTTTAGGGGTGAGAACAATATTACCTTGCTCACTTTCCAACAGTCATCATCATTAGAGCTGAATGTATAAAATACTCTAAACAATAATAATACAACTACATAACTAAAATTATCGTCATCTGATAGAAATAGTAACTTTTATAAAACAAAAACACTTTTACACATACCTGTGGCTAAAGCTTTGTGAAGTGTCAACAGTTTCTTCCGACAACAAAATCTGCAGGAATAGATAAAATGTTTTAATGTAACATAAATTGTTAAAGGACAAAAACCCTACTGAGGTCAATGGAGGTCATGCAAAATCCCTAGAATACAACCAACTTGATTATATAGCTATCCGACTATTATAACAATATGATAATGAATCGTAGGAAATATACTTTAGTAAATATTATACAGTAGCTACCCTACAATACTACCTATCAGGAGTCAGTGTTGTTATATTATTATGATCTTATGAGGTAATACATAGAACTAGGGCCATAGTTAGTTAGTTTATTAACACAAATATACAGTATATATATATATATATATAAATTACATACTATGGCTAAAATCATAATTTTGTTCAATATAATAATGAATAAACATAACAAATACACTAGTCTTGGCTTTGCCAAGACGTTAATATCCGTGATTGAGCACTTTGGAGTATGTGGTGGGTGAGTAACCCAGCCTGGTACACAGGGACTAATACATACTATCCAGGTTACCACAGCTGACATATCCAGACGTCAAAAATATCCACTTTATCAGGTCAAGAGCAGGTTCGTATTTTATTTGTTTAATTATATATTTACTTATGTGTTTAGCTTTCTCACTAGACAATTTCTCCTCCATCATGCTTAACAAAATACCCCCAAGATCCAACTTTGAGATAAAGTTGTACATTATTCGGTAAAAATATGCCCTTGCCTATTCCTTCTATATTGTCGCTATCGCTCACCAAGGACAACATTGACACTTAAATAGCACAACAGGTCAAACACACGCGCATACTCTATACATACTGCATATATATATATATATATATATATATTTATATATATATATATATATATATACATATATATATATATATATATATATATTTTCTTTAATACATACGAGGTTGAAAGAAATGGCAATTTCTGCGTTGGAAATTTTATTATTCAAAGTTTCCAGGTCTCTGATGAGTTTTCGCTGGGTGGCAGGAAGTAGATGAAGGAGATGAGCAAAATTCATGGTGGTACAGGGTTACATTAAAGTACATGAAGATACAGGATATACGACGCGTTTCACTGGACAACCAGCATTATCAAGTAAGGAAGGAATATAAAAGGTAAACAGGAAGGGTATATATAGAGGGTGGAGGATCAGAGGAGGCGGAAAACAGGGGGCAAAAGTCTATTGGTGGAAGGCTAAACTAGGAGAGAGAAAGGGGGTAACCGCTTCACGCATGCGCACTGGATGCGGGATGGTGGTCGATAGGTGGGGTCGAAGCTGATTGGCTGCGTGTCGAGGGGCGTGGCCTAAGTTGTGTGGCGCCTGCAGAAGACGAAGCTGAAGGAGGTAGCGCGGGGGGCTGCGTCAAGGGCACCGGGGGGCGGAGGGGTGTTAGGTCCTGTAGGGTAGTGCCTTTTGGCAGAAGGAAGGATCTGAAGGTCCAGAGTTTGGTTGTTGATGTTGGGATGTAAGGCTTGGATATATAAAGCTTCGAGTATAGGTAATCTCCTTGGGTCACTTTCTTTATCGAGTATGGTGGTGTGTTTCTCTAACTCGTTGCGTGTGAGGTGAGGGTGGTTAGGGGTGAGATAGTGGTCTTTGATGGCTCCAGCCTGAAGGTGAAGAGTTAACCGACGTGAAAGACGAGTCTGCGTCATACCAATATAGGAATGAGGTCCACAGTCCTCATAATTACAGGTATGTTGGTAAATGACGTGATCGTCGGTCATCGGGCTCTTTATCTTGGTGGAGGCTGGTTTGTTGCGGAGAACGAGGTTGGAGGTCTTGGGGGATTTGTAATAAATTATTAATTTGATTTTGTTTTCCGGGTTGGTTGGGTGGACATGCTTGGAGATTATTTCTTTTAAGACGGCCTCGTCATTTCTGTGTTCAGTGGACATGTAATTGCGGTAGAAGATCTTAATTTCATTGGGGGGGTCAATGTTGGGAGGGCTTTGGGTGTACCATTTTTCAAGATGGTGGTTGATGGTGCTGGAGATGTCGGAGTTGGAGTATCCGTTATTTACTAAAACTTGGGATAGTCTTTCTAGTTCCTGGTGGGTGTCGGCCCAGGTAGAGCAGTGCGTGAGGGCTCTCCTAACATAGGCGGAGATGGAGGATAGAAGATAACGGCGGGGGCATTCACTATCACCGTTGAGGCATTGTCCTGTGTTAGTAGGTTTAATGTAGACGGTGGTTTTGAACCCATGGTCGTTCAGAGCTACGAGGATGTCGAGGAAGGGGAGTTGTCCATTGTTAGATTTTTCAAAGGTGAAGTTAAGTCCGGAGGAGGTCATGAAGCGACGCTGGAGTTCCTGTAGTTCGTGGAGGTCCTTGATTTGCACGAAGATGTCATCCACGTATCTACAGTAGACGGCTGGTCGTTGGGCAGCTAGGAGCTCTTCCTCGATGGTACCCATGAAAAAGTTCGCAAAAAGAACTCCTAGCGGGCTGCCCATCGCCACATCGTCTATCTGCTTGTACATGTTGCCCCGGGGGCAAAGGAAGGGGGCCTCCTTGGTACATAGCTCCAGTAGTGTTTTCAGGGCCTTCTCCGGGATGTCCAGTGTAGGTGTATCAGGGCAATGATAAATTCGACGTAGAATCATGTCAATGGTCCTATCTACTGGCACGTTGGTGAACATGCTTTCTACGTCGAGAGAGGCGATAGTGTGGTTGTTGTTACGGGGGGCGTCTCGTAAAATTTCCAAGAAATCGTGGGCTGAGTTAAGGTTGAATTGGCTGGGCACGTAGGGAGTGAGGAGGTTGTTCAGGGCCTTGGCGATCTGGTAGGTGGCAGTGGGGATCTGGGAGATGATGGGGCGGAGGGGGTTCCCAGGTTTGTGTGTTTTGATGGTTCCGTACGCATAACCAGGGGTGTATTCTCCGACGAGTTTTTTAACGTGGATCCCTCCTTGTTTGGCGTTGATGGCGGTGATGGTGGTGTTGGCAATACGTTTGATTTCGTCGGTTGGGTTGCGGGTGATCTTTTTAAATTTAGTGTTGTCACTTAAGATGACGTCCATTTTTCTAAGATATTCCTCCTTGTCATGGATCACGAGGCAGGAAGCTTTATGCGCACGACGGAGGTTGGAAGTGTTGTTTGTTCAGTATTTTGCTATGGTGAGTTCGCTTCATGACCTCCTCCGGACTTAACTTCACCTTTGAAAAATCTAACAATGGACAACTCCCCTTCCTCGACATCCTCGTAGCTCTGAACGACCATGGGTTCAAAACCACCGTCTACATTAAACCTACTAACACAGGACAATGCCTCAACGGTGATAGTGAATGCCCCCGCCGTTATCTTCTATAGGGTAGTGCCTTTTGGCAGAAGGAAGGATCTGAAGGTCCAGAGTTTGGTTGTTGATGTTGGGATGTAAGG
This sequence comes from Paralithodes platypus, assembly GCA_032716605.1. NCBI lineage: Eukaryota > Metazoa > Arthropoda > Malacostraca > Decapoda > Lithodidae > Paralithodes > Paralithodes platypus. Next base: position 19,210,743 of record CM064565.1, on the reverse strand, counting down.
CTTGGATATATAAAGCTTTGAGTATAGGTAATCTCCTTGGGTCACTTTCTTTATCGAGTATGGTGGTGTGTTTCTCTAACTCGTTGCGTGTGAGGTGAGGGTGGTTAGGGGTACAGGACCTAACACCCCTCCTCGCCCCCCGGTGCCCTTGACGCAGCCCCCCGCGCTACCTCCTTCAGCTTCGTCTTCTGCAGGCGCCACACAACTTAGGCCACGCCCCTCGACACGCAGCCAATCAGCTTCGACCCCACCTATCGACCACCATCCCGCATCCAGTGCGCATGCGTGAAGCGGTTACCCCCTTTCTCTCTCCTAGTTTAGCCTTCCACCAATCGCAGACTTTTGCCCCCTGTTTTCCGCTTCCTCTGATCCTCCACCCTCTATATATACCCTTCCTGTTTACCTTTTATATCATTCCTTCCTTACTTGATAATGCTGGTTGTCCAGTGAATCGCGTCGTATATCCTGTATCTTCATGTACTTTAATGTAACCCTGTACCACCATGAATTTTGCTCATCTCCTTCATCTACTTCCTGCCACCCAGCGAAAACTCATCAGAGACCTGGAAACTTTGAATAATAAAATTTCCAACGCAGAAATTGCCATTTCTTTCAACCTCGTATGTATTAAAGAAAATTTATTACCTGGCTTTACCAACATATATATATATATATATATATATATATATATATATACAGTATACGGTATATATATATATATATTATTATATATATATATATATATATATATATATATATATATATATATATTTTTTTTTTATGTGGATCAGGGAGACAAAAGGCAAAACTGCCTGTGAGTGCCTCCTCCAGAGTTAAAAGAGTGACAGGGCCAAATTCAAGGAACGATCGAGCCAAAATGTCTGGACACATGGAGCTTGAAACAATTAAAGTCATAGGATGAGTAAAAGATGGATTCAGGGAGAGAGTTCCAGAGCTCAGCTGTTGAATACAAGAATAATTGAGAGTAACGTTTCACTCTTCAATTGTAGAGTTGTACACAGTAGGGGTAGGATTGTGTTGCAAGATGGGTACTACGTACCCTACGTATAGAAGGTGGTACTTATGCACTGAGAGGGCTCTGAGGAACACTGATTATTGTAGTAGCGATAGAATAGCGAGAAAGATGCAACATTGCGGCGAAGAGAGAGAGATTGCAGAGAGTGAGTGAGTGGACGGGAGTTGATGATACGAAAGGCTTTCCTTTCTACTTTGTCTAGACGTGCTGTGTGAGAGGATCCTCCCCACACATGTGAACAATACTCAATACAAGGACGCACTGTGCCCCTGTACAGAGCAAGAAGCTGAGCAGGGTAAAGAACTCCTTGAGGCAGTTGAGTACACCTAACTTTTGTGAGGCCGCCTTAGCAAGACTCTCAAAGAGAGAGCAGAAGAAAAAGTGACACCAGTAATACTGAGAGAAGATGAAGGGTTGATTTATTTATTTATAAGAATAAGGGAAAGTTCGATGAGAGTTCACGGCGGTTAGATAGATGGAGAAATTGGGTTTTGGAAGCATTAAAGGTAACAAGGTTTTCCCTGCCCCAATTGGAGATGGTTGTGAGATCAGAAGATAAGTGTTCTATGGCTTCATTACGTTTGCTTTTGAGAGATTGTTGGCTGGGGCGTTCTGGGAAACTAATTGAATAGTGTAAGGTAGAGTCGTCTGCATATGAATGGATAGGACTGGAGGTACAGTTGAGAAGATCATTTATGAAAATTAGAAAGAGAATAGGAGACAGGACAGATACCTGAGGAACATCGGAGTTGATAGGATGAGGAAGTGAATGATGGCCGTCCACAACCGCAGCTATGGAACATCCGGAAAGGATGTTAGAGACAAAGGCACAGATGGAGGGATAGAAACCGAAGGAGGGTAGTTTAGAAATTAATGATTTGTGCCAGACTCTATCGAAGACCTTCGATATGTCTAACGCAATAGAAAAGGTCTCACCGAAGTTCCGAAAGGAGGATGACCAAGAGTTAGTTAGATATGAAAGAAGATCACCAGCAGAGCGACCCTTAAGGAAGCCATACTGGCGATCTGATAGTAGATTATGAGAAAATAAAATGTAATGCTTAATAAATTTGGAAGTAAGAATAGTTTCAATAATTTAAGAAATACAAGAGATGAGAACAATTGGACGATAGTTGGAAGGTTGTGAGTGGTCACCCTTCTTTGGGACAGGTTGAATGAGAGCAAACTTTCAGCAAGAAAGGAAGACGTTAGAGGAGAGACAGAGACGAAAGAGTTTGCCTAGGCAGGGGGTCAGAGCGGAAACACAGTTTTTGAGTACAACAGGAGGAGCACCGTCCGGACCGTACGCCTTCTTAGTATTAAGCCCAGGGTGGGTAGAAAGTACATCTTTAGAAGAGGTTAGGATTTTAGGCATAAGTAGGAGAAAGGGGGGTGGAGAGGGAGGAATAGCACCAGAATCATCCAAGGTGGAGTTTCTAGCAAAAGTTTGAGCGAAGAGTTCAGCTTTGTTAGAGGAAGAAGTGATGTTTGTGCTATATATATATATATATATATATATATATATATATATATATATATATATATATATGGCTGTATGTTAGGTTAGCTTAGGTGGAATTAGGATATGTTAAGTTATATGAGGTTGAGATGAATTAGCAAAGGTTAAGTTATTGTAAGTTAGAAGAAGCAAAAATGGTAGGCTTTGGTTGAGTAATATTGGTATAGCCATACAGTATATAACAAGTGCCCCATTATACTAGGACAAAATGGCTGCCAGAGAGGGCTATGAGGGAAAAAGGCCTACTATATACTGTATTGGGTTTATTACACAATCCGGGGCGATACCATAGGGAAGGCTGATATTGGACGATTAGCGGTGATACTAGTGGTTAGTGTGGGGGTAGGGGGGGGGGGGGGGAGAGAGAGAGAGCATTATAAATGTTATCAGTAATCTCTTTCAGCCACTATGTGCAAATCTTTTTCCTAAAGTCTGTTAATAAAATATACATATTCATTATGTCAATGGTGGTACCAATGGGCGATTCTATTCAGCATAGGAGGGAACATGATATATTGTATGGGACTTGCCTGACTAAAGACTCTCTCACCAAACCGCTTGCTTTCCTCAGATTCAGCATAGGAGGGAACATGATATATTGTATGGGACTTGTCTGACTAGAGACTCTCTCACCAAACCACTTGCTTTCCTCAGATTCTTCCTAAGTTAACACAATCGTTTAATGTTATTCATAGTAATACTAAATTGACGTATTTGTATTGAAGGCAGGTTACATACGTTAAGGATCCAGATAGCAATGGAACCATACATAAGAAGAGCCATACACCAATAGAACCATGCACCAATATAACCATTGACCAATAGAACCATGCATAAACAGGATCATACACCAAAAGAACCTTACAGCAATAGAACCATACATGAAAAGAACCCTACACCAATAGAACCATACATCAACAGAACCATACACCAACAGAACCATACATAAATACAACCATACACCAACAGAACCATACACCAACAGAACCATACATCAACAGAACCATACACCAACAGAACCATACATAAATACAACCATACACCGACAGAACCATACACCAACAGAACCATACACCAACTGAACCATACATCAACAGAACCATACACCAACAGAACCATACACCAACTGAACCATACATCAACAGAACCATACACCACCAGAACCATACACCAACAGAACCTTGCATCAACAGAACCATACACCAACAGAACCATACATCAAAACAACCATACACTGACAGAACCATACACCAACCGAACCATACATCAACAGAACCATACACCAACAGAACCATACACCAACAGAATCATACACCAACAGAACCATACACCAACAGAACCATACACCAACAGAATCATACACCAACAGAACCATACACCAACAGAACCATACACCAACAGAACCATACATCAAAACAACCATACACCGACAGAACCATACACCAACAGAACCATACATCAACAGAACCATACACCAACAAAACCATACACCAACAGAATCATACACCAACAGAACCATACACCAACAGAACCATACACCAACAGAATCATACACCAACAGAACAATACACCAACAGAACCATACACCAACAGAATCATACACCAACAGAACCATACACCAACAGAATCATACACCAACAGAACCATACACCAACAGAATCATACACCAACAGAACCATACACCAACAGAACCATACACCAACAGAATCATGCACCAACAGAACCATACACCAACAGAATCATACACCAACAGAACCGTACACCAACAGAACCATACACCAACAGAACCATACACCAACAGAATCGTACACCAACAGAACCATACACCAACAGAATCATACACCAACAGAACCATACAGTATTAGAACCATTAGAGGTAATATAAAGTTTCTTACACAACACAGAGCTGGACCGGGAAGCGGCAGGTGGTGGGTGGAAAGGTCTGTTATTATTTCATTGTTATTTTAGTTGGCTCACACATATACACGCGCGCACATCCACCATACCGCACACACGTACATACATTATATACTGTATACGTTCACACATATACACGCCTGCACGTCCACCATACCGCACACACGTACATACATATATACTGTATACGTTCACACATATAAACGCCTGCACGTCCACCATACCGCACATACGTACAGTACATGTATACTGGATACGTTCACACATATACACGCCTGCACGTCCACCATACCGCACACACGTACATACATATATACTGTATACGTTCACACATATACACGCCTGCACGTCCACCATACCGCACACACACGTACATACATATATACTGTATACGTTCACACATATACACGCCTGCACGTCCACCATACCGCACATACGTACAGTACATATATACTGGATACGTTCACACATATACACGCCTGCACGTCCACCATACCGCACACACGTACATACATATATACTGTATACGTTCACACATATACACGCCCGCACATCCCCCATACCGCACACGCGTACATACCTATATACTGTATACGTTCACACATATACACGCCTGCACGTCCACCATACCGCACACACGTACATACATATATACTGTATACGTTCACACATATAAACGCCTGCACGTCCACCATACCGCACATACGTACAGTACATGTATACTGGATACGTTCACACATATACACGCCTGCACGTCCACCATACCGCACACACGTACATACATATATACTGTATACGTTCACACATATACACGCCTGCACGTCCACCATACCGCACACACGTACATACATATATACTGTATACGTTCACACATATACACGCCTGCACGTCCACCATACCGCACATACGTACAGTACATATATACTGGATACGTTCACACATATACACGCCTGCACGTCCACCATACCGCACACACGTACATACATATATACTGTATACGTTCACACATATACACGCCCGCACATCCCCCATACCGCACACGCGTACATACCTATATACTGTATACGTTCACACATATACACGCCTGCACGTCCACCATACCGCACACACGTACAGTACATACATATATACTGTATACGTTCACACATATACACACCTGCACGTCCACCATACCGCACACACGTACAGTACATACATATATACTGTATACGTTCACACATATACACGCCTGCACGTCCACCATACCGCACACACGTACATTCATATATACTGTATACGTTCACACATATACACGCCTACACGTCCACCATACCGCACACACGTTTCGTGAATAGGAACCTATTAAACAGATTCATAGTTTATAGTGTTCATTGGAACCGAACCATAGATTTTTTAATATAGGGTTTGATCATTTCTCGGTTCATAGGAACCGAACCAATGTCAATTGATGTGATTATAAATTAAACAGTTGGCTTACAGACACCATACAAGCATGTTCTTATCCTACCACATTACGTAACATGGTGGCAGCTGGGTGAAATCTACGCCTGGAGACGTCAGTGGAATACTTTATCGTCATATCATCTATTCAGTTTTGACCATGGCTGACAGCAAGATCTCTCCCCCTCCACACCTCACTATTGGTACTGACCCTGCTGGTAATTGGAGGTTGTTCAAGAGGCGCTGGGACAATTCTAGTATCCTGTCAAACCTCATGGCAAAACCAAGAAACTATCAAGTGACACTGCTCGAGAACACCCTTGCTGATGATGCAATGAAAGTATACGAAGGATTCCATTTTGTTACTCCAGCGGAAGAAAGGACTGTGGCGGAGATCCTGGCTAAATTCAATTAGTATGCTGTCGGGGAGGTGAATGAAACTTACAAGAGGTTCATCTTTAATTGTCGCTTTCAAGAGGAAGGAGAAAGTTTTGAAAATTTCTACACTGACCTTCGCATCCTAGTAAAAACATGTAACTACTGTGGACAGTGTCTAGATTCCATGCTTGGAGATAGAATCGTTATTGGTATACGTGACTCTACTACACGACAAGAACTACTCAAAATTCGGAAGTTGACATTGCAGTAGTGTATAGACTTATGTAGAACAGCAGAGGGTGCAGATACCCGAAATAGAGCACTAAAACCAGAGAGAGTGCTCAAAGTAACTAGCAGTGACTCAAAACCAGCAAGGGACAAGATAAAGCAAAAGTGTAGATTCTGTAACTATGTTCATATCCTCAAAAAGGACAGGACGCCCTGCTTACGGTAAAACATGTATGAAATGTAACGAGTTGAACCATTTTGCGGCAAGATGTCCACAAAACACTCGAAAGCAGCAGTTCAAGCAAAACAAACAACAGGTCCATCTGGTGGCAGAAGAATCATCAGAGGAAGAGTGGATTAATATGGTGAAACTTGACTAATGCTAAAATGATAAAATACAAGATGGTCGTCGGTGGTAAAGACATAGTGTTCCAGGTTTGACCCTGGGGCAACTGTGAATATGTTGCCAGTTCAGTTTGCTGATAAAATTGTGCCTGATAAGCGTACCTTAAAATTGTGGAATGACTCTGAGCTGAACACCATGGGAACATGCCGAACAACTGTGAGAAACCCACAAAATTAAAAGAAGTATTCAGTTTAATTTCTGGTGTACGAAGGTGAATACACTCGTATCCTCGGACTCAAAGCAAGTGAAGCAATGGGACTGGTTACTGTGCAAAATTACAACTTTGAACGAGTATCGAAGGTCTCAGTGGGAGAGTTTGAGCATGTTTTTGATGGTGAATTGGGTTCGTTACCTGGAGTGCAACACCTTAACACAGACCCTTCAATCAAACCAGTCATCATGCCATCTAGACGGATCCCAATCGCCATTCGACCTAAACTTCGTGAGGAGCTGACAAAACTAGAATCTCTAAGAGTAATTGTACCGGTGGATGAACCGACACCTTGGGTGAGTCAAGTGGTGGTAACCTTAAAGAAAAATGGAAAACTTAGAGTATGTATCGATCCACATGAATTGAACAAAGCTCTAAAAAGGGAACATTTTGTATTGCCTATTCTTGAAGATACATTGCATCAACTCAGGCACTCAACTGTTTTCTCCAAAGTTGATCTATCATCAGGATATTGGCACATCAAGCTGGATGAAGAGTCAAGCTTACTGACCACTTTCCAAACTTGTTTTGGGAGGTATAGATGGCTCAGATTACCATTTGGAATGAATGTTTCAGCTGAAATATTCCAGAAGAAACTTCTAAAAGCGGTGGGTGATATACCTGGAGTTGTGTGTATTGCTGATGACATAGTTATACATGGCAAGACCCCTGAAGAACATGATCGACATCTGGATGGTTTGCTGGACCGATGCGCTACTCTGGGTATAAATTTGAACAGAGAGAAGCTAGAACTGAGACTGAGTGCTATATATTTCATGAGACACATGATCACACAGGAGACCTAGCTTCTCTCAGAAGGTAGACCCTGAGAAAGTGAAAGCGATCACTGAAATGCGACCACCTAGCAAGATAGACGAACTAAGAAGTTTCCTAGGTTTGATCAACTATGTTACTAAATTTGTACCGAAAGCAGCAGAAATTATGCAACCACTCCATAATCTTCTGAAAAAGGATGTCAAGTGGAACTGGGCAAGCACACAGCAGCAAGCTTTCGAGAAACTAAAGGAAATGGTTTCAAGTTCGCCGGTGCTAGCATTTTATGATCCGACTCGGGGCCTAACTCTCGAAGCTGACGCCAGTGAGTAGGGGCTAGGAGCAGTTCTATGGCAGCAGGGGAAGCCTGTCGTATATGCAAGCCGAACATTATCAACTGCAGAGTGGAGATATGCCCAAATCTAAAAGGAGATGTTGGCTGTCCTTTTTGGTCTCGAGAAATTTCACCATTACACGTATGGCCGCCAAATTAAAGTGAACACAGACCACAAACCTTTGGAGTCTATTAATCTAAAACCTCTCTCTAAAGCTCCAAGAAGGCTACAAGAGATGATGCTCTGAGCTCAAGATTATAGTTTCTCCCTATCCTACAAACCTGGGAAAGAAATACCTGTGGGTGATGCACTTTCACGAGCCCCGACTAGTGACGTACCCCATACTGAAACGGTGACAATCAACAATGTCACACTATCTCCAGTAAAACCTGATCGTCTGGATAGCATCAGAAGTGCCACATTGCAAGATTCTACACTCATCAAGTTGAGCGAGATAATTACAAAAGGATGGACTGAAGATAAAACCTCTCTACCTACGTGTGTCCTGCCATACTACAACTTTAGGGATGAATTATCTGTACAAGATGGAGTAATATACAGAGGTGAACGATTGGTAATTCCAGAATCATGTCGTCGGGAAATCAAGGGGAAAGTACATGCAGGTCATCTTGGCATCAACTCATGTTTACCCCGGCAACGGCGAGATAGCTCTTAAGAAGTTTTACTGGGCGAGGGCGGCAAAGCTCTTAACACCTTACGAGCGGCCTATGCGGTTTATTTATATGTACCGCACAGCGGGGTGTTTTTAGCCAAAATAGGGCTGTTTACGTGATTATTTTCATGCCTAAATAAGACCCAGAACGTAAAACAAGTACCTATCCCTGAAAGGGCATAAACAGAGCCTTCGAATGACACCATAACGATCCTTGTATGATGGATAGTTTTCTTGCAATAACCGTGCAACGCGCCTGCAAAAAGCAGGTAATTCGGTACTTTCGGTACATAATTGAGTATGTAGCGAGTGAGAGAGGGAGGAGGGAGCTGAGATTTGTGTCAGTAGGTTCGCCGCGGTGGTCTGGAGCAGTCATACGCTCGCTAGTCTCCTGCCACCACTTGTCTCTCTCTCTCAGCCACATTACGTGCTGAAATTGCCACTCGACCTATGTCGAGCGCCGCCACATAGTCCAGCTTTATTTAACTCGACTTATGTTGCTCGCCGCTAATTAAGGGTTAAGAGGGAGGCCTAAAAAAAAACATTTAAGCGGCCCCAGTAGCAATAAACAAGTTTATTTTGTATTTGTTTCCTTATACCTCATATCACTCCTCCACATCCCCTCCTTCCCCCCTTTCCCCTCCCCCTTCAATTATCACCTATTTTCCCTGTTATTCCCTAATTCGTTGGTATATTTTTGTGCTAACATTAGCAATATGTGTGGAGGATGTGCTTACGTGCCTAGCGAGTGTGTTACACAACCGAGAGTGTGAATGAGTAGGCTCAGTGTGGCTTGAGGCCTCGTGGAGGGAGGGGTTGCCTCAATTTGCTCCATAATTCATGAATGGGCTGCTCCATGTATATTCGCGATTTTGACCAGAACAATTATATTTTCACTTGTTTTATTGTTGTTACAGGTTACTATCTTCATAGTGAAGGTAAAATAGGCTCATATGAACAAGTAATAACGATATATATAGTAAAATGACGATTATAGGCCTGAATGGAGCCAATATGCTCGCCCATGAGCATCGAGTTCAATACCTCCTGCTCACCGTTTATAGGTTAAGGAGAGCTCTTGATTTGGTGTACTGGCCAGGAATGTCTGCCAAAATTCGACAGTGTGTGGAGACCTGTGGTGTTTGTGCAACATTTGCGGATAAACAAGCTCCTGAACCCCTTCAACTTCACGATGTACCGAAACACCCGTGACAGAAGGTTGGAACTGATCTCTTTACCTGGGCTAGAAAATACTACATGGTCACTGTCGATTATTACAGCAAGTTCTTTGAAGTAGACCCTCTACCTGATACAACATCGTCTACAGTGATCGATAAACTGAAACTTCACTTCGCCAGATATGGAATTCCAGATATTGTAATAAGCGACAACGGGCCTCAGTACACGTCAGCGGAGTTTAGCAGGTTTGCAAGACAGTGGAACTTTGGACATGAAACAATTAGCCCGGGAAACAGCAAAGCGAATGGATCAGCTGAAGCGGCAGTAAAAACAGCAAAACGAATAATGAGAAAGAGCAAGGCAGCAGGGGAGGAACCGTACATAGGACTGATGAATTGGACGAACACCCCCTCAGAGGACACTGAAACTAGCCCTGTACAGAAAATATTTGGCAGGAATACAAGAACACTTATTCCACTTTCTTCCTGTAAGCTAAGACCAGCATCACCCTCGCTCAATGATGACAGGTCAAAATGTCAAAATAAACGGAGGAACATATCTGAGAGGTATGCCGAACGTAGAAATCTCGATCCTCTAAACAATGGTGACATCGTAAGAATGCAACCCATCTTATCAGGCAGTAAGGAGTGGCCTCAAGCAACAATTGACAGACAAATTAATCCTAGATCATATGTTGTGAAGTCAGAGGAAGGACAGATATATAGAAGAAACAGGCAACATCTACGGAAGAAGCCCAAGTCTACTCACTCCTCTCCCATCAGCACTGCCAAACACTCGACAGGAGGCTCACTGGCACCCCCCCCCCCCCCCCCCCCAGACGAAACATCACCACCACCAGCAACACAACGCCAGTCGCTACCACTCCACGACGGAGCATGGATGACTGCTTAACATATTCATGACGAAATCAATGAGTTACCACAGATGACAAAAACTAGATATGGAAGAGTAGTTAAGCCTGTGGATAGATTCCAATGTAAATAAAATAGCCATACAGTTGAATTCATTCACGATAGAATAATTATTGTTTAATTGGGTTGTAGTTTTGAATAATTAAATATTTACGTATTAAGTTTGAATATTGTTTGCCTAGTAAAAAAAAAAAAAAAAAAAAAAAACAGTAGGGTAATATTTCCTTAACCCGTGGAGCCCCGGCTAGTTTTGTAATGTTTGTTCACCAGAACCCGGCCGGTTTTCAATTTTTTTTTGTATTCCAGAAACAATAGCGAATGGGTTAGGAATGAAGGAAAAACCACGAAAAACCGCTCAAAAAGCTTAAAGAATGGTCCTACAGAGCCCCCGAAAACGTATTTTACAAGAGTAAAAAATTGAAGGCAAATACCCCCAAAAAACAGGTTATTGCGCGCTCACGCGCACGCACGTGGACTTTGAGAATTTTCAACCATCGGCACGGTTGCGTGGGATATGTACACAGTTCCCATACAAATCTGAGCCTTCTCGAGTGGCTACACCTGAGGTTACTGTCGGAGCAATTAGGGTGACTCGTCAGACGCGTCACTGGGGCTATGCGTTACATACATCGCCGACGCGTCAGACGCGTCGCTGGGGCTGTACGGGTTAAGTATAAATTTTCCATAAGGAGAAATATGTTTCGTGAATACGAACCTATTTAATAGATTCATAGTTTATACTGTTCATTGGAACCGAACCATAGATTTGTTAATATAGGGTTTGATCATGTCTCGGTTCATAGGAACCAAACCAATGTCAATTGATGTGATTATAAATAAAACAGTTGGCTTACAGACACCATCCTACCACATTACGTAACACAGTACATATATATATACTGTATACGTTCACACATATACACACCTGCACGTCCACCATACCGTGCACACGTACAGTTGGTCAAAGTTCCAGTTGACCCACCCTCGCTCTGGGGCTCGCAGAATTATCTGGCAATACTGGTGTAGAAGGAGGTGTGTCTTACAAAGATTGGGATTGGTAGATCTGATTTCGGATATATCATGGTTAGAACATGTACTAAACAAGGGAAAGTAGCCTATCTCAAATCAAAATGCTTTCATCACTATGTATGATCCCGAACATTCACCCAAAGTTCGTAGATTTTCTTAAATATTCAAGTTATTATATCCACTGATTGGCAACTACACCAGTATTGCCAGCTAATTCTGCGAGCCCCAGAGCGAGGGTGGGTCAGCTGGAACTTTGACCAACTGTACTGTACATACATATATACTGTATAATATACACGCTCACACATAAACACGCCCGCACGCCCACCTAACCCCTCACACATACATACAGTACATACTGTACATACTGTATACTATACACGCTCACACATAAACACACCCGCACACCCACCTAACCCCTCACACATACATACAGTACATACATACTGTATATTATACACGCTCACACATATACACGCCCGCACACCCACCTAACCCCTCACACATACATACAGTACATATATACTGTATACTATACACGCTCACACATATACACGCCCGCACACCCACCTAACCCCTCACACATACATACAGTACATATATACTGTATATTATACACGCTCACACATATACACGCCCGCACACCCACCTAACCCCTCACACATACATACAGTACATACTGTATATACTGTATACTATACACGCTCAAACATATACACGCCCACACACCCACTTAACCCCTCACACATGCATACAGTACATACTGTATATACTGTATACTATGCTCGCTCACACATATACACGCTCGCACACTCACCTAACCCCTCACACATACATACAGTACATACTGTATATACTGTATACTATACACGCTCACACATATACACGCCCGCACACCCACCTAACCCCTCACACATACATACAGTACATATATACTGTATACTATACACGCTCACACATAGACACGCTCGCAAACCCACCTAACCCCTCACACATACATACAGTACATACTGTATATACTGTATACTATACACGCTCACACATATACACGCCCGCACACCCACCTAACCCCTCACACATACATACAGTACATATATACTGTATACTATACACGCTCACACATATACACGCTCGCACACTCACCTAACCCCTCACACATACATACAGTACATACTGTATATACTGTATACTATACACGCTCACACATAGACAGGCTCACACACCCACCTAACCCCTCACACATACATACAGTACATACTGTATATACTGTATACTATACACGCTCACACATATACACGCTCGCACACCCACCTAACCCCTCACACATACATACAGTACATATATACTGTATACTATACACGCTCACACATATACACGCTCGCACGCCCACCTAACCCCTCACACATACATACAGTACATACTGTATATACTGTATACTATACACGCTCACACATATACATGCTCGCACACCCACCTAACCCCTCACACATACAATCAGTACATATATACTGTATACTATATATACATATATACTGTATACAAGCTACATACCAACATGGTGAAACACATACAATAGCACTGGATATATCAAAGGCATTTGATAGAGTCTGGCATCAATCCTTATTGTCGAAGATGTCACACTACGGCCTTGCATCATTAGTTCCACTAATTTCTTCTTATCTTCATAACAGAAAAATACGTGTAATGGTAGATGGCCTTTATTCTCAATTTCACTCAATAAATGCTGGTGTTCCCCAGGGATCAGTTTTGGCCCCAATTCTGTTCCTCATTCATATCAATGATCTCATATCTACCACTCATAATCCAATACATTCCTACGCAGATGACTCAACACTCCACAGTTCCTTCACATTTACCAATTCTGTCACCCAACCCGATCTTATAAATTGAAAAATAAACACTGCAATTTCTCTGAACCAGGACCTTTCTAGAATTAATGGATGGGGACAAAATAATCTAGTTTCCTTTAATGCACAGAAAACCAAGTACATTCAATTTTCTAACCGACAGAATCTCACTGACTCCCATATATTTTTTAATGATGTAAATATTCCCACTTCCCCTAGTATTGACATTCTCGGTGTAACATTAACTACTAACTTGAGCTGGACACATTATGTTAGAGGCATTGCTAAGAATGCCTCTAAAAAACTGGGACTCCTGTACAGAGTTCGAGAATTCTTCACTGACGAGCAGTTGGCCGTGATATATAAAAGTCATGTGCGTTCTCAGATGGATTACTGTTCACCTCTGTGGGGTGGAAGTGGAGTGGTTGCATTGAGGCAGTTGGACAAAATTCAAAATAAAGCTATTAGATTAATCAATAACCCTGCAATCACACAGGACCTTCCTACATTATCCATACAAAGAAACGTTGCATCCCTTGCATTATTCTACAGATATTTTCACAGCAATTGTTCCGAGGAACTTGCTTCAATTGTGCCGCCTCTCCACATCTTTCCCCGTAGAACTAGGGCAGCTGAGAGCGCCCATGAATTTACACTTTCTCCTCCACAATGCAGAACTTCTGCTTATCAGAATTCATTTATCCCCAGAGCTACTACTCTTTGGAATTCACTTCCCTCGAATTGCTTTCCACAAACTTACAATCTACAAATGTTTAAATCCAGTTGTTACAAACATTTTATGAATGGAGGATGCCTTTAGGCACATGGACCTTTTTGTTTTATCTGTGTTTTTCCTTCCTCCGTTCATTGTCTCTTAAAAAAAAAAAAAAAAAAAAAATACTATACACGCTCACACATATACACGCTCGCACACCTACTGAACTGCTCACACGCACACATATAATGAACAGGCTCACACATATTCACGCCAACTTAGACGCGCGCACATTTTTTATGTCTATGTGGATGAGGGAGACAAAATGCAAAACTGCCTGTGACGAATGCCTCCCCAAAGTCGAAAAAAAGGAATGCTCGAGCCAAATGCCTGAACACACAGAGTTTGAAGTAATTTAGTCGTAGGGTGAGGGAAAGATGGATTCAGGGAGAGAGTTCCAGAGCTCAGCGGTTGAATAGAAGAATTATTGGGATTATCTTTTCACTCTTGTGTTGAAGAGTTGCACAGTGTAGGCGTGGGATTGTGTTGCAAGACGGGTGCTACATACTGTACGTAGAGGTGGTATACATTAAGAGAGCTTTGAGGAACACTGATTATTGTAATATCGGTAAAATAGCAAGAGAGATGCAACATTGCACTGAAGAGAGAGAGAGAGATTGCAAAGAGTCGGTGAGTGGACGTGAGTTAATGAGACGAAAGGCTTTCTTTTCTACTTTGTCAAGAAGCGCTGTGTGAGAGGATCCTCCCCACACATGTGAACAATACTCAATATATAGGCGCATTGTGCCCCTATACAGAGCAAGAAATTGTGCAGGGGTAATCAACCCACGAAGGCGGTTGAGTACACCCGTTTCTCTGTCATGTGTGAATAATATCTTCTTTAATTTTGCACTTTTTATCACTTTGTTTTCCTCATCTCCTGCCTTCAAATGACTGCACCAGGTCACATAAACTAAGATAATTATATTTTTCTCAGCTAGAAAATCCTTTGTCTGTCTTGGCTTTGTAAAATATCCATTGCGTTAATTTCCGCCGCGCTGTCTCTTTCACACACACAAACACACACACACTCACACACACATGCTTTCTCCCTCTCGGTCGTTCTTTAGTTTTTTAGTTTTTTATCTGACCAAGTTAATTTTGAATTATTTGTAACACCCAAAAAGTGTATTCATAATTAACGTTTATGTGTATGGTTAAACTCACTCAATATTGTTTCTTATAACTCATTGTACTTATCTGTGTGTCTTACTACAATTTTCCCTTTTCTCCCACCCAACCCCACCCCATCCTCATCCACTCACTCACTCTTTCTCTTTCTCTCTTTCTCTCTCTCTCTCTCTCTCTTTTTCTCTCCGGTTCCGGGCTTTAAAAACACAAATTATATCAGACTTAAGGAATCTCTATCTAACATACACTCAAACCTTTCTAATAAAAACGAAGTAGATGAGTCTATAAGGAAGTTGGAGCTGCAGCCATCTATAGTAAGTAGATTGTTCAGATAAAGTACAGTTATTATGCATATACAAATACATAAAACCAAATTCAACAGCATACTTCGTACCCCTCAGAAACCTAAATATTTAATCAATTTCTGTTTTATTTCGATGTTTACAGTTGTAACTTCCGTATAGCCTGAAACACTCAAGTGGTCAATTCTGATCTGGTGGCTACTTACATTAATTTTGTCAACCATCAGTCTAGTATTATCAATCCTATAAAATACTAGACTATTTTTCACCTCAGCCTGTGATATAATTGGTAGCACATTCAGTTCATCGAAATCTAAGGACAAAGTTTCAACAGCTAAGAAGTCCTTCAAGGCGTAGGAGAAATCAAAATCATCCACGGCCTGTAGATCTTCAAAACCATCCAAGAGCAAGTCTTGCTCGTATGATGAAACCTGGTCTTCTAGCAAGACTAAGCGGGTTTGGTCGCCGACACCAAGTACAGAGGGGAGACCACACCAAAAGCGAGCTCGCCATTCTCTGGAGTCCGAGGTCAAGGTAGATCGACCGACTAGGGTAACTGTCTTCAGGGCTATAGAGAAAAATCTCCCTACACCCCTAGACACTCCCAAGCTTGTCCACCTGCCTGTTCACCCGAGGTAAGTCCCACAGCCTCTGCCTTCTCTATTGCCTCTTCCATTGGTTGTCCCTAAAGTGGCCACAAGTTTGTCGCCTGTATCTACGGACACAGATGAACCTTTATTCTCCATCTCACAAGATGAAATCGCGCAGGCATGGGAATCAGATGATGGTGAGGCAAGGGACCACGCCTCTCACCATAGCAGATCGGATGGTGAATTCGATGATGGACACTCACTACAACAGTTTGCAACATCTCACTCTCTACCTATTTTCCACACCCCCCAGCACTACGTCACAGATATCAGACCAACCTACCACTCTGACACGTACAGAAGAGGACATGGACGATATGCCTTCGCCACGAACACGCTGATCATTCAAGGTAAAAATGGCAAGAGCACTAAATGAGTTGTTGGGACAGGAAGGCCAAAGTTCTTCACATAAACCAATCAAAATCCCCACTCACACAGAGGCAACCTCAGGAAACAACTCTGGTTATTGTTAGACAAACCACTCCTCCTCCCCCTCCCCTTGCTGTACAAGTCACATCTGTACCCCTGATGGCCCCTGGCCTGAGGTTTTTGTCTTAAATATCCACCCCTCCTTTAGACAAAATTATGCCTTACCTAAAACAGAAAATGTCATTATTGTGTGGGCCTGACAATTTATTGTCGCTCCCCGACATGACGAGGCAGTCTCGTCGGGGATTGGCGACACAACCGCACAGACCTGTAGTTTGCTTTGACTTGATAGGGAAGCGAAGATCCCCCATGTGGAATTCTACCATACTATTGGAATGGGTGTATATGTGAATGTAGTCTGTAATCAATATTATCAGCTCGCCCATGCTGCTCGGGTCCTTGCATATATTACATGCATGCAACACTAGCTTACTGCATCTCCAATGCACGACATTACAGAGAACAGACCGGATGTCCATGCCCTCTGGCCAATTGGCCTTTTTGGCACCCATGGGGTGGCGAACCCTGGACTTACCCAGAGTGTGTCCCGCACTTTACTACTCAGCCACGTTAATATATCATAACAATAGCAATATTTCACAGGTGAATCACTGTATATAAATGTTATGCATTGCAGTAATAATAATATCACGGTACTAATTCAGACAATATTAAGTATGTAATAACACGAACAGGAGAAGCTAAGAAAAGACGATGATGGAACCAAAGCAAAAACGTTCATGGCCCCCCTCCATCTGTTATAAGCCTAGTTACAATTAGCAATACTACTACAACTACTACTAACACTAATAACTAAAATTTAGCCGGATGAATCTGCTACATCCCGATTCCTTATCACGTTTTAGACAATCTCGCTGCACAATAGCCACCACAGTCGGTAGCAGAAATCTGGCAGGTTCACTTTGACACTCTTGCTCCTTTTGGCGAACAACTTTGGTCTTGCTGTTCAATGTCGTTGAGGCAGCTGTTTAGGAAGAGTTGCGTGTCAAAGGTTCAGAGACGACAAAAAAAAGGTAATCTTGCGATGCAAGAGCTACCACAGTTGTCATTGGAAATCCAGCAGGTTCACTTTATTTTCATACTAGCTCTGTGATCAACTTTGGTCTTAGTGTTCATGTCGTGGAGGCAGCCGTTTAGGAGTAGTAGTGCGTTGAATGTTCTAGAGACCACAAAACACAGCAATATTACCTACTTAACGGAAATCCAACTGGTTCACTTTGTTCATTTTGGCCCTGCGAACAATTTTAATTTAACTCTTTAACTGCGGTACCCGTCACCAGACAGGCACCAAAATTCGCTTATTATGTGTCCTGGGAGTGAGGCAAGCGAGTGCAGGTAGCGTAGGACCTCTTCTTCCGTTGTTCACCATGGCAGGGCCCATACTAACGTAATCTCACATGTGTACCACATCAATGCAACGTTTCTCATAGCGAAAACAACTCAAAACATCTTGTTTTTAGCAATTTTGCAAGATCGTTGCAAGACAACCAGGCGACGTACAAAGATGATTCAGGTGTCATTGGAAAGTTCTATTACTTTACTTTCACGAATATATCATCGTATTACGTTCAGGCTCTTGTTTATGCATGAATATGTGCAGGGAATTAGTGCAAAAATCTCCGCAGGCACAGGGAAAGAATTAATGTCGTGGAGGCAGCCGTTTAACCCATTCGTAGTGGGGCCCGACTTAAGTCCGTATCTAAAAACCTGGACTATGTGGCGGGGCCCGACTTTAGTCTGTGCGCAATTTTGGCGCAATATTGGCTCTGAGAGAGAGACGAGCGACGGGAGGAGCGTAGGTTGCCTCATGAACGCTCGCCACGGCTGCCGTGGGCCTACTGACATCTACTCCACACACATCCACCCTCCCTCCCTCGCTACACACGTAATTATGTAACGAAATGACCGTATTTTAGCGAATTTGCCCTTCGGTTGCATGATCGTTGCAAGACAACCAGTGATCGTAGAAGGATGGTTCAGGTGTCATTGGAAAGCTCAATTAACGCCCTTTCAGGGATACATAATTGTATTATGATCTGGCTCTTGTTTATGCATGAAAAAGAGCACGGAAACAAGGCCATTTATGGTAAAACCACCCGCTGGGCGGTACGTAGAAATTACCGCCTAGGCCGCTCATAAGGTGTTAAGAGTATTAAGTCAAAGGTTCCGGTGACGACAAAAATAAATTCAGCAAATCACAGCCATCTTCTAGCAGAATCGGGACAAATTTCACCACCTCTAATACTACCTCTGCCACAACAACAACAACACTAATTTATGTTACACTACTAGTAAAAATATTGATAATATTAATACTAATGATAGTAACAACAACACTAATAATAAAATAATAACTCTAACAACATCCTCAGTAAAGAAAGGAAGCGACCAAAATATAAAAATTCATTGACCACCCTCCATCTTTTATGAGCCCTGCCAAAATTTATCGAGGAGAAAACAAAAGGTCGGGATAAGATGGAGAGGAAATTCCCGAAAATTGAGAGAAGATGGAGTGAAGTGGAAAACTTAAGGGCAGGGGCGAGAATAATACAGAGATTGGCGATGATCAAGTTACTTAGAGTTACATATATACGCAGAGGAGATGGTATACACTGGGAAAGCTCCGAGGAACACTGATTATTGTAGTAGCGATATATGAATAGCGAAAGAGATGCAACATTGCGGCGAAGAGAGAGAGAGAGAGAGAGATTGCAGAGAGTTGGTGAGTGGACGGGAGTTAATGATACGAAAGGCTTTCCTTTCTACTTTGTCTAGGAGTGCGGTGTGAGAGGATCCTCCCCACACATGTGAACAATCGGAGAGTGGCTGCAATTATATTATAGTAGTCAAAGCTTAATTGTAATAAATGTTAATACTCATAAAAGTCCTTTCTAAGCTGAATATGATGGTCTAATGGAAATAGTAGTCACATTTATACATTTGTCTGCTTCTAATATGTGTATGTATGCATATATATAATTTGATTGATATAAAGTAATTTCATATAAATACTATTATATAAGAGTAATTTCTAACTATGCCTACTAATACTATTATATAAGAGTAATTTCTAACTATGCCTACTAATCATTAAAGCCCAGTACTACTTCCCTACAATAACTATGCCTACTAATCATTAAAGCCCAGTACTACTTCCCTACAATATCTTCCTGCTCATCGCAATGTTGCATCTCTCTCACTCTTCTATCGCTATGACAACAAGCAGTGTTCTACAGAGCTCTCTCAGTGTATACCCCCTCTCTTACAGCGAGAGCGAGGCACCCGATGTTCAACAGAGACCCAATTGTATTCTGTCCAGCTCTCCAATCCAAGAATTGGCAAAACATTTCAGTCTTTCTTCTACAAAACAAGTGAACTCTGGAACTCTCTCCCTTAATCAATCTTTCCTTCACCCTATGACTTAGATTGCTTTAAATGTCGTGTGTCTAGGCATTTTGACTCCAACGTCCCTTGAATTTGGCTCTGTCACTCATTCAACTTTAGGGGAGACACTCGTTACAGGCAACCTGTCTTTTATTTGCTCAATACACATATAAAACAAATGTATAAACAATGGTAAACGATCAAAGCAACTGATAAATTAAGGGAATAGTAGCCTTTGTTGGGGCTATTAATTCATTCATTAATTTATGGTTTAGTTGCCTCGCTAGACCTCCATCAAGCTTAGAAATACACCCCCTTGATCCCCCCCCCCCCTTCAAGATAAATTTGTACATATTTCAGGAGAAAAATTTCCCGGCCGAAGGCCGGTTTCTCTTGAAATTATAGGATCGCTATCGCTCGCCAGGAACAAAATCTGCTCCTAAATGGCACGAAAGTTCTTTATGTTGACAAAGAAATTGGGCGAAAGGTCTTAAAATCGGCATACTAATGGAAGGAACATCTTGAAATCTCAAAACTAATATGTTGAGCACGAGGAAGAAGGAGGTCCAGAAAAAGCGAGTAGTACCCCCTTAAGAATGGACAATTAAAAGTTAAGAATGAATAAAAGAAGTTTCCAGAAAAAGCTGCAGTTACCCTTTCAATAAGATAACGCCAATTTATGATTAATTCTGACTGCCTCCATGCTATAATATTTAGATCAGGACGAACTTATCAATGTTACAGGGAAGCTACTGTATATACAGTAAGTATTATCAATGTTACAGGGAAGCTACTGTATATACAGTAAGTATTATCAATGTTACAGGGAAGCTACTGTATATACAGTAAGTATTATCAATGTTACAGGGAAGCTACTGTATATACAGTAAGTATTAACATAGTTACAGGGAAGCTACTGTATATACAGTAAGTATTATCAATGTTACAGGGAAGCTACTGTATATACAGTAAGTATTATCAATGTTACAGGGAAGCTACTGTATATACAGTAAGTATTATCAATGTTACAGGGAAGCTACTGTATATACAGTAAGTATTATCAATGTTACAGGGAAGCTACTGTATATACAGTAAGTATTATCAATGTTACAGGGAAGCTACTGTATATACAGTAAGTATTATCAATGTTACAGGGAAGCTACTGTATATACAGTAAGTATTATCAATGTTACAGGGAAGCTACTGTATATACAGTAAGTATTATCAATGTTACAGGGAAGCTACTGTATATACAGTAAGTATTATCAATGTTACAGGGAAGCTACTGTATATACAGTAAGTATTATCAATGTTACAGGGAAGCTACTGTATATACAGTAAGTATTATCAATGTTACAGGGAAGCTACTGTATATACAGTAAGTATTATCAATGTTACAGGGAAGCTACTGTATATACAGTAAGTATTATCATGTTACAGGGAAGCTACTGTATATACAGTAAGTATATCAATGTTACAGGGAAGCTACTGTATATACAGTAAGTATTATCAATGTTACAGGGAAGCTACTGTATATACAGTAAGTATTATCAATGTTACAGGGAAGCTACTGTATATACAGTAAGTATTATCAATGTTACAGGGAAGCTACTGTATATACAGTAAGTATTATCAATGTTACAGGGAAGCTACTGTATACAGTAAGTATTATCAATGTTACAGGGAAGCTACTGTATATACAGTAAGTATTATCAATGTTACAGGGAAGCTACTGTATATACAGTAAGTATTATCAATGTTACAGGGAAGCTACTGTATATACAGTAAGTATTATCAATGTTACAGGGAAGCTACTGTATATACAGTAAGTATTATCAATGTTACAGGGAAGCTACTGTATATACAGTAAGTATTATCAATGTTACAGGGAAGCTACTGTATATACAGTAAGTATTATCAATGTTACAGGGAAGCTACTGTATATACAGTAAGTATTATCAATGTTACAGGGAAGCTACTGTATATACAGTAAGTATTATCAATGTTACAGGGAAGCTACTGTATATACAGTAAGTATTATCAATGTTACAGGGAAGCTACTGTATATACAGTAAGTATTATCAATGTTACAGGGAAGCTACTGTATATACAGTAAGTATTATCAATGTTACAGGGAAGCTACTGTATATACAGTAAGTATTATCAATGTTACAGGGAAGCTACTGTATATACAGTAAGTATTATCAATGTTACAGGGAAGCTACTGTATATACAGTAAGTATTATCAATGTTACAGGGAAGCTACTGTATATACAGTAAGTATTATCAATGTTACAGGGAAGCTACTGTATATACAGTAAGTATTATCAATGTTACAGGGAAGCTACTGTATATACAGTAAGTATTATCAATGTTACAGGGAAGCTACTGTATATACAGTAAGTATTATCAATGTTACAGGGAAGCTACTGTATATACAGTAAGTATTATCAATGTTACAGGGAAGCTACTGTATATACAGTAAGTATTATCAATGTTACAGGGAAGCTACTGTATATACAGTAAGTATTATCAATGTTACAGGGAAGCTACTGTATATACAGTAAGTATTATCAATGTTACAGGGAAGCTACTGTATATACAGTAAGTATTATCAATGTTACAGGGAAGCTACTGTATATACAGTAAGTATTATCAATGTTACAGGGAAGCTACTGTATATACAGTAAGTATTATCAATGTTACAGGGAAGCTACTGTATATACAGTAAGTATTATCAATGTTACAGGGAAGCTACTGTATATACAGTAAGTATTATCAATGTTACAGGGAAGCTACTGTATATACAGTAAGTATTATCAATGTTACAGGGAAGCTACTGTATATACAGTAAGTATTATCAATGTTACAGGGAAGCTACTGTATATACAGTAAGTATTATCAATGTTACAGGGAAGCTACTGTATATACAGTAAGTATTATCAATGTTACAGGGAAGCTACTGTATATACAGTAAGTATTATCAATGTTACAGGGAAGCTACTGTATATACAGTAAGTATTATCAATGTTACAGGGAAGCTACTGTATATACAGTAAGTATTATCAATGTTACAGGGAAGCTACTGTATATACAGTAAGTATTATCAATGTTACAGGGAAGCTACTGTATATACAGTAAGTATTATCAATGTTACAGGGAAGCTACTGTATATACAGTAAGTATTATCAATGTTACAGGGAAGCTACTGTATATACAGTAAGTATTATCAATGTTACAGGGAAGCTACTGTATATACAGTAAGTATTATCAATGTTACAGGGAAGCTACTGTATATACAGTAAGTATTATCAATGTTACAGGGAAGCTACTGTATATACAGTAAGTATTATCAATGTTACAGGGAAGCTACTGTATATACAGTAAGTATTATCAATGTTACAGGGAAGCTACTGTATATACAGTAAGTATTATCAATGTTACAGGGAAGCTACTGTATATACAGTAAGTATTATCAATGTTACAGGGAAGCTACTGTATATACAGTAAGTATTATCAATGTTACAGGGAAGCTACTGTATATACAGTAAGTATTATCAATGTTACAGGGAAGCTACTGTATATACAGTAAGTATTATCAATGTTACAGGGAAGCTACTGTATATACAGTAAGTATTATCAATGTTACAGGGAAGCTACTGTATATACAGTAAGTATTATCAATGTTACAGGGAAGCTACTGTATATACAGTAAGTATTATCAATGTTACAGGGAAGCTACTGTATATACAGTAAGTATTATCAATGTTACAGGGAAGCTACTGTATATACAGTAAGTATTATCAATGTTACAGGGAAGCTACTGTATATACAGTAAGTATTATCAATGTTACAGGGAAGCTACTGTATATACAGTAAGTATTATCAATGTTACAGGGAAGCTACTGTATATACAGTAAGTATTATCAATGTTACAGGGAAGCTACTGTATATACAGTAAGTATTATCAATGTTACAGGGAAGCTACTGTATATACAGTAAGTATTATCAATGTTACAGGGAAGCTACTGTATATACAGTAAGTATTATCAATGTTACAGGGAAGCTACTGTATATACAGTAAGTATTATCAATGTTACAGGGAAGCTACTGTATATACAGTAAGTATTATCAATGTTACAGGGAAGCTACTGTATATACAGTAAGTATTATCAATGTTACAGGGAAGCTACTGTATATACAGTAAGTATTATCAATGTTACAGGGAAGCTACTGTATATACAGTAAGTATTATCAATGTTACAGGGAAGCTACTGTATATACAGTAAGTATTATCAATGTTACAGGGAAGCTACTGTATATACAGTAAGTATTATCAATGTTACAGGGAAGCTACTGTATATACAGTAAGTATTATCAATGTTACAGGGAAGCTACTGTATATACAGTAAGTATTATCAATGTTACAGGGAAGCTACTGTATATACAGTAAGTATTATCAATGTTACAGGGAAGCTACTGTATATACAGTAAGTATTATCAATGTTACAGGGAAGCTACTGTATATATACAGTAAGTATTATCAATGTTACAGGGAAGCTACTGTATATACAGTAAGTATTATCAATGTTACAGGGAAGCTACTGTATATACAGTAAGTATTATCAATGTTACAGGGAAGCTACTGTATATACAGTAAGTATTATCAATGTTACAGGGAAGCTACTGTATATACAGTAAGTATTATCAATGTTACAGGGAAGCTACTGTATATACAGTAAGTATTATCAATGTTACAGGGAAGCTACTGTATATACAGTAAGTATTATCAATGTTACAGGGAAGCTACTGTATATACAGTAAGTATTATCAATGTTACAGGGAAGCTACTGTATATACAGTAAGTATTATCAATGTTACAGGGAAGCTACTGTATATACAGTAAGTATTATCAATGTTACAGGGAAGCTACTGTATATACAGTAAGTATTATCAATGTTACAGGGAAGCTACTGTATATACAGTAAGTATTATCAATGTTACAGGGAAGCTACTGTATATACAGTAAGTATTATCAATGTTACAGGGAAGCTACTGTATATACAGTAAGTATTATCAATGTTACAGGGAAGCTACTGTATATACAGTAAGTATTATCAATGTTACAGGGAAGCTACTGTATATACAGTAAGTATTATCAATGTTACAGGGAAGCTACTGTATATACAGTAAGTATTATCAATGTTACAGGGAAGCTACTGTATATACAGTAAGTATTATCAATGTTACAGGGAAGCTACTGTATATACAGTAAGTATTATCAATGTTACAGGGAAGCTACTGTATAACAGTAACTATTATCAATGTTACAGGGAAGCTACTGTATATACAGTAAGTATTATCAATGTTACAGGGAAGCTACTGTATATACAGTAAGTATTATCAATGTTACAGGGAAGCTACTGTATATACAGTAAGTATTATCAATGTTACAGGGAAGCTACTGTATATACAGTAAGTATTATCAATGTTACAGGGAAGCTACTGTATATACAGTAAGTATTATCAATGTTACAGGGAAGCTACTGTATATACAGTAAGTATTATCAATGTTACAGGGAAGCTACTGTATATACAGTAAGTATTATCAATGTTACAGGGAAGCTACTGTATATACAGTAAGTATTATCAATGTTACAGGGAAGCTACTGTATATACAGTAAGTATTATCAATGTTACAGGGAAGCTACTGTAATACAGTAAGTATTATCAATGTTACAGGGAAGCTACTGTATATACAGTAAGTATTATCAATGTTACAGGGAAGCTACTGTATATACAGTAAGTATTATCAATGTTACAGGGAAGCTACTGTATATACAGTAAGTATTATCAATGTTACAGGGAAGCTACTGTATATACAGTAAGTATTATCAATGTTACAGGGAAGCTACTGTATATACAGTAAGTATTATCAATGTTACAGGGAAGCTACTGTATATACAGTAAGTATTATCAATGTTACAGGGAAGCTACTGTATATACAGTAAGTATTATCAATGTTACAGGGAAGCTACTGTATATACAGTAAGTATTATCAATGTTACAGGGAAGCTACTGTATATACAGTAAGTATTATCAATGTTACAGGGAAGCTACTGTATATACAGTAAGTATTATCAATGTTACAGGGAAGCTACTGTATATACAGTAAGTATTATCAATGTTACAGGGAAGCTACTGTATATACAGTAAGTATTATCAATGTTACAGGGAAGCTACTGTATACAGTAAGTATTAACAATGTTACAGGGAAGCTACTGTATATACAGTAAGTATTATCAATGTTACAGGGAAGCTACTGTATATACAGTAAGTATTATCAATGTTACAGGGAAGCTACTGTATATACAGTAAGTATTATCAATGTTACAGGGAAGCTACTGTATATACAGTAAGTATTATCAATGTTACAGGGAAGCTACTGTATATACAGTAAGTATTATCAATGTTACAGGGAAGCTACTGTATATACAGTAAGTATTATCAATGTTACAGGGAAGCTACTGTATATACAGTAAGTATTATCAATGTTACAGGGAAGCTACTGTATATACAGTAAGTATTATCAATGTTACAGGGAAGCTACTGTATATACAGTAAGTATTATCAATGTTACAGGGAAGCTACTGTATATACAGTAAGTATTATCAATGTTACAGGGAAGCTACTGTATATACAGTAAGTATTATCAATGTTACAGGGAAGCTACTGTATATACAGTAAGTATTATCAATGTTACAGGGAAGCTACTGTATATACAGTAAGTATTATCAATGTTACAGGGAAGCTACTGTATATACAGTAAGTATTATCAATGTTACAGGGAAGCTACTGTATATACAGTAAGTATTATCAATGTTACAGGGAAGCTACTGTATATACAGTAAGTATTATCAATGTTACAGGGAAGCTACTGTATATACAGTAAGTATTATCAATGTTACAGGGAAGCTACTGTATATACAGTAAGTATTATCAATGTTACAGGGAAGCTACTGTATATACAGTAAGTATTATCAATGTTACAGGGAAGCTACTGTATATACAGTAAGTATTATCAATGTTACAGGGAAGCTACTGTATATACAGTAAGTATTATCAATGTTACAGGGAAGCTACTGTATATACAGTAAGTATTATCAATGTTACAGGGAAGCTACTGTATATACAGTAAGTATTATCAATGTTACAGGGAAGCTACTGTATATACAGTAAGTATTATCAATGTTACAGGGAAGCTACTGTATATACAGTAAGTATTATCAATGTTACAGGGAAGCTACTGTATATACAGTAAGTATTATCAATGTTACAGGGAAGCTACTGTATATACAGTAAGTATTATCAATGTTACAGGGAAGCTACTGTATATACAGTAAGTATTATCAATGTTACAGGGAAGCTACTGTATATACAGTAAGTATTATCAATGTTACAGGGAAGCTACTGTATATACAGTAAGTATTATCAATGTTACAGGGAAGCTACTGTATATACAGTAAGTATTATCAATGTTACAGGGAAGCTACTGTATATACAGTAAGTATTATCAATGTTACAGGGAAGCTACTGTATATACAGTAAGTATTATCAATGTTACAGGGAAGCTACTGTATATACAGTAAGTATTATCAATGTTACAGGGAAGCTACTGTATATACAGTAAGTATTATCAATGTTACAGGGAAGCTACTGTATATACAGTAAGTATTATCAATGTTACAGGGAAGCTACTGTATATACAGTAAGTATTATCAATGTTAGAGGGAAGCTACTGTATATACAGTACAGTAAGTATTATTTAACCTTGCATTCTTAAAGGTTCTTTCCAACTTGAATACAATCCTGTAGTTGAAGCATGATTGAAATATATTCGTCATCTGAAGGAGTAATTACAGAACGTATCACCTTGAGGGGTATACAAAATTCGTAATCAAAATTACTGAAACTAAGAAGTTTAGCTACAGAAAATATATTGAAAGGGAGGGAATGTAATAACAGAAGAACAAAATGAAAAGAAAGTGCCATTTGATAGAATAGGAAAAGCAGAGACCGCAGAACCCTGTTATGGGGCAAGGAAGTTTTGAAACCAGAACCGATGAATGGATGATACAACCTTGATCAAATGGATAAAGCAATATATCTTGGGAAATCTACTGAATTATAAAAAACAAATACTTATTGCATAAACATTACTTTGAACCAGGACTAAAACAGGGCTGTTCGGCCAGGCAGCCTAGGGAACGGCTACTACTACCAGGACTATTATCAGAAGGCATTTAGACAAAACTTATCTCTATATGTATTTTGGTACCGTAAAACAAAAATAATATCATATAAACATGTGACCAATAATAAGGTTGAAGAGGATTATACTATATTACCAACATTCGCGTTCATAAATAATATCATATAAACAAAGGCATGTAGGGTAATGTGACCAATAATAAGGTTGAAGAGGATTATACTATATTACCAACATTAGCGTTCATAAATAATATCATATAAACAAAGGCATGTAGGGTAATGTGACCAATAATAAGGTTGAAGAGGATTATACTATATTACCAACATTAGCGTTCATAAATAATATCATATAAACAAAGGCATGTAGGGTAATGTGACCAATAATAAGGTTGAAGAGGATTATACTATATTACCAACATTAGCGTTCATAAATAATATCATATAAACAAAGGCATGTAGGGTAATGTGACCAATAATAAGGTTGAAGAGGATTATACTATATTACCAACATTAGCGTTCATAAATAATATCATATAAACAAAGGCATGTAGGGTAATGTCACCAATAATAAGGTTGAAGAGGATTATACTATATTACCAACATTCGCGTTCATAAATTCTGATACGTTTTTAACTCTCGAACTGACTAAGAAAACTTCCAAAATGCAAGTATTAGCTGAATAATGAATAATGTGAGTCAGTGCTTCGTAAGACAGTAACGACCGCGGCTGAAACTTCAAGGAGTAATTTAAACACTCACGTGGCTCACTATTATTGTCTTAAAGTTGACCAATTTGACTATTTTGTCCACTTAAACTAATTCGACCGCTTGAGCTATTTTGAGTGTTCTGACAAATAAGAGCACCATTCACTTTTTGGTCAGGCTTCAATTACGCACTGGCAAGAGGAACTGCATAGATACACACCTTATCTCAATTGGATGTCCATCCCTAGTAGTACAAGCGATATATGAATAAAAAACAAGGAATTGGGCAAAATTATGTACAAGCATGAAATTATCCACAATGATAGACCATCATATGGATACAAATATCAGACGTGAGGCCACTCGAAAAACATTATATTTTAGCCGTGGCGGCCATTTTTGATCTGCCATTACCGGAAATATGATTTTATGCCATATCTAATGAACTAATTGGCTTATGAAAATAAACTGGCATCTACTACCAGGTTTGCAGGGTCAAGGATCACGAAGAACACATCCAAGATCATGTAAAATCATTGTAATGCTATGCATTTGTACAATAACCACATGACATCAGTATTTCACAAAATTCTAATCCAAGCTGTGAATGTTACATGAATGATTTTGTTACAATTATCAACTACATTAAGCATTCGAATTTTCTAATGGAAATCATACCCAAATTTTAACTCAGTCTGCACAATCACCACCACAATGACAAAGTGCTGTGCAGTTAAAAGCTGCCTTTACACATCTACAGGCATTTCTGTACCCCTTTTTGCAACCACAACGTATCAGTTCACGTGTAGCTTGATTCGCTTGTGGAAGTTTGGTCCACACTGGCTGCCATCCTTTTTGGTTTGACCAAGCCCAGTCTGAAGGACAGGGGAGTACTGGTGAAAGATCCAGGGTTCTACCCCAGCAGTATGCAGCCTGGAATACACTTCTACGGATGTGGAGCATAAGGGCATCCTTTGTTGTGGGTAAGTCCTCCATGCCGCGCCCTTTCTTGACAAAGAGCTCCATGCGAGCTGCATCAACACTGGATAGAGCACTGGTTCTGTTGTACAAGAGAACAGTGAAACTCTCTATTGTGGATATCGTCTCTTCAGTAAGGTCATCTGGGGCCATCATCACGGAGTGGAAGGCATCCGTGAGCTTGTCATACATCTTCCATACATCGCAGACTTTTAATTTTGCAGTATTTACAATAAGTGTTCGTAATATTGCAGTGACCCATAATAATCCAAATGTTGTCCACTTTTAAATACCAGTATAAAATGGTCTCAACATTATGCCAGAATCCAGTGATAAAACGTTCATGATTATTCTCTCGTGTAATTACCCCCTTAACATTAACTGATTATTATTTTGTTCAGGAGGTTTATTATGTAGTGTTTAACATAATTGACATTATACAACATAACTTACTAGTTGGTTAATTCCTGAAATCATAGTGAGTATTCTATATCTATGATAAACTAAATATATCTATGATAAACTAAATATATCTATGATAAACACAGTATTTGAAACATAGGTGATATTTCAAACACAGGTGAGGTTCTCATGGCTTTCTGTTCTGTATGACTGTTTATTTACCTTTCAAACTTTCCATTTGCTCCTCATTCTTTTCTACTTTTTGCCAATCTCTGCCCTTCCTGAATATCTAGTTGCCACTCATATTTTACTTGTTTCACTGTATCCCTTGCATAACTGATATATATATATAACTTATATAACTATTATTTCTGTGAACGAAAGCACTTCATAGTAGAATATTGTTGTTGATAAACTGTTATACTGATGTCCATGACATTCTCATACACAGTCTACTTGTGACGTCATCGTCTCATAGCTTGGATTACATGTTCGATGAACACTGTATCAATTTTAAGAAGCAACCTTTTGTACTATTATCTAGTTACAAATCACCATAAAAAAAAAACATTTTATTATCTTGAAATGTTGTATAAGAGATCACCGATATGACTTCCAAGAAAAAGTAAGGTAACATAACAATATTATACACCAAGCGTTATAACATAATCCTTTAATCTGAATGTAGTGTAGGAAATATTGTTATTATCCTTGAAGAACGACACAGCCTACAGACATGGCAAGAGTATCATATTTAACCTATTCAGTACCAATATGGCGTCCTTTTAACTAGACTCTGGCTACTATTAGCCGATTGTATTCAGTTTAAAAAGAGCCTCCAGCAATTAACAGGCTTCGACTTATCTCACATTACCATTTTTACTACAACAGGTGCTTCTTAAACTGCACCAAATCGTTTAAATATAGGTATAATACAATTAAAAAGACGTCGCCGGTACAGAAGGGGTTAATGGTGTCAGAGAGAGAGAGAGAGAGAAAGAGAGTTACGTCATGATTAATAACTTAGGGATCAACTAGCTTTTAACACTCTTTAGACATCTTGCTATTATCAAGCAGTGTAATTTAGTTTGTCCCCTAGGATAACAAAATTGCCCTCACATAAAAAATAAAATAAAAGTTCAAATAAATAACACCCAGATCCCTTCCAAGCTGAATTTGCACATTGTTCGATAGATAAATGTACTTGCGAAGTTCGATTATTTTTGTATTTTACAGACTGGCTATCGCTCGCCCAAGATAAAACCGACAGCTAAATGTCATGAAGCGTCTTAATGAGGCCAAACATAGATTTTTGTTTGTTTGTTGGACCTCCCCTCTTTCGTTCCAATATTTTGGATATCTTAAGATTTTTGCCTTATTATTTTGGCGGCAGCAAGACGCTTCACCCCATTTAGCCGACGATGTTTTATTGTGCGAGCAATCGCGAGCCTATGACTTAGAAAAAACTGACTTTCTTCTATCATATAAATTACAAATTTAGCTACTATTTGGGTTACTACGTGCACACGGATGTTTCATAGAAGCATTAGCTTGTCGAATTAAGTAAGCTGACATCTATAAGTCCAGGACATTTTCTGTCACTGTCTAATTCAGATGTTTTTATGCCATATATATATATATATATATATATATATATATATATATATATATATATATATAGAGAGAGAGAGAGAGAGAGAGATCATATAAATCAGTATTCGGGATATTATCTTATAGACGCAGCAACATAACAGTGCCGTAATTCAACCTCTAATGATTCCCAAGCAGAACAAGACGACAACTTCTAGATTGGTCACTTATTAAGGGGAAATATTTGGTTTTTTAGATACCTAAAAGTCACTAATGGTCTTAACAGAGGCAATCTTATGGAGCGAATGTCTGAAGAAAAACAAATCAAAACTAATGGGGCTAAATATGAGGGAGAAGGGGATCCAGGAAAAACGAACCCAAATAAGTGCAAACAAAACAGGGATCTGCCTTGCTTGGGCCAATCGGCTTTCTGCAGACTCCCATTTTCTTATGTTCTTATGTTCTTAAAACAAAAACATCTCAAAACTAATGGGATTAAACATGAAGGAGAATAAAGTGGTACAGAAAAAGAAACCTGAATTTCGAGAACAGTGTCAATCATAATATTCGCACGATTGCCAGGAGAGCGAGATTCCCCCTGCGAGCGAGTAATATCTCTTGCTTTCAATAATGTCTTTCATCCATCAGACCCCATAATGGTGCCTCCCTTCCAATATTTCACACATCTTCCCTCTCTCCTCTTCCATCCTCCACTGTGCCAGTGTTTCTCAACCTTGTTCTGGTCGTGGCCCCCTTCAATCCAATGCAAGTTCTTGTGGCCCCTCCATGCCAACTTTGAGTTCTTATCCCCCCCCCCCCCATCATCCGTCCCTCACCTTAATACGCCTAGGGAAGTAGGTATATTAATGGTTCTAGTTTGAATAGTACCATGTACTCAAAACACTAACTTCAGGCATAAATCAAATAACAATATTAATTGGATAAATATTTTATTTGAATACTTATTTATTTACAAAAGGAATACAAAACAAGCAATACATGTAGGTACAATTGGCTCTATCTTGAAAGGTTTCAGTGGGATCCCTGTGACTGGTGAAGGGCTGCCAACTTGTCAATGTTTGACTTGAAAGCTGTCAGAGAGAGACGTAAATCGACTCTTTTTTCTATGTCAAGGCGATTTCGAGTCTTTGACAGCATCGAATGATGTTTAAACTAAACTAGAGTAGAGCCCCCCCATTCCCTCACCTTTCATCCCTCTCATCTCCCTACCTTTCCTCACTCTCCCATCCACCCTCCCTCCCTCTCCCCCCCAATCCATCCTCCCTCACTCCCACTCGTTCTCTCTTCCCTCACCCATTCTCCTCTTCCCCTCTCCCACCCATCCTCCCTCTCCCTTCCACCCTCGAATACTCTCTCTCCCCTCCCCCCCCCCCCCCCATCCATCCTCACCCCCGGCTCACACGTTTCCGATATCAAGCACTTGCCTCTCTTTTCTATTTGTTTTCCTTGCTCAAACGCCTTCTTTCTCTCTTTCCAATTGTATTTTCTACCATTTAAGCGCGGGTGGTTTTCTGAACTCTTTTCTCCCTTACATTTAGCTCCTTTATGTCTTAGATTTTATGACATTCGCCCCATTAATGTGACGATTTTAAGACTTCTCGCCATTTAGGGAAGAAGCTAAACTCAATAAAAAATAGATAACTAAATATACAAATAAGCAAATAGATAAATATATAAATACAAACCTCTCCTTCAGCTTTGTAATGATTTAACACCTTCAGCATTTAAAAGACGCAATTCATCCACCGATCTAGCAATCCGGATAAGTTTTGGTTTATACCAGGAAGGAATTGGGGAAGTCAGAAAGTCAATTGAGATCTACTCGACTCTTTGATTAATACCCGGCCTTCCAAACTGAATACAATCGTTTAACCCCTTCTGTACCGGTGATGTACTTTTCATTAGGTTCTGGCAAATATTAGACGATGTTCTTCAGCTAAGGAAGGACGTCTACCAATCAAAAGGCTACACACTATTGCAATTAAGTCTTTTAGCTTCCATATATCTTTCCTAAGCTTCATAAAATCGTGTAAATGTAGCTGAAATCATGAGAAAGACGTTGCCGGTTAGACGAGAGGGTTAATGATAGCCTGCATAACGTGGGTAAAGGCGTCTCGGTATTGAAAAGGTTAACTCCCATCCATCATTACTTACGTCCAGCCTATAGACCGTTCATTATACGAGTAAGTAGGCCAGAAATAGTGAAGTCAAGCCAAAGTAACTCAAAATTTACTAGAACAAACGTGTTGTAAATGACCACACCTCTTCCCTGGCTGACTTTTCCCGAATGTTAGAAATAGTAGGTCGATTACTCCAGTTGTGTGTTAGTTATAGAAGTTAGTTATCACG
Organism: Paralithodes platypus; assembly: GCA_032716605.1. Taxonomy (NCBI): domain Eukaryota; kingdom Metazoa; phylum Arthropoda; class Malacostraca; order Decapoda; family Lithodidae; genus Paralithodes; species Paralithodes platypus. The sequence goes on along the minus strand of CM064565.1, from coordinate 19,175,810 downwards.
GTGTCTGAACAGATTATAGTATTTGTTTCCAGCTGATGATATATTGAATCCCTTAGCAGCTGATTTTTCGACAGTTAATGGAAAGTATATGGACACTTCTATATCTCCGTATCATATTAATGCCAAGATTTAATAAGTAACAATATATTTCGCTACACAATCTTAAAAATGACATAATATTTGATGGAAACGTTACAATCTACAATCAGCTGACAGTAAACAGACTAGAAGTGCCAATACCAGAATGTTACTGACTGGGTTTGGGGAATTATAATTTGATTGAATAATATTTGTTGTATTTAACAGTTATTAGTATTTGTATTTATTTACTTTATACATTTCCTCTCTAGACCTTCATGAAGCTTAAGAAATTACCTCTACGACCTCCTTCCTCCTTTCGACATAAATGTGTGCGTTTTTTCGGTAGAAACATGACCTGGCTTCCAAAACTGCAGGCTTGCTATCACTTGCCCGGAAAAACACCTAACACAAGAATGACACGAAAGGTCTTAAAATTACCCAACTAATGGGGTAAATGTCTGAAAATATAGAACATAATTGGGCTAAGCATAAGGGAGAAGGGGGTTACTGACTGTGTTTTCGATTTGTTTTGTCTGTGAGCCATTGAATTTAAGTTTGATGTTACTAAAACAACTACTTATTTCAATCGAAGTTAAGGGAAGTCATTAATTTACTGAACACCCTTTCACTCTCATGCTTAACCCCAATAGTTTTGCAATTTTAAGACGTTTGCTCCATTAGTGTTAGCGATCTTAAAACCATTAGGCCCATATAATTGTCAATGTTAAGCCCTTTCCTGGCGAGCGGTAACAAGCCTGTAATTTAGGAGGAACTGTCCCGGCCGAACACACACAAAAAAAAAAAAAAAAAAAAATATCAAAGAGGGGTCGTGCAGGTATTTGTTTAAAATGTGGTGGAGGTCTAGGAAGCAAACTAAAACAAAACACAACATAAATATATGTGTACAAACATCTTGATCCCAGATACCAAATCACTCCCCAAAGAAAACATTGGAGTGATAAACGACAGAGACTATTGTAAATGAGAGAGATATTAGTCACTCTCAGAGGGGAATAAGATCATGTGTGTGTGTGGGTGTGTGTTTTCGTGTGTGTGTGTGTATGTGTTATTATAATTATCATATAATTAATTCAGCGTAAGCATCATGGTATAAAGCCCCCGCATACCAGACCAAGGTCGCTCAGGTTGTCTGTCTCTCTGTCTGTCTGTCGGTCGGTCTGTCTGTCCAATATCTCCTCCTAGGGTTATTTATAAATGTTTACAAAATGATTATACATAAATTTAGACGGTCTGTGTGGTTGTCAGTCAAAAAGTACAGCGGTTTTACTCGAAAGTTAATCATATAGGTAACACCAACAAAAGTTACATTTTCATCAGTGTTACACCTCATTCAATGTTCACCATATTCATAATGTTATATGCTATATATAGGATAAACATGCTGACCAACTTGCAGCTAAATATTATTATGGTTAAAGTCAAACGTCAAGGTCAAAGTTCAAATTTAGATACATATTATATAACTAATGGATAGATTTTCGCCAAACGTTTCAGAGATATATATATATATATATATATATATATATATATATATATATATATATATATATATATATATACAGTATATTTATATATAATGACTATACAAACGCCATCATATACAAACATGAAATATTATATAAAGGTCAAGGTCGCAGATCAAGGTATAATGTTAAGCTAATGTTATTAACTTCTTTATGGGTTATATCAATTTCACTAAATTCGCGTAAATGGAGAACACTGATAACACAATAATTATAATTGCAAGTTTTAAGAAACATTCCACAAAGGTCAACATAAAGTTCAAAGGTCAATTCCAATTGTATTTATTATTTTTCCTAAGCTAATAATTTTGTCTTCTTCAAAATGTATTCACATACTTGATTTGTCAGTGACACAATCATGCAACACATTGAATATAATCTCTCTTAACTGCTGTACCGGCTATCTTGTTTGTTTGATTATATCTGGCGACAATTAGACGATTTTGTTCAGTCTAAAAAGGACCTCCAGCAATGAAATAGGCTTCGAACTATCTCACTTGACCATTTTTACTACCATAGACTCTTCTTAAACTGCATAAAGACGTCTAAATATAGCTAAAATATACTTAAACAGACATTCCGGTACAGAAGGGGTTAAAGGGCAAAGTCACAGGTTAAGGTAACATTTCAGTTATTAACATTGATGTAAAACATTATTGGAATTTCACAAGTATTGCTCTCCTAGATGTTGTTGGTATAGACAGTGTATTGAAAAAATACCATATATACAGTATATACAGTATATATATATATATATATATATATATATATATATATTATACGTGGTTGTAATCCAACTCGCTTGATACTTTGTTCTCATAAGCTCCTTATTTGGGTAACTTAGAACATAATCCTGCCCAACAGGAACATAGCTAGCATTCATATAAATATTACTAGATCACTCAAATCACACCCAAAGGCAATAAATACACACGATATGGTTCACAAGTTTTATTTCTTAATAGCTAGATGCAGGCGGGGCACATCAGATAATTAGCTATAGAGCGTAACATCAATGGCTGAAATATGTGACTGGGAATAAGTTAAATAAGTTTTACTTATTCATGAATAATGGCGTCACTCACAAAGCATCAGAATCAATATACAAAATAATGCCTAAAAGAATGATGACAATATCACAAATATACTGTAGCTCTCAGTTGGAAGGACCATATTATCAGCCTTGCTAAGGCAGCCTCCCAGAAGCTGGGTGTGCTCAACCGCCTTAGGGGGTTCTTTTCCCCTGCACAGTTTCTTGCTCTGTACAGGGGCATAGTGCGTCCTTGTATTGAGTATTGTTCACATGTGTGGGGAGGTTCCTCTCACACCGCTTTCCTAGACAAAGTTGAAAGGAAGGCCTTTCGTATCATTAACTCCCGTCCACTCACCAACTCTCTGCAATCTCTCTCTCTCTCCGCCGCAATGTTGCATCTTTCTCGCTATTCTATCGCTTCTATAATAATCAGTGTTCCTCAGAGTTTTCCCAGTGTATACCACCTCCTTTATATAGGGCACGTGGTACCCGTCTTGCAGCTCAATCCCACCCCTATTCTGTGCAACTCTCCAACCCGAGAGTGAAACGTTACTCTCAAACTTGCTTCTACTCAACAGCTGAGCTCTGGAACTCTCCCAGAATCAGTCTTTCCCTCTTCCTATGACTTAAATTGCTTTAAACTCTGTGTGTCCAGGCATTTTGGCTCGAATGTCCCTTGATTTTGGCCCTGTCACTCTTTCAACTATGGGGGAGGCACTCACTATAGGCAGTTCTGCCTTTTGCCTCCTTCAATCACATAGAAAACAAAATGCATAGCATAAATATGGACAGCTGATATCGCGGAAACACACAGGTGAGGTAGTGCGGCTGGTGGCTTAGGGTCACGTGATCAGGTAGGATTGGGGTCAAAGTAGACGCGGCTGGGTCTAGATTAAAGTTACTGCGACATATACTTGGAAATCTTAACATTATGGAATATATGAAATCAGAGAAGCATGGAAGGCACAATATGCACGATTGCTAAATGTAGAGTTTGAATGGGATAAGGAACAGCTTAGTATCGAAAAACCAATATCTGGACACCCTCCTTTGATAGCACCAGCTGTAGTGAGCGACGCAATCAATAAAATGAAGGACGGCAAAACTCCAGGGTACTCTGACATTGTCGCTGAGATGATAAAAGCCTCGGGGAAGACTGGTGTCAACTTAGTCACTGAGTTGATAAACACCATTATTAAAGATGAAAAGATCCCAGAGGATTGGCTTAAAAGTGTAATGGTAATTATATACAAAGGAAAAGGGGATGCGCTAGATAGAGAAAATTATAGGGGCCTGAAAATGCTTGACCAAATCATGAAGGTCTGTGAGAGAGTCTTTGAGGGTTTGATCAGGCAAAGCATCTCCATTGATGATATGCAGTTTGGTTTTAGGCCAGGACGGGGCACAACCGATGCTATCTTCATAGTCAGGCAGATACAGGAAAGATACTTCCTAAAAAGCAGGGATCTTTACTTTGTGTTTGTAGACCTGGAGAAGGCCTTTGATAGGGTGCCTAGAGATGTTGTTCAGTGGGCTATGAGGAAACTTGGTGTGGAAGAGTGGCTGGTGCGTGTGATAATGAAGATGTATGAGGATTCGCGAAGTGCGGTGAGGGTGAAGGGTGTACTGAGTGATGAGTTAGCAGTCCGTGTTGGAGTCCATCAAGGCTCAGTGTTAAGCCCCCTCCTCTTTATTTTGGTCTTGGAGGCGCTGTCTAGAGCTTTTAGAGGCGGACTCCCGTTGGAACTGCTTTATGCAGACGATTTAGTCCTAATAGCTTACAGTATGCGAGATGCTGAGGCCAAATTCAGAGAATGGAGAGAGGACATGGCGAGCAAGAGTTTAAGAGTCAATATTAACAAAACCAAGGTTATGCATTGTAGATTGAGACGAGGCAATGTGGAAAAGAGCGGTGCATACCCATGTGCAGTGTGTGGAAAGGGTGTGGGCGTTAACACAATTCATTGTAGCATCTGTCGACGCTGGGTGCACCATGGGAATAAGCGCTGTAGTAGAATAAAGGGACCCCTGCCGAAGAAAAAGTCAGAAATAGAGAAATTTGAGTGAGTAGTGCACAAAGGCGAGCTTGTGTTAAATGATGATCCTGTGGCTGTGAATTTTGGAAATGAGGCATTGGAGCTGGTGAACAAGTTTTGTTACCTAGGAGATACCATCTCTGCCGGTGGTGGGGCCGAGTCTGCCACTGTTGCTAGAATTAGATGTGGCTGGGGGAAGTTCAGAGAACTGCTGCCAATCCTGACCATGAAAATAATGCGTCTCCCCCTGAAGGGAAAGGTGTATGCCTCATGTGTTAGAAGTGCAATGACGTATGCCTCAGAAACATAGGCCGTTAAAGTAGAGGATGTCAACAGAATGGAACGTAATGAGATGAGAATGGTGAAATGGATGTGTGGGGCCAGGCTACAGGATAGAATAACAAATGTTGAGCTGAGGAGACGTTTAGGTATAAAGAGTATTAGTGAGGTGATGCGCACAAGTAGACTGGGATGGCATGGACATGTGGAGAGAATGGATGAACAAAATTGGGTGAAAAAATGCAGGTCTGTGATTGTGGAGGGAGCTGCACCAAGGGGTGGACCGAGGCAGACCTGGGATCGGACTATACGTGCCGATCTCCAATCCAAGAACTTGACAAGTGAAGCAGCTCTTTAACAGGGTTGCCTGGAACGCCGCCATTAGAACAAGAGACTGAAACTGCACGTATGTGTGGAACACTCAGTCTTAAAATGTTATGTATGAATGTATGTATTTAGTCTAGGATGGATAAATACAAATTTGACGTTAATCCTAGAGATGGTAATTTATAGGATCAAGACAAAAGGGTGACTAATTGTACACCGGGTCTAGGACAAATAATTTAAGTCAGTAAATGTGATTTAACGAACAATACAAAGGAATCTCAATTTCACAAAACGTGTAGTGAATAAAATATAACCTAAAAGGTTATTAACACATCTGGTCTAAATAAATACTCAACGCACTGGGAACTAAAATAGAAACACAAGGTGGGTGAATTGAGTTTAGTACAAAGGAAATCAAGCAACAACAGTTCTAGTGACCCTTCCAGGCTGCATGTCCTCCAAAACACTGAGGATCAAGTGTCCAAACAGTGGTTTAGAGTGGGTAAGGGAACATTGAAAAGGGAATTACTGCCCTGGAACTAATGTCTGTGACAGGAGTAGGAAGTTAGTAGGGGACATATGGGTTAGTAACTGAGGGGAGGATAAAATAAAGTTATTCATTTACAAACGCAGTCAGTCGCGGGTTTGATGCGAGATATTTGTCTAGGCGGAGTTTAAATGAATCAACGGTGCTGCAGTCTATAACGTCTCAGGGAAGCCCATTCCACAAATTGACAACTCAATTGAAGAAGACATTCTTAGATTCGTGTGAGTTAAAAGATTTACCAATAATTTTGCAACCGTTTCGTTTCCCCATGTGTAATTAGATTGGTCGATAGTGAAGTACTTACTACAGTTCATATTGTCGATGACATATGACTGTCATATGACATATGACAGACAACTTGCTACAAGTTGTCGTGTATTTTATTCCAATATTCGTGGTCTCTATAAGAACATCAAGGATCTTACATTGGCATCTGTTGAATATGATATTGTCTTTTGTTCTGAAACCCTTGTCTCTGGTTATAGAGATTATTCTGAACTTCTTATACCTAACTTCGGTAAACCAGTTCTTATTCGGCGTGATTCTATTCCTCGTGCTTGTGGAATGAGCTTGTATATTAGATCTGGGTATAATGCTCAGCACTTAACTAAGCATATTTGTAAATGCCATGAGATGCAGTTAGTTAAAGTTTCCAGCAAGTATCATAATCATTTCATTTTTAGCCTGTACAGAAATCCTGATGTTAACAATGACATATATGACTGCCTTTTAACAGCCATGGCTTCAATACAGTCTGTAGATGTCAAATCATCTTTTATTTTTGTTGGTGATGTCAATGCTCATCAAGAGTGGTTGAACTCGGTCTCTCCAACTAATAGAAATGGCCTTGCTGCATTGGATTTTGCAAACTTATCTGGTTGTGAACAGCTAATCCAAGGACCTACTCATATGTCTGGAAATTGTCTTGATCTAGTACTAACAGATATTCCTGGCGTTGTAGAAACCTCCGTTCTTGTACCTGTTGGCACTTCCGACCACAATGCCATCATGTGTAAAATTAATCTTGATTTTTCTGTTCCTGATATTACTCTCTCACGTAAAGTCTACCTTAAATCCCGGGTTAACTGGGACAACGTTTGTAATGATGTTTGTAATATTGAGTGGAATCACATACTAAGATCTCATGACCCAGTTTCAGCTCTCAACAATTCCCTTCTTGGTATCCTTCGCAAAAGAGTTCCATCAAAGACAATTAAGTCTCGTATCAGGGATAAAGCATGGTTTAATGATGACTGCAAGCGTGCATTTGATGACAAACAGGCTGCATATCGTCTATGGAGGCGTAATCAAACCCCCTTGCATTGGGAAAATTATGTTTTTAAAAGGGCAGCTGCGCAGAGAGTTTATGATGGTGCTGAGATGGATTATAACTCCCATCTTCAGGATGTTCTGGCAGGAGCTACACAGCCTCATAAATGGTGGTCCGCTTTGAAATCCTCTTTATTTGGAATAGATTCCTCCATGCCTCCTCTTTGTGATTCAGATGGCTCCATCTCTTTTTATCCATTATCGAAGGCCAATATTCTATCTAATGTTTTTATTAATAAGCAGAGTAATCAGGAATTGTCTTTGCCATTGACATGTTTCCCTAGACCCAACCTCAATTCAATGGCATTCAAATCAGCTGAACTGAAAAGGTACTTGCTGGATCTTGATACCTATGGTGGCACAGACCCAGATGGGTTTTTCCCTCTCTTTTTTAAAAAGGTTGCAGTGGTCTTGGCACCTCAATTGGCTGTGGTGTTTAGGTTGCTTTTGAAATCAGGTAGTTTTCCTCTTTGCTGGCGTAAGGCTATTATCACTCCTATTCCAAAGGGAAATACTGCCTCATCATCTCCTAATGACTATCGCCCTATCTCCAATTACACCTATCCTATCCAAGCTCTATGAGAGGCTTTTGTCCAGACGCCTTTCCTCTTATTGTAATAGTCATAATTTGATACCAAACTCACAGTTTGGTTTTCCTAAGGGACTGGGTACATGTGATGCACTTCTGACACTTACCCATGACTTGCAATCTTCATTGGACCAGGGACATTAGTCTCGCGTCGTGGCTATTGACTTTAGTTCTGCTTTTGATTTAGTCAACCATAAAGCACTTCTGTTTAAGTTACAGCTCATTGGTATTGGTGACAATTTTTTAAGGATCTTTGAAGATTTTTTGACGAAAAGATCTCAGTCTGTGGTCATTGATGGGTGTCATTCCCCTTCTGTTACTGTTGTTTCTTTTGTTCCACAAGGGAGTGTCCTTGGGCCTTTGCTTTTTATTATTTTTACTGGTGACCTGTGTTCCGAGCTTGAAAATAAACTAATATCCTATGCTGATGATACAACTTTATATGCGTCAATTGCATCACCAATAGATCGACACGTAATTGCTACTGCTCTGAATAGGGATTTAGCCAAAATTACATCATGGTGTGAACTTTGGGGCATGAAACTTAATGCTAGTAAAACACACTCCATTATCATCAGCAGATCTCGTACCTTGGATCCTCCCCATCCTTATCTACAAGTTTCTGGCGAGCAAATTGAGAATGTGGATACTCTGCGTTTGTTAGGAGTTACTCTTGATCCCAAACTTACTTTTGAAAAGAATATTCGTTCTTTCTCCTCTTCCATTTCCCAAAAAATTGGTCTGCTTCGCAAGGTTTATAAAATATTTGCTTGTGACGCCACAGTTATCAAGTCTTTTTATGCTTTTATTTTGCCACATTTCGAGTACTGCTCACCTGTCTGGTTGTCAGCAGCTGACTGCCATCTCAAGTTGCTTGACAGGTCGCTAAATTCCATCAGTTTTATTCTACCTCATTTGTCTCTTGATCTGTGTCATCGACGTAAAGTTGGTGCCCTTAGTCTTTTATTTAAAGTTTTTAACAACCCTCAGCATCCCTTACATGGGGTTCTGCCTGGGCCCTATGTCCGGGCTCGTGCAACTAGATTCACAAGCAATCTTAATGATCTTGCCATGAGCCGTGTTAATTTTTTTACTACACAGTTTTCACGGTGTTTTGTGCCGGCCATGGTTGACTTGTGGAATAAGTTGCCAAATGAGCTAGTCAATTCAGCTAATATCTCCATTTTTAAGTCTAGAGTTAATGCTTTTTTGCAGCATTAATTCTAATTTTTAAACTTATTTTATTCTATCATTTTATTGTATTATATTTATGCTTGATATCCTCCACTGCATAATGTGTTATCTGTGTTTAATATGTGTATATGTACAGTAAAGTATACAGTATAGGTTTTTGTTTTTTCCTAAGTTGCCGTAGTCTCTCTCCAGTGCCTCCGGGTGTTTTGTGTGGATTGATCTTGATGGTGTTTCTGCACCCTGGTTGGAGACTTCGGCATCTCATATTATAATAATAATAATAATAAAAATGCCTTTGTTGATTTTGAACACTTGAATTAAGTCACCTCTTAATCTGCGCTGGGTTAAAGGAAATAAATTTAATTCTTTAACACCTTACGAGCGGCCTATGCGGTTTATTTATGTGTACCGCCCAGCGGGGTGTTTTTAGCCAAAATAGGGCTGTTTACGTGATCATTTTCATGCCTAAATAAGACCCAGAACTTAAAACAAGTATCTATCCCTGAAAGGGCATAAACAGAGCTTTCGAATGACACCATAACGATCCTTGTATGATGGATAGTTTTCTTGCAATAACCGTGCAACGCGAGTGCAAAAAGCAGGTAATTCGGTACTTTCGGTACATAATTGAGTATGTAGCGAGTGAGAGAGGGAGGAGGGAGCTGAGATTTGTGTCAGTAGGTTCGCCGCGGTGGTCTGGAGCAGTCATACGCTCGCTAGTCTCCTGCCACCACTTGTCTCTCTCTCTCAGCCACATTACGTGCTGAAATTGCCACTCGAGTTATGTCGAGCGCCGCCACATAGTCCAGCTTTATTTAACTCGACTTAAGTGTTGAGCCGATTTTTAAGGGTTAAGATGCTCTTCGTATGGTTTGTTCTATAGGCTAGGTATCATTTTGGTAACTCTACATTGAACTCGTTCTAGCTTGTTTATGTATTTTTGGTAATAAGGGCACCAGCATTGAACGCAGTATTCCAGAAGAGGGCGGACTAAGGAATTGTAAAGGGTTAGGATAACGTCTTTGGATTTATGCTCAAATGACCTGCCTATGAAGCCAACTATTTTGTTTGCCTTCTTAACAACTTCTGAACATTGTTGACTCGGTTTTAGGTTACTCGATATTGTTACTCCCAGATCGGTTTCTCTGTTTACATTCTTAACCCTTAATTAGCGGCTCACCACATAAGTCGTATTTAATAAAGCTGGACTATGTGGCGGCGCTCGACATAGGTCGAGTGGCAATTTTAGCACGTAATGTTGCTGAGAGAGAGAGACAAGTGGTGGCAGGAGAGTAGCGAGCGTATGACTGCTCCAGACCACCGCGGCGAACATACTGACACGAATCCCAGCTCCCTCCTCCCTCTCTCACTCGCTATATAAGGATTTGTATCGGGAAAGTGGCTAATTACATGCTTTTTGCACTCGCGTTGCACGGTTATTGCAAGAAAACTAGCCATCATAAAAGGATCGTTATGGTGTCATTCGAAAGCTCTGTTTATGCCCTTTCAGGGATAGGTACTTGTTTTACGTTCTGGGTCTTATTTAGGCATGAAAATGATCACATAAACAGCCCTATTTTGGCTAAAAACACCCCGCTGGGCGGTACATATAAATAAACCGCATAGGCCGCTCGTAAGGTGTTAAGCTGAGTGCCATTCATCGAATAGTTTGCCTTCTCATTTAGGTATCCGATATGTAGTACTTTACATTTATCCGCATTGAAACTCATTTGCCAAATTTGGGCCCAATGTGACAATTTATCTAGATTGTGTTGCATATCGTCAACTTGTTCTTTTGAGAGTACACTATTTGCAATTTTGGTATCGTCAGCAAATTTTGAGATTGTACAGGCGAGACCCTCATCTATGTCGTTGATGTAAATTAGAAAGAGAATTGGTCCTAGTACCGATCCCTGGGGTACCCCTCTACTTACATTGGTCCATTTAGATGCCTTACCGTTTATGACTACTCTTTGCTTTCTGTCGCTGAGCCAATTTCCTATCCATTTCAACACACCGTCTTGTATTCCATGCACTTTTAGTTTTAGCAGTAAACGTTTGTGGGGAACTTTGTTAAAGGCCTTTTGAAAATCAAGGTATATAATATCTACAGCTTTACTCTCATCGTAGAGGTTGAGGATATCGTGGAAGAAGTCTAAGAGGTTTGTTAAACAGGAACGATTTTTACGAAAGCCGTGTTGAGTATCTTTAAGAATGTTATTTTCCTCTAAGTGATTTACGAGTCTGTCTCTTATGACCATTTCTAGCATTTTACATACAACTGAGGTTAAGCTAATTGGACGATAGTTACTGGGTAGGGATTTGCTGCCTTTTTTTAATGTCGGTGTTACGTTGGCTATCTTCCACTGATCAGGCGTAGTTCCAGACTGCAAGGATTTATTGAATAGTAATGTTAGTGGTTTGGAGAGCTCATCCTTAGCTTCCTTTAGAACTCTAGGCGAGATTTTATCAGGTCCAGGCGTTTTATTTACCTTGAGTTTATCTGAACAATTCAATACTTCTCTCTCTGTAATGGTGATATTGCTTAGAACATCTGAATTATCAATCTGAATCGGCGATGGTGTAGGGATATCACCGAGGTCTTCTGTTGTAAAAACTGATGCAAAGAAGGTATTGAGGGCATTACTCATTTGTACTTCGTCTTTGGTGTATTCTCCATTTTCATCGACTAACGGTCCAACAGTTGAAGTAACTACTTTTTTCTTTCTGATATAACTATAGAATTATTTCGGGTTTGTTTTACTTTGATTCGCAATATGTACCTCTAGGGTCTTTTTACTTTGCTTAATTAACTTTTTGGTTTTGCGTCGTAGCTCTACAAATTTCACCCGTTCTTCGTCATTTTGTGAGGATTTTAATCTATCATTAGCAATTTTTTTAGCAAGCAGGCAGATTGAAATATCTTTATTCCACCATTTGGGCTTATTATTATGGCCTGGACGCCGTATTTTCGATGGTATGCAGTCTTGCATTGCATTTAGGTAAGTGGTTTCGAATAACTTCCAAGATGTATTTATGTCGTTATTGTTAATTAAAAAGTTCCAGTCAGTTTCTTTAAACATAAGTTAATGAAAGTTTGCTTTCTTGAAATTAGGGACTTTTTAGATGCTACTATTTGGTTCGTTACTAGTAAAGTTTAAAGTGAAAGTTATCGTACGATGGTCGCTGTTACTGAATTCATCGCCAACATTCAAATTCTCTATTAATTCTTCTTTTGTTGCAAGTACAATGTCAAGAACGTTATTACCACGGGTCGGTGTTCGAAGAAATTGATAAAGCGAACTCTCTTGCAAGTTTGTATACAAGTCATGTCCGGAGTGTGAAGTAAGAGTATCGCCCCACTTGGTCACAAGTAAATTAAAGTCGCCAGAAATTACGGTATCTTGTGAGTTACTTACATCTGCAATTTGTTCGTAAATTTCTCAGTCAGTTTGCACTGATTGAGCTGGAGGTATGTATATTAACGCAAGTATTATTTTTGTACCTTTATTATTCTTTATTAGCACAAAAGATATGTCGACGTTCACAATTTGAGGTTTTGACAAGAGGGTAGGGTTAAGACTTTCTTTGATATAAAGAAAAACGCCACCTCCATTTCGATTTATTCGGCTTTTCTCAAACATTACATAACCGGAAAGTGAATACTCTGCTAAAAAGTCTCTATCTTCTGTATTGAGCCAAGATTCTGTTATGCCAATCACATCATAATTTTCTGTTCATAATTATCCCAGAGGTTGATGAATTCAACTTCTTCCTTCAGACACAAATATTTTAGTCGGCTATTTGTGCTGAAGGCCTTGTCGTAGAATATGTCAGGTGCGTCGATCTTGGGGAGAATGCCTGATATGATGATATTCCTTGACTTGTTTTTGTAGTGCTGGATCATCTTGCGATATTTCTCCATCAACTCTTCGGATCTGGTGCGCATGATGTCATTTGAACCAGCATGGATGACAAAAAGGGTATTTTCGTTTGCATCCTTTGGGGTATCTTCGAAGGCTTCCACAATGTCGTCCAGTCCAGCTCCTGGGATGCAAAATCTTTTTCGTCGATTTATATAATTTTATATAATTTAATGAGGTTATATAGTATACACTGATATCACAGAACAAGTAGTGAATCCAAAGCAGCCAGAAGTATAGGCTATGAACACAGTTGGGTATAATAGAAATTCCCAATATAAGTTCGAATATTATTCACCGTTTAACATGCTGGGCCGAATTATTCACAAGTTTAAATAAAAAATAAATTATTCAGAATCAATGAATAAGGTACTCGAACGAACTGATTTAATGATTAACAAGGGGAATGAATTTCTGGTTATTTGTAATTATATCTGGAATGGACCTAGACATGTCCGTAACTTAGAATTATATTAATTATGGGATAGGTATAAGAATTACACTCTCTTTGAACACTTCACTACGCACGTATATACACACTGATAATACACACATGGATAAGATCTACAAGTGTTCATAAAAAGGTTTATGTGTGACTTTTCATATATATCTATGGTCGAACCTATATATATAATATTAGATGGAATACAAAGGAGCTATATCCAGAGTAATATATATAATAATTACGAGAAAGACGTATATAAGGTTTTCACAAATATGAGGTATAGGTTAATGAATGGGGAGGCCAAAGGGGTCTCAATAAGTTACTCTGACTTGAACACTAATATATCTTATGTAACCTTCACGATTCCAAAACTCAAGAACTATAGAAACACTTAGACTGGGGGGAGATGATCCTTTAGATAGATCTGGTCTGCGGCTAACTCGTACGTTTTTAAGCCTCTCTTATTTATCAGAGAGAGATGGCATTTTCACACAGAACTAGAATAATCACTTCTAGTATTTTAGATGCATCTAGAACTTTCACTGCTAGTGCTTAGCTACTAATCTAGAACTTTTCACTTCTAGAGCCTCTCCTACATAACTAGAATGTTCACTTCTAGCTCACCTACACCTTACTAGAATATACACTTCTAGGTATTCTAAACTTACTAGAACGGGCACTTCTAGTGTTACAAGGTAGCTGGATATAGGGACGATTGGCTTAACCCTAACAGTAGCGACTCTGACATTGGATCCTCATTCTAGTTCGCCGTTGGCTAATAGACGGGTTCGAGTTCGACATGTTTGCCTAACTCTCCTAAATTTCAGTTAGGTGATATTCAGGTTATAAATTGGATCAGGTTTAATTGATTTCGGAATATTAGGGGCATTTGAATTTTAGTTTTCGAATTATGGTGAAGTTAATAATGGCCATAAAAATACAATACATATTGTGATAAATGGGGAATGTTATTCTTTAATTTTTAACATTAAACTCATATTTTAGGAAGCTTGCATGGTTGCATGATAATTGTTTTGATGTAATTCGTACTTTTCTCTATTATCACTGGTGTATGCACAACTTTCTTTACTCTCTGTGGATCTGTTAAAGTTGATCGTATTGGCCTTCCGCACTGTAGAGAGGGTTATTCTGATACTATCTGTCGTAGTAAAACATCGGATGTTGATGAGGAATTTGCGTAAATTCCTCTTCGTTGTAGTTCAAACCGGGTTCTTGGTTTGGATACGTCTCTATTTCGTACCTCTGACCTTGTGATTGGTCCTTAAGAGGCCCAGGTGATTGGCCCGGAATCAGGTCACGCTTGATGAAGTAGCCTTGTAGTTCCTGTGAGTATCAGGAGAGGGAGTTGTTTTAATATGGTAGACTGTGTTGTTTCTTGATATAATAGAGGACGTTGATTTGTGATGACAGACTGTGTTGTTTCTTTTTCTGTCTGTGCTTATATATATATATATATATATATATATATATATATATATATATATATACAAATTAGCTATTGTTAATACTGTTCCTGGGCACTGCTTATATAGAGTTCTGGGTATGGCTCGATGATCTCTCACGCTATAATAATTATCTGTATTATTATTATGTTTATTATTATTATTATTATTATTATTATTATTATTATTATTGTCTAATTCTCAGTATACTACTAAGGGGGGAATAATTCGACAGTTGTTCATAAGTTCGTATCCTTTATTTAACAAACTGCCTAATAGTTTTATGTTCCCCTAGCAATTGATTCTCTGTTCGGGCCGAAATGAGTTCAACACTCAGTATTGAATATTATCGTCGACCCACAATAGATTGTACGTTGGAACTCGCAAGTTCCCGTTACCAGGTATTTTGATACCCGCTATTCAGGTATTGACTCACTCCGACTTCGATCCAAAGGCACATTACTAGTCTCCAAAATAATATATCAGCTTTACCGGGCCTCAATATGTCTACTCCAAAGACCAAGGCTTTAATGGATTTGACCGCTATTTACCTATCTTTAACACTCTTACCTTTTATATATTCTTATCTTCAACACAAATAAATCTGTACCCGTAGTCACCTACATTAATATAACCCTTTGTTTTGGAATATCTCCACTCTGACTTCCTATCTGACAAATAAATAAGCTCAATAACACTGACACCACTTACTCAAATA
This sequence comes from Paralithodes platypus, assembly GCA_032716605.1. NCBI lineage: Eukaryota > Metazoa > Arthropoda > Malacostraca > Decapoda > Lithodidae > Paralithodes > Paralithodes platypus. The sequence continues at coordinate 19,160,302 of CM064565.1, read as the reverse complement.
ATTAATATATCTCATTACATGGTCCAATACAATCATTATTTCATAAACAAAAATATATTATCAACATTCAACGCTTAATTCTCTATATATCATGATTACATTATTATCCTCAGTGTTTAATCTGACTGATACTATATTTATCAACTCTAACTACTTATCTCAGGAGTACAATATTTCCTCACAACAGTCGCCTCGATTTGTTACTTTTGTCATAGTCACAAAGTTCATTATCATACCGGCGAATTCTTCTTCTTAAATGTTACGAATAATATTTTTTCCTTTATACCAAAAAAGTATATTTCATCATATGGACTAGTGTCCGTCCTAACTATTTCTCAAGCTAGATCTAAACTATCTGCAACTATTATTTATCCCCACGTCATTCCTATAGTTGCTTCTAACTTTTAATCTCTTATTTCATCTTCCCCTTATCTTTATAGTTTACATTTATCTACTATAACCTAGAAGATCCTTTACTATTGGTAGCTAAGTGGCATGGAGCCTTCTCTATAAATAACAGCTATATTCTCTCAACACTTCATCCTTTTATTTATTTCATGAGTCTAATCTCTTTCCTTTTATTTTCTTCTATAAGAACACATTAATTCTAAAGGTTGGAACCACTGGGTTTGACAAACATTTCTCTCTTTTTGATAATGGTATTCCGGGCCCATAAGGGTCCTCTAAAAAGTCTTGGGTATCTCTGGAACAATCTCCACCACCTCAAGGCCGGCCAATAGTTTTTCTGGAAATCCTCAGTTCCATCTACTATATGTCGTCCCTCTTGAATCGCTTGGCTATAGGTGTGTAAGCCAGCGATGTGACAACAAGCACCAGGATACTTGTGGTGTATCTGGTTAGTAGACGAAAGATGTGTTGGGCCAGAGGTGAACTTTATTGGGGCGGGGTAGGCGAGCTGGGAGGCTGGAGCAGGTGTAGCCAAGTTCCCATTGTTGCCCAGGTAAGGGAGAGAGTGTGAGTTGTTGGCAAGTGAACCCAGTGGGACCCGTGATGGGAGTGATGTCTGCAGCCCCCCCCCCCCCCCTTCTTTATAGCCCCGCCTCACAAATTGCCGCGCTGTGATTGGTTGAGCCAGCCGCCCGGGCAGTGCTTTCTCCAGCCGCGCGGTTTGAAAATTTCTTCCCCTCTCCTCTGATCTTATCTCTTCGTAATATGTCCCAGGGAGATGGCTGCAAAGGTCCTGTAGTGGCTTACGGGAGTATAGGGCCTGCACTGATGTCGTAGACCTATTGTAACTCGAAGAAACGGCCTGTGGAGGGAGCGAGAGCGATTTGAAAGATGAAGATGTGTGCGCGGTTAGCTCAGTTTTTGCTTGCTCCGACAATGGAGGCTCGTGACTGGCTGCACGGAAGGGTGTGGCAGAGTTGGGGGAAACATCAGGAATGTCAAACTCAGCTGGTTTGAAGAGATAGTCAAATGCAGCGCGTTGATTGGCTGGCATGATTCTTACTTTAATTATTATTATTATTATTGTTATTATAAGTATTATTGGTAGTCTTATTATTATTATTCGCTCCCTAGACCTATATCAATGGGGATAAACAACAAGGGAGAAGGGGTCCAGGCAAAACAAAAGCTCACCTAAATGGTTGTCCAGTTAGTAAGCACACAATGTTTGTTACATAATGCACATGTTGCCACAAATTTCTGTATATTACCCAAATTATACTACTTGTCTTTGTTATTTTCATTGGTACCAAGTTGTGTTTATATGGCATTTATGGATCTTGAGAAAGCATATGACAAAGTTAATAGAGAAGGTTTATGGAAAGTCTTAGTACGATCTAAAAGATAAATTGTTGAATGCTGTAAAGAGTTCTTCTGATGGTAGTGAAGCGTATGTATGAATAAATTGCACATTAAGTGAGTGGTTTAGTGTGCAGGTCGGAGTGAGACAGGGATATGTGATGTCGCCCTAGTTGTTAATTATATACATGATTGGGGTAATGAGAGAAGTAAAGGACAGAACAAGAAGTGAGGGAGTTGTTGTTGTTGTTGTTGTTGTTCCCTAAGCTGCCTGGCCGAACAGCCCCCGAGTCCCTGAGGAAGGCCATGGCCACGATCGGGCTTTCCCACAGAGCTCTCATTGAGTGTAGATTGTGTTGTTGGCGTAAGTGGTTGTGTGAAATGCAGTCTTCTATGATGTGTTTAATGGTATGGGGTGCTGTGTTACATCCCGGGCAGGCGTCGACAACGGAGTCATCCAGTCTCTTCTGATAGCTCAGGAGAGCTGGATGGTGTCCGCATCTCAGCCTGGCCAGGTGGACTCTGTCCTCGCGAGGAAGGGAGGATTCGGAAGGATGGACATCGGGAGGTCGTGCATGCAGCTGCGTGTTGTCTGTGAGTGAGTGGATGGATCGGTGAGAGATATGAGTATGGATGTGCTTCTGGAAGTTGGTTCAGGGTGGGCAGGGAGGGAGAGAGGACAATAATTGTGTGTGATACCGTGTGCTGGTTGTTGTTTTGATATTTCTTGGTGTCTGTGGGTGTGTTGCCATTTAGTTTAGTGGGTGGTCTTGGTTTGTGGAGGCTGCTGCCAGGAATTGAGTGCCTCTCATGTCCAGATGGTCTTTGACTTTGAGGATTTTGGTTTCATGATGTAGGTGATCTGTGGGTGCACTAGCTGTGCAGCCTGTAATGATCTGCAGGGCTTTGTTTTGAATAGTCTGTAAGGTCTTATGATGTGTTTCAGCTAGGTTAGAAGCCCAGGCTGGGCTTGCGTATTCCATCACTGATCGTATGTATTGTTTATATACTGTGGTGGTAGTTTCTTTGTTGTGTCCAAATTTTGTGTGAGCAAGTGACCTGAGGGCGTTAAGTCTGGGTGTCAGTTTCTTTTTAATGTTTGTTGTGTGCTGTTTGAATGTTATATGAGTATCATATGTTACTCCTAGGATTTTGGGTGTGTGTGTATGTGTTAGGGGTGTGTTGTTTATGGTGAGTTGAGGGATGTATTCGTGTTCTCCTGTTCAGCTTGTGAGCAGGGATACGGTGGATTTGGCTGGGGCTAGATTAAGTCTGTTTGTAGTGCACCAGCCATGAGTTAGGGTTGAAGGAGATCTGTTGCTCTTTTTGGGTCATGGTGTGTGCATGTGAGTGTTATGTCATCTGCATAGGAAGCTAAGTTTATTTGGGGCGTATTGGGTGTAGTTATATCGTGCATGTACAGATTGAAGAGTGAGGGCGATAGGACGGATCCTTGTGGGACTCCGTTTGGAAAGTTTCTGATTTTAGATGACTGACCAGCAAAAGATACGTGTGCACATCTGCCTGCTAGGAAGTTGGCCAGCCACCTTTTTGTGTTGTTGTGCATGTTTGTGTTGTAGATTTTGTTTGTTAGGTTGTGGCGGGGGATGGCATCGAAGGCTTTACTAATGTCGAGTGTGGCTAATAGTGATCTGTGTGGTGGTCTAGCTGAGTTGATGCCGTCAAAAGCTCTTTGTGTAAGGTCTGTGAGAAGAGTGTTTGTGAAGTGCAGTGGCCTAAAGCCATGTTGTGTTGGAGCTAGGGGTAGGTCGGGTGTAATTAGTTGTAATACTAGGCGTTCCATGACTTTGGAGGGGGAGCAAAGGAGTGTGATGGGGCGGTGCGAGGAGGGTAGCGTGGGGTCTTTGTTGGGTTTGGGGAATGTGATGATGATACCATGCTTCCAAATGTCTGGTATTGTGTTGTGTGAATAGCTGTAGTTTGATATGTTAGTGAGTGCTTGTATGCCTTGTGGTCCCAGGTGTCTGAGGTGTATGTTGCTTACATTGTCTAGGCCACAGGCGGGTGAGTGCTTGAGATTGTTGATGATATGCTTTGTCTGGTGATTGGTGAAGGGTGTATAGTCAGGGTCTGTGGGGAATTGTCTCTTACGTCGGATGACACGTCGGTCGTCTTTGTGTGGTTTTAGGTGGCTGACATGTGAGAAGTGATTGATGAGAGTGTTTGCTTGTTGTTTACATGAAGGAGTAGAGTCTGTTGTTGTGATTGCAGCATGTGATTGTGTTGTGTTGCTGTTGGAAAGTGTAATGCTGTTTAGTGTTTTGTAGAGTTTTTTGGGGTTTGTTTTGTGATCAAGTGTTTGTAGGAAGTTATTCCAATTTAGTTTTCGTTGTTCTTGTATTTTGTTGTTAGTTTGGGTGTTGAGTGCTTGAATTTGTTGTGTGATGTCTTGTGTGTGGGGTGCTGGGGAGTGTTTCAGTATGTCACGTTGTCTGATGAGGTTTTGAATTTCTGGTGTGAAGTTGGGGTTGTGTCTTTTTCTGTTACCTCTTGGAATGTGTTTCTTGTCAGCGTTTTGGATAGTTTTTTTAGTATGTGTACAGCATTGTTGATGTTAGTGATGGGTGTACTGTTTAGAGTTGTGAAGTGTTGTTCTGTCTCATTTGTGAATGCTTCCTAGTTAGCTCTTTTATAATTGGTGTATGTGTGTTTGTGGCTAGCTGGGGTGAATCTGGTTTTGGTGGTGATAATGATCGGGAGGTGGTCCGAGCCTAAGGTTCTGACCACCCTCCAGGATGTTGTGGGGGCGAGTTCTGGGGAGCAAAAGGTGATGTCTAGCGATGATGGGTTATAGAGGGCTTGGTGAGGAATATGGGTATGTTGATGGAAGTCGTTAAGGATGATGAGGTTATCTGTTTGGTTTTATAGTACCAGCCCTCTGTCTGTTTCGCGGTTGTTGACAAACCAGGCCGACGTCTTGGCGTTGAAGTCACCACCCAGGATGAGGTGTGGGGTGTTTGTGATGTGTTGTAAGTGTGGTCTGTATTCATTTGGTACTGTAGGGGATGTTTGGGGAGGGATGTATGTGTTTATGATGGTTATGTTGGAAGTGTTGCCAGTGCGTATTTTAATTGATTGTATTTCTGTTGTGTTATCATTTGGGGGGAGGAGGGATTTGGTTTGTACACTGGTTACTATGTATGATATTTCTTTGTGTACCAGGGTGATGAGTCCACCGCCTCCGCCGACAGCCCGGTCTTGTCTGATGGTGGTGAAATTATGAAATGCGGGTGTTTTTTGTGTTGTGCGGAGTTTTGTTTCTTGTAAGATGGCAATGTGTATGTTGTGTTGTTTGATGAAGTGTGAGAGTTCGTGTTTCTTTGTGTTGATGCCATCTATGTTCAATTGGAGAATATTAATGTTATGTGCACGATGTATGTTGGGTGCTGCTGCACGAGGATGGGGTGGGGGGGGGGGGGTGAGGGGGAGGGGGGGGGGGGGGGGGGGGGGGGGGGGATTGGGGAGCAGGAGATGGGGGTTGGAATGGATTAGGATGGGGTGTGGTGTGTTGAGTTGAGGATGTGGATGGTATAGGAAGGTTAGGTGGGTTAGGGAGGAGAGGTGGAGTGGTTTTAGGGGGGAGGGTTGGGGGGGGGAGTGGATTTTAGGCTAGGTGGTTGGGGAGAGGGAGGGGCATGATTTTAGGCCAGGTTTCGTGTAGTGTTTCTTGGAGGCAAGTGTTGTACAGGTGAAGTGGGTCCAGTTCCTGCATGAATTGCAGAGAACTGAACCCTTAGTGTGGCGACTCGAAGTGATGGGTTTTGAGCAAGTTGGACATATGTATGTGTACGTGGATCGTAGGTTGCTCTCAATGTCTCCGGCTAGAAGAAGTCTTCAAGAAATGACAGCCGGAGAGTCATTTCTCGGTGTAGGAAAAACTGTGTGATGTGTGTGATGTGTGTGTGTGGTGTGAGAGGTGTGGAAATTCCCGGCGCGACCGAAGCCGCTCCAAGGACTCGTGCCCCCAGGGAGGGGGCTGGGGATGGTTGTGACGGTTTGGCTCCCGAAACTGCTCACCGCGGCCGGCATCCGGTTGTCCTCCACTGATCGTTGATCTGTCTCCGGCCGTGGAGGGTCGGCAGCCATCCACGGTTGGCAGCTCCGGGAGGTGGTCCCACGGCGTAGACGCCGCCACATCAGGACCGGATCACATCAGTGAGGGAGTAGAAATGGTGAGTAGTGGGAACAGAATGACTGTCATTAATGTGTTGTATGTAGATGACGCAGTGTTATGTGCCGAGAGCGAGAATGACCTGTCCCAGATGGTGGATATTTTTGTGGAAGTATGTAAAAGACGAGGTCTGAAAGTAAATGGTATTATATGCAAAGTAATGGTAGTTAGTAGAAGGAAAAAAAAACACTGTGTGTAACGCAAGGATTAATGGAATACAGCTTGAACTAGTAGAAGAATTTATGTATCTGGGAGCCATGATTGAGAAAATGGGAAAATGTGCAAGCGTAGTAGACAACAGAGTAACACAAGGATGAAAGGTAGCTGGAGCAATGAAAACATTGTTTAGGAGCAGAAACTTGAGTATGAAAGCAGTGAGAGGATTGCATGAGGGTGTGTTGGTACCGACATCGATGTATGGGTGGGAAACTCTGTTATTCTATAGTAATGAAAAGTCACGAGTTAGAACAGTTGAAATGGTTTGCTAAGAAATGCATGTTAAGTTCGAATAATAGACAAAGTAAGACGTGTGAACATAAGGGAGACATTTGGAGTTAAGAAGTCGGTAGAACAAAAGGTTGAAGAAAGTGTTATTAGATGGTATGGTCACATGACAAGAATGCCTGAAGAAAGAAGTTAAAAGGATCTACAGTATGTCAGTGAAGTGGTAGGTAGAAGAAGGCGTGGAAAGCCGAGAAGAAGATGGTATGATGTGGTGTCAGAATGTGTGTCAAAGCGTGAAAAGGGAATGACTGAAGCAAAGGAATTATCAAATTACAGGTATTAACGGAGGAAGTTTGTTAAAGAAAGTATATGAAGGTCTTTGGACCCTTATAGATGACAAACCTGGAAGGTCTTTATCCCAGATGGTGATGTGAAGAGACCTTGTCCGAATATATATAACATCTGAGGTGAAGTAATTAATTTCGGGGGCTGAGAAGTGATTGGTGCTTCTAAATGCTTGTGTGCTTGCTTTTTGTAGGCGAACTGTTATGTGTTCTTTTGTCACTTTTTGTTTGCATTTTTCTAGTCTCTTGCTGATCCTCCCTACTCCTTATGGGAGTAGGGCTGGCTACTGACTGGCTGACTGACCAAGTAATATACGGAAATACGAGTACAAATTGTTTAACATTCCTTAGTCTAACCTAAAATCTAGAGGATGAAGAGGAAGTGGTTGGTTAGGATGAACAACAATGGATACAATGACAGAAGTACAGTATATCGTACAGTCGGCCAACTTTATAGCTGGACCAGGACTTCATTTATGTAGGGTATTTGACCTATTTAAAATATATAAATGGGAAATTCAAAAGATAGAAATGAACAATCTAGTTGGTAGGCCAAAGTTGTTTATATCGTTTGCTATTACTATACTTTATACCCTATACTAACATAACTAAAAGCAGTCCTGACCCAGCGGGAATGTTGGCCGACTGTACCTTTGATCCATGAACACTATGCTCAATGTTATAAACTCTAGTTGTGTTAATTAGAGTAGCCTACATGAACTCAAAGATAAACAACACTGCCCATGAGATGCCTTTTAAATCTTAAAACAAATCGCCTTATTTTTGTCAAGATAAATGACTTTATCGATAAATAAATGGTTACATTTGTAGGAACTAATTATTCAGGAGGGGCAGAGGCAGAAAGAAATATATCATATAAGATATATCAATATACAGAAATACAGCGCGACAAACAATATTAACCCCTTCTTTACCGATGACGTCTTTTAACTACAGTATATTCTTGCTACCATTAGACGATTTGTTTCGTTTTAAAAAGGACCTCCAGCAATTAACAGGCTTTGAACTATATCTGTTAACCCTTTTTACTACCACAGATCCTTCTTAAACTGCACAAAATCTTCTAAATATAGCTAGGATAATATAAAAAAGACGTCGCCGGTACAGAAGAGGTTAAGTCCAACTAGGTCACAACAATTAGTTCAGCCATCTTGACTCTTGTCTGTTAATAATATATATTAGTTTGTCAAGTAGTCAACATGAGAACTCTCTAACTAAACAGATTGTTTTTTTCTTTTCCATGTCCTAGGATTCTACAAACAACTAAATTACAGAGTATGTAAAATGTTGTCACTATGAGCCCCTCCTCCAGCAATGTTTTTTTATCCATTCTGACAGATTAATTAATGTTTCTGTGCGAGAGAAGCAGCACAAATACATCACGACAAAGGAGGGGGAAGTTGTAGGAAGACTTATTGTTGTGTGTTGAGACTTATTGCTTTGTATAGTGTTGCTGAAGGTCGTGAGGGAAGATTGTTTGTATTATGCCGGGTTGTATTGTGGTGCTTTATATTGTGTTGTGTTGTGTTGAAATACGTTATATTGTGTTGTGTTGTGTTGTGTTGGTAGACTTATTGGATTGAGTTGTGTGGTGTTGCTAGACTTATTGCATTATATTGTGTTGTGTTGTGTGGGAAAATGTATTAGATTTTGTTGTGCTGTGTTGTGTTGTGTGGGAAGACTTATTGCATCATATGGTGTTGTATTGTATTGTGTTGTGTTGGAAGATTTAATATAATGTGTTGTGTTGCATTGTGATGTACTTTATTGTGATGTGTGGGAAAGCTTACTGTATTGTGTTGTATACATTATTGTGAAAGAGGACTTACAATATTGTACTGTTATGTATTATATCATGTTGGAAGACTTATCGCAATATATTGAGCTGGAAGATATTATAATGTGTTATGTTGGAGGATATATTGTATTATGTTGCATTATGGTGGAAGGCGTATTGCATGGCATTGTGTTGGAAGATGTTGCATTGTGTTGTGCTTACTTCTGTACTATTGTGTCAGACTAGCAAATGTTTATGTCTATTTTAATTATAATATTCGAAGCCAATCGGGGATTTGAGGCGAGATGTTGTTCCATATGATTTCTGAATGTTTGAACCGTGCAACAGTCTTCGACACGCTTGGCAGATAAGCTAACCACTGTGTAGACAAAAAACATTGACTTGTGTTGATGAAAGTCTTTTCTGGTGATTTTACATCTGTAACCCTTAGTGTAACCTTAACCCCTAAGTCTCGGCGCGCAACATAAGTCGAGTATTATAAATCTGGACTATCTGGCGGCGCGCGACATAGGTCGTGTGGCAATTTCAGCACGTAATGTTGCTGAGAGAGAGAGACAAGTGGTGGCAGGAGAGTAGCGAGCGTATGACTGCTCCAGACCACCGCGGCGAACCTACTGACACGAATCCCACCTCCTCCGTCCCTCTCTCACTCGCTACATACTGATTTGTATGGGGAAAGTACCGAATTACATGCTTTTTGCACTCGCGTTGCGCGGTTGTTGCAAGAAAACTAGCCGTCATAAAAGGATCGTTATGGTGTCATTGGAAAGCTCTGTTTATGCCCTTTCAGGGATAGATACTTGTTTTATGCTCTGGGTCTTATTTAGGCATGAAAATGATCACGTAAACAGCCCTATTTTGGCTAAAAATACCCCGCTGGGCGGTACATATAAATAAACCGCTAGCCCGCTAATCTAGTGTTAATAATCTAGTGTGAATTATTTAAAGGTATATTTCTTATTAAGGTTTTTCATAATTATTAAAATCATGAAACACTTGTATTTAAGTTCACTTTTATTCAGTGTACGTCAAGGGGAGGTGTGGTGGAGTGGTCATGCCACTGGATTGGTAATCCAGTGGACCCGGGTTCAAATCCTGATATGTCAATGGGAAGATATAATTGGGATTGAATTTGTGCTGTACCTAGTATCAGTGCATTACCACAAAGCCCACCGAAATGCCAAAAAAATACCCTCATTGTTCTCTGATTAAATAACACTGTATGAATATTCCCATATTCAAAATATGTTACAGGGGGACAATGCCTAGTGAGTTCACTGCTCAATAGGTGGCATTCTGAGAGTGAGGGTCTGAGTCTGGAGGGTGAGACGGTGAAGCACTTGGGCGAAGCAACCAGCCGCTTCAGAGATGGAGCTGCTTCGAGCCATGATGGATGCTTCGCATGTCTCACTCCCCAGACTGGAACAAGACCTCACGGGCTTCACCATGTTGAGCGGTGGAATGTACAGTACAGGCTCTCAGCTTATGCCCGATGGGGATATAGAAAAAAAAAAAAAAAAAAAAAATCTAAAATATATATATTTCTTTTAATCGCACGCCATGTGGCATATTTCTTAGTCAGGGAATCATATTAGATACTCTCTCCAGTTTTTAAATGTCTGTATTATAATGTGAGAGGCAGCATTCCTGATATTCCGGCAGTCAAACATAATAATGTTAAATATTATATGTTAACATTATATTTAGCAAACGGTGGTAACTTAAAACTCCCCGACATCATTATACATAATGTATTATATTCCGTATATTGTTTTAGTACACTATGATGAGTAAATAACTAATTTATAGGCATCTTACACTCAAGAGTTACCACAATAAAAGTTGGTGAACCATTTAGTAGGGACAATTACAGGGTAAAACTAAGGATTCATATAACTTGGGCAAATGACCAAAGTGCATTGTTTTTACATTATCTATCTATCTATCTATCTATTGCCTGACGCCGTGATCCCCGAAGGTGTGGCCATGAACAAACCGCCCCCATGTACCTCTGTCCCCAGTCAGTCGACGCCCCTCCTCCCAACCATCACCGCCTTCATTCATATACTTCCTCACTCCATCCTTCCACCTCTCCTTCGGTCTACCTCTCCCTCTCTGTCCTTCCACCTCGCTCTCGTACACCCTCTTAGTCAATCTCTCGCTTTCCATACGTTCCATATGGCCAAACTATCTCAAGTTGTTCGTTTTTACACTTTCCAGCACATTTACCTCCACCACACCTCCTTCTTATTTCCTCATTCGTCTGTCTATCCCTCCATGTAACTCTGCACGCACTTCTCAAGTAACTAATTTCCACCGCTCTCACTCTTGGTCCGAGTCTCTTCCCGAACGTCCATGTTTCGCTTCCGTAAGTTAGTGTCGGGATTACCACACTGTCTTGCAAGGACTTTTTCACTTCCATACTGACCACCCTATTTCTTGTTACTGCTTTCAACGTTCCTACAACCCTCTTCCCCTGTTGTACCCTCTCCCACACTTCCTCATCCATAGTCCCATCTTTACTCAACACACTGCCCAGATACTTGAAAGAGCTGACGATCTCCATATTCTGACCGTTCAACTTCACCTCACACTCTGTGACTTCACCTCTTTCGAAGACCATAACCTTGCTCTTCCCCACATTTACCTTCAAATTCCGTTTTTCGCACACTGTTCCAAACTCATTTTTCAGACCCTGCAACTCCCATTCATTATCGCTCATCAGAACTGTATCATCCCCAAACAGCAGTATAGGCAGCTTCCACTCATTTCCCTCCCTTTTCAGCGATACACCAACATCCACTGCTCTTCCTAGTATTTCTTTCTTGACTCCATCCATATATACAGTAAACAACCACGGGGACATCACACACACCTGTTTTAACCCAACACTCAGGTCAAAGAACTCGCTCTGCTCATTTTCCACATGTACTGCCGCATTTGCTCATATATGCTCTTCACTGCTTTCAGCAACTTGCCATCTACTCCGTATATTCTAAGTATTTTCCACATGCCTTCGCTATCCACTCTGTCATAGGCCTTCTCCAAGTCCATATAGGCAACATACACCTTTTGTTGCTTCTCCAGATATTTCACCACAACACAATTCAGGGTAAAAATCTGATCTACACATCCTCTTCCCTTCCTAAAACCTCCCTGCTCGTCGCCTATCCATTTATCCATTCTCACTCTCACTCTCTCAATCACTACCCTACTATGCTTAAAAGACATATTCCTTGGTGGTTACCACACACTCCTCTTTCCCCCATTGCCCTTATATAGGGGGACTATTATGCCAGTCTTCCAGTCATCGGGTGCATTCCCCTTCTCCCATGCTAGTTTGCACATTTTCCATACCCATTCGATCACTATCTCACCACCATACCTCAACATTTCCCCACACACTCCATCTGTTCCTGGTGCTTTCCCCAACTTCACTCTTTTCATGGCTTCCCACACTTCTGACCTCCTGATCCCCACCTCCTCCTCCACTACTTCTCCTCTTCTCCCTTCCATACCTTATCCAACTATGTTTGCTGGCTCTTCATTCCTTACATTAATCACATTATCACCTTTCGCTTTACAATATCTGATACGAAACGTCTCACACACACACACACACACACTCACAGACACACACACACACATTTATGTTAAGCACTTTCTTATCTAAACGTCATCTCATCCATAAATGCGTGCGAGCTATCTGTTTACAGAGCAATCTTGCTGTCTTACTTTCTATACCATTTTGCAGCTCGAATTGACGATTTTTCAGAGTTTTCCAGCATTGAGTTTGTCAATTTGACATATTGGAAATGTGTTCGACAAGATACCATTTTAAATCGTCTGATACAATCTACAATGTTGATGGATGTTGTTAAGGATGATGAGGTTATCTGTTTGGTTTTGTAGTACCAGCCCTCTGTCTGTGTCGGGGTTGTCGACAAACCAGGCCGACGTCTTGGCGTTGAAGTCACCACCCAGGATGATGTGTGGGGTGTTTGTGATGTGTTGTAAGTGTGGTCTGTATTCATTTGGTACTGTAGGGGATGTTTGGGGAGGGATGTATGTGTTTATGATGGTTATGTTGGAGGTGTTGCCAGTACGTATTTTAATTGATTGTATTTCTGTTGTGTTATCATTTGGGGGGAGGAGGGATTTGGTTTGTACACTGGTTACTATGTATGATATTTCTTTGTGTACCAGGGTGATGAGTCCACCGCCCCCGCCGACAGCCCGGTCTTGTCTGATGGTGGTGAAATTATGAAATGCGGGTGTTTTTTGTGTTGTGCGGAGTTTTGTTTCTTGTAAGATGGCAATGTGTATGTTGTGTTGTTTGATGAAGTGTGAGAGTTCGTGTTTCTTTGTGTTGATGCCATCTATGTTCAATTAGAGAATATTAATGTTATGTGCACGATGTATGTTGGGTGCTGCTGCTGCACGAGGATGGGGGGGGGGAAGGAGCGGCTGGTGGGGGCGAGCGGCGGGGGGGGGGGGGGGGGGGGGGGGGGGGGGGGGGGTTGGGGGGGGGGGGGGGGGGGGGGGAGATTGGGGAGCAGGAGATGGGGGTTGGAATGGATTAGGATGGGGTGTGGTGTGTTGAGTTAAGGATGTGGATGGTATGGGAAGGTTAGGTGGGTTAGGGAGGAGAGGTGGACGGGTTTTAGGGAGGGGGAGTGTACAAAGGAGTACAAAGGAAATCAAGCAACAACATATCTAGTGACCCTTCTAGGTTGCTTGTCCTCCAAAACACTGAGGATCAAGTGTCCAAACAGTGGTTTAGAGTGGGTAAGGGAACATTGGAAAGGGAATTACTGCCCTGGAGCTAATGTCCGTGGCAGGATTAGGAAGTTAGTAGGGGACAGATGGGTTAGTAACTGAGGGGGGGATAAATAAAGTTATTCATTTACAAACGCAGTCAGTCGCGGGTTTGATGCGAGATATTTGTCTAGGCGGAGTTTAAATGAATCAACGGTGATGCAGTCTATAACGTTTTGGGGAAGCCCATTCCACAAGTTGACAACTCGATTGAAGAAGAAATTCTTAGATTCGTGTGAGTTAAAAGATTTACCAATAATTTTGCAACCGTTTCCCCGCGTGTAATTAGATTGGTCGATAGTGAAGTACTTACTACAGTTCATATTGTCGATGCCTTTGATGATTTTGAACACTTGAATTAAGTCGCCTCTTAATCTGCGCTGGGTTAAAGGAAATAGATTTAATTCTCTAAGACGCTCTTCGTATGGTTTGTTCTTTAGGCTAGGTATCATTTTGGTAACTCTACGTTGAACTCGTTCTAGCTTGTTTATATCTTTTTGGTAATAAGGGCACCAGGATTGAATGCAGTATTCCAGAAGAGGGTGGACTAAGGAATTGTAAAGGGTTAGGATAACTTCTTTGGATTTATGCTCAAATGACCTGCCTATAAAGCCAATTATTTTGTTTGCCTTCTTAACAACTTCTGAACATTGTTGACTCGGTTTTAGGTTACTCGATATTGTTACTCCCAGATCGGTTTCTCTGTTTACATTCTTAAGCTGAGTGCCATTCATCGAATAGTTTGCTTTCTCATTTAGGTATCCGATATGTAGTAATTTACATTTATCCGCATTGAAACTCATTTGCCAAACTTGGGCCCAACATGACAATTTATCTAGATTGTGTTGCATATCGTCAACTTGTTCTTTTAAGAGTACGCTATTTGCAATTTTTGTATCGTCAGCAAATTTTGAGATTGTACAGGCGAGACCCTCATCTATGTCGTTGATGTAAATTAGAAAGATAATTGGTCCTAGTACCGATCCCTGGGGTACCCCGCTACTTACATTGGTCCATTTAGATGCCTTACCCGTTTATGACTACTCTTTGCTTTCTGTCGCTGAGCCAATTTTCTATCCATTTCAACACACCGTCTTGTATTCCATGCGCTTTTAGTTTTAGCAGTAAACGTTTGTGGGGAACTTTGTCAAAGGCCTTTTGAAAATCAAGGTATATAATATCTACAGCTTTACTCTCATCGTAGAGGTTGAGGATATCGTGGAAGAAGTCTAAGAGGTTTGTTAAACAGGAACGTTTTTTACGAAAGCTGTGTTGAGTATCTTTAAGTATGTTATTTTCCTCTAAGTGATTTACGAGTCTGTCTCGTATGACCGTTTCTAGCATTTTACATACAACTGAGGGTAAGCTAATTGGACGATAGTTACTGGGTAGGGATTTGCTGCCTTTTTTGAATATCGGTGTTACGTTGGCTAGTTTCCACTGATCGGGCATAGTTCCAGACTGCAAGGATTTATTGAATAGTAATGTCAGTGGTTTGGAGAGCTCATCCTTAGCTTCATTTAGAACTCTAGGCGAGATTGTATCAGGTCCAGGCGTTTTATTTACCTTGAGTTTATCTAAACAATTCAATACTTCTCTCTCTGTAACGGTGATTTTGCTTAGAACATCTGAATTATCAATCTGAATCGGCGATGGTGTAGGGATATCACTGAGGTCTTCTGTTGTAAAAACTGATGCAAAGAAGGTATTGAGGGCATTACTCATTTGTACTTCGTCTTTGGTGTATTCTCCATTTTCATCGACTAACGGTCCAACAGTTGAAGTAAGGAGTGGATGATATGGGAAGGCTAGGGGGGTTGGGGAGGAGAGGTGGACGGGTTTTAGGCGAGGGATTTGACTGGGAGAGGGAGGGACATGAGGAACAGGTCCAGGTGTTCGTGTAGTGTTTCTTGGAGGCAAGTGCTGTACAGGTGAAGTGGGTCCAGTTCCTGCATGAATTGCAGAGAACTGAACCCTTAGTGTGGCGACTCGAAGTAATGGGTTTTGAGCAAGTTGGACATATGTATGTGTACGTGGGTCCTAGGTTGCTCTCAATGTCTTCGGCTAGAAGAAGTCTTCGAGAAATGACAGCCGGAGAGTCATTTCTCGGTGTAGGAAAAACTGTGTGATGTGTGTGATGTGTGTGATGTGTGTGTGGTGTGAGAGGTGTGGAAATTCCCGGCGCGACCGAAGCCGCTCCAAGGACTCGTGCCCCCAGGGAGGGGGCAGGGGATGGTTGTGACGGTTTGGCTCCCGAAACTGCTCCCCGTGGCCGGCATCCGGTTGTCCTCCACTGGTCGTTGATCTGTCTCCGGCCGTGGAGGGTCGGCAGCCATCCGCGGTTGGCAGCTCCGGGAGGTCATCTCATATCGTCATCTCATCCATAAATGCGTGCGTTTATCATTCGAGCTATCTGTTTACAGAGCAATCTTTCTGTCTTACTTTCTATCCCATTTTGCAGCTCGAATTGACGATTTTTCAGAGTTTTCCAGCATTGAGTTTGTCAATTTGACATATTGCAAATGTGTTCGACAAGATACCATTTTAAATCGTCTGATACAATCTCTAAATGGCAATGCATTGGTCCAATATAGACATATAGCAATAGATTGACATTTTGCATACAAAAATGACATTTCGTGTTAATTTCGACTTATTGCATCCAGATAGGCTTATCAATATCCTACATCGACATATTACTGTTTAACCCTTAATTAGCGGCGAGCAACATAAGTCGAGTTAAATAAAGCTGGACTATGTGGCGGCGCTCGACATAACTCGAGTGGCAATTTCAGCACGTAATGTGGCTGAGAGAGAGAGACAAGTGGTGGCAGGAGACTAGCGAGCGTATGACTGCTCCAGACCACCGCGGCGAACCTACTGACACAAATCTCAGCTCCCTCCTCCCTCTCTCACTCGCTACATACTCAATTATGTACCGAAAGTACCGAATTACCTGCTTTTTGCACTCGCGTTGCACGGTTATTGCAAGAAAACTATCCATCATACAAGGATCGTTATGGTGTCATTCGAAAGCTCTGTTTATGCCCTTTCAGGGATAGATACTTGTTTTACGTTCTGGGTCTTATTTAGGCATGAAAATGATCACGTAAACAGCCCTATTTTGGCTAAAAACACCCCGCTGGGCGGTACACATAAATAAACCGCATAGGCCGCTCGTAAGGTGTTAAAACCGTTAATACAGGCTAACAAATGACAATCAAGTATCTTAAATTAACATTTGGAATATTTTGAAATTATGTTTTTCATATAATTTCGACAATGGCTCACGCTCATCACCATCATCTATGTAAGAACCAATATACAGATTGTACAAGCTGACATGTTATTTATCTTTACTGTTTTTTTGTATATTATATTTATAATGTGTTAACATAAATATACACAAAGGCTCATAACTATGCACAAAAGGTATACTGTACAAACAAAGGTTATCAAGGTGTTCTTTATTGTTTAGCCTACAGTTTCAGTCATCCTAAAATGAATGTCCTCTCAACCCTCATATATACTGTATAGAGGTACCCCATGGATCGCCTACAGATGAATGTCCTCCCAACCCTCATATATACTGTATAGAGGTACCCCATGGATCGCCTACAGATGAATGTCCTCTCAACCCTCATATACACTGTATAGAGGTACCCCATGGATCGCCTACAGATGAATGTCCTCTCAACCCTCATATACACTGTATAGAGGTACCCCATGGATCGACTACAGATGAATGTCCTCTCAACCCTCATATACACTGTATAGAGGTACCCCATGGATCGCCTACAGATGAATGTCCTCTCAACCCTCATATATACTGTATAGAGGTACCCCATGGATCGACTACAGATGAATGTCCTCTCAACCCTCATATACACTGTATAGAGGTACCCCATGGATCGCCTACAGATGAATGTCCTCCCAACCCTCATATATACTGTATAGAGGTACCCCATGGATCGCCTACAGATGAATGTCCTCTCAACCCTCATATATACTGTATAGAGGTACCCCATGGATCGCCTACAGATGAATGTCCTCTCAACCCTCATATATACTGTATAGAGGTACCCCATGGATCGCCTACAGATCCTCCTCCTGGGTGACAGATTGTACACCCATCGCTGTTACCTGCTGGAGGTGATGTTCCCTCCAAACCTTCATGCTATAACCTTCCTCACCGGCTGCCCTCTCATTATCCACAAGTTGATCAATTTGACTGAACCTTTCTTTTACCTCGCAATATACTTTTGAGAAACAATCAGTTCCGAAATTTAGAGTTATATTAACCGTTTCATAATAATATAAGAATTTATAACCTACTTTTGAATAATACAGTGGTATTATACCTGTAATTAACTCGTAAGTAATTACATTTCAAATGTAGAATTGTCGAACTTGGTGTAAATTCTACTTGCAAATGTCGAAATGTACACACAAAATATCCATTTGGTTGGTTAGAACTGCCGAATTTGACAGCTGCGTGACTATCGTAACTTCACTCTGTCGAAGTTTGGCTTCGAAATGACGACATTTGTGGGATTTGCCGGTTTCAACTGCATTACGTCGAAACAAATGAATCATTTTCATTTCAAAATTTCGCTTTGCCTCTTTTTAGTTCAGATTGTCGAAACTCAATGGAAATTTGTCGAATAAATATGACTAACATTCAAACTAGCAGCTATAGTGTCATTTCATACTGAGAAATGGCAATTTCGAGCTGCAACATGGTATATATAAAATAATAAGCCTCTATCTCGCTTTCTATGCCTACCTGCCTGTCTGCCTGGTTGCCTGTCTGTCTAACTATATATTCACCAAGGTTAAAGTTTTGTATCCAGACTGTCAAACTAGAGACGCATTTCCTTGTTTTTGGTCATTATTGATAAATATACCCAGATCAATTTATACTTCACAGTTCTTAGTATATATCTCGAAGCGATAACATGGCCAACAATATGGTAATAATATGACGCACAAACATAGCAGTATAAGATTATTCCATTAAGAAGCGATAACATGGCCAACAATATGGTAATAATATGACGCACAAACATAGCAGTATAAGATTATTCCATTAAGAATCGATAAATTAGATGCTAAGGTATTCAATTTACTATCAGCTGGAAACAAACATTCTATAGTATCGGCAACTAAACTCAAGATAGTTTATAATAGGTGATAAATACTCCCTACTTAGGTTCCAAAAGCTGCCAGGTTAGAGTTATTGTCAACATTTGCTGGAAAATGCGCCTGTTTACATTCTCCACCTTCAGACAATGTTGAGGGAATGAGGAAGGAGTGGTGATGGAGTAGTGATGGAGTGAGGAAATGGTGGAGTAGTGATGGAGTAAGGAAATGGTGGAGGAGTGAGGGAGGAGCGGTGGTAAAGTAAGGAAATGGTGGAGGAGCGGTGGTGGAGTAAGGAAGTGGCGGAGGAGTGGTGGTGGAGTAAGGAAATGGTGGTGGATTGAAGGAGAAGCGGTGGTGGAGTAAAGAAATTGTTATGCCCATGATGTGACTTGCAGCAGTACACACCACCACCAGTACCGCATCACAAGGACACAAAAGGACCAGAGCACCCTTCATGCGCACACACACCCCCATTGAGCCCAAACGATAAAAAAGAATGATATCGGAAGCCGCCTTAACCTCTTTTGTACCAGCGACGTCTGTCTACTTAATATTCTAGCTATATTTAGGCGGTTATGTAAAGTTTAGGAAGAACATGTGGTAGTAAAAAGGGTTAAGTGAGATGGTTCGAGGCCTCTTAGTTGCTAGAGGCCTCTTTTAAGCTGAATATAATTGTCAAATAGTAGCAAGAATAAAATCAAAGAGACGTCGCCGGTACAGAAGGGGTTAACAGCAACAACATCGAACTGTGCCTTTCTAGATCGCACAGGATTCAAACTAGTTAATGCAGAAATAGGAGAGACAATATCAACCAAACTGGCAAAAATATGCCAGGTACCGGTAGGTACGATACTAGCGCCTCCAGGTCTGAACACTGAAACAATCCCAAGTACGTGACTGGGAATTCAAAGTTCGAAAGTAGCCACCAGGTAAAAAGTCTGGTAGCACCAAGTGTTGTTGGTAATCTTGCTATGTTTGAGACTAGCCCCTCAGGTCTGTAGACTGAAAGTGCAAACTGCTCTAGTTAGCCTGTTGCATTCGACACTAGTAAGTCTGGTTCATGGAAAGACCCATTGCATTAAAAACCAACATTTGTGAAAAAACAGTGTAACAGTGAGGCTCGATGCTCACTCTCTAGGTCATATACTAGATCAACTCTAGCCGAAACCGAAACCTAGCTTACAAGCAGAGCAACAGCAGCAGATAGAAAATTCTAGCAAGATGATGTCGAGGCCTAACCAGATACGCAAACAGAAAAAAAGTGTAGAGATAAAAGCCCAGTACACTGACCACAAGAAAAATAACTGAGTCCCCCTCCGACACCAGGGAAGTCATTAAAATAAAATATATATTATGTAGTTGGGTCTCTAATTGTTAGACTCCCTTTTTGCTTTTGGTATATTTTTCCCCTTCCGAGAAAACAAAACACACATTCCTATCCTTGTGTTTCCCTAGTTAACTGTCCTACGAATGGGCATTCTAGCTTCAATGTAATATAAAAGATTAAGTAGCAGAAAATTAATTACGAAAAGAAACTCCAACACCTGCTCGTGCACAACTATATTTTAGGGATTTCTAAATAATAAATACTCTTCTATGATTAACTTGACGTACAACATATTGTCAAGAAATATAGAGAACACGTAAACTTGGGATAATATAATACAGACTATAGCTTCCTTAAAACTCAACTCTGATAAAACTTGATAACTATATATTGATACACAAATGTTATCTCTTTAAAGTCAACTACTGGGAGTGTATATTTATATTCGATATTAATAACTTCAACCATACATATTTAATTTAATATTCTTACACAACCTCTAGTTGTATATTGAAATGTTCTAATATAAATGTTCTTGTCCAGGGCATGTTGAAATTATGTTTATTAAAATTATGTTTATTAAAGTTGTTAGTTGATAATTATATTAAGAACAAAATGTTAATAATGTTCACTAGGTATAGTATTAATTATTACTATTTTAACTTATTTGTTTTTATTTGTACAATAAATACAAGTTCGTTATAGAGTTTTGATTAATTGGGGTCAATTGTGCATGTCAAGCTCACAAGCGCTTACCCGATGACACTGTTCTTAGAGAATAGGTTGTTTTTCACTTTGCATATAATTTTGTATTTTTTATATATAAATATTCTTAATATCTTATGTGGTTTTGTACTTAGATAAATTGTATAACTGTCTAATTTTTGAGTAAAGTAATTATGTAAGTATTTATCTTTCACTAAGCAAAATTTGCATCTGCCTATACATATACTTTGATTACGATTCCTGATTGCACTTAACACTAGTTAGCCTCGATACAGCAACACATTTGCTACTAGGGTAGCGTGTGAAACTAACCTACTGTATCATGTAGTGGTGTACAGATATGTGGATAGTATAAGTTTGTTAGGTTCAATTTTTTTTTTTTTTTTAAATTGATTTTTTTCTTTCTACATATAGATTTTATTTAGTGTGTTGTCGTTTCGATAGTTTATAATTTAAATGAGTTTGTTATATTAATTTGAACAGTAACTTTTGACTTTGTATTCAAGTTTTATTCTAATATACATATCCAAAACAGTATTTTGACATTTCCATGTGCATTAAAATATTATATAATAATCCACATACAAATAAGAATTATAGTTTGCTGAATCTAAGAACTCTCATAATTAAGTGGTTCCATAATTACCTTCCCGCACGTTGTGCCACGTACTGTATAATACTGTATTAGAGCACGTGACAAGAAGCATGCGTACCCCACCTGTTTACCTATAACTCAAGTAAACCTTCACTTCACTTAGCCTCGTGAATTGTGTATATTGCTATTCATCCATAACTCAAGTAAACATTCCTTGTCATTAGTATTGTAAATTACGTATATTTATTTTTATGTTTATTATTATAACAGTATTGTGGGACTTATCATTCCATTTGTTTATAAATAAAGGAGTTGTTTTGTATCAATTGTATATATACCTTGTCTTTGTGTTCGATTGTAGTTATAGATTTAATACTTATATCTTCCTGTCAGTAGAACTCACCATTGCCATATTTGCCCTGGTAAAATATAAACGGTAAAGGAGTGAGGGAGGAGCGGTAGTGGAATAAGAAAATGGTGGGGGAGTGGTAGGGAAGTAAGGAAATCGTGGAGAAGTGGTGGTGGGGTAAGGTAATGGAGGAATGGTGGTGGAGTAAGGTAATGGTGGAGGAGTGGTGGTTGAGTAAGGTAATGGTGGAGGAGTGGTGGTGGAGTAAGTTAATGGTGGAGGAGTGTTGCAGAAGTAAGGATATGGTGGAGGAGTGGTGGTAGAGTAAGGTAATGGTGGAGGAGTGGTGGTGGAGTAAGGTAATGATGGAGGATTTGGGCTAGGAGTAAGGAAATGGTGGATAAGTGGTAGAGAAGTAAGGAAATGGTGGAGGAGTGGTGATGGAGTAAGGAAATGGTGGAGGAGTGGTGGTGGAGTAAGGTAATGGTGGAGGAGTGGTGGTGGAGTAGGGAAATGGTGGAGGAGTAAGGAAATGGTAAAAGAGTAGGGAAATGGTGGAGGAGTAGGGAAATGATGGAGGAGTAAAGACATGGTGGAGGAGTGAGGGAGGATTAGTGGTGGAGTAAGGACATTGTGGAGGACTGAGGGAGGAGCGATGGGGAAGTAAGAAAATAATGGAGGAGTGGTGGGGAAGTAAGGAAATTATGGAGGAGAGGAGTGGTGGTGGAGTAAGGATATAATGGAGAAGGGATGGAGTACAGATGTGTTAGTGGTGGAGGTGTAAAAGCACCATAAAGGTCAGACAGACTCCCCTCATCCAGTCGGCCGAGATGAGTGGTATAGAACGGATCAACCTGTTCCTTTCTCGGGTTTTTCTTTGCGCTGCGCTTCTACTTCTAGCACAAATCGATAGAATATACACATGTTTTTTAATTTTCATAGTTAAATTGCCTGGTGTTAAGCACTTGAATGATATTTTAGTAAAGGTACTCGATTTTATTCGTTCTTAAACTGGTTTTAAGTACGTTGTTTAGCAGTCAACTAACTCTGCTTTCAGATTAATCAGTATCAAGTATGTTCTCAAATGCGTTCAACAAGTATGATAATTGTTCCGTGCGAGCTCAGGAGTGAGATAGGTATGATCTATTTAAGTAGATTATAAACAGTTGGGCTGATTATCCATACAGTCAGATGGGATAGTTGTGGAGGATCTCAATGCAAATTTATGATTCGTGACCTTGGTTTTCTAAAGTCGTGAACAAAAAGTCATTACATGAATGAACATACAGCAGTTATGTTTTACAAAACTTATTACACATACCTGTACTTGAAGGTTGAAAAGAAAAAGCTCAAGCTTAAGACGGCAAATCTGCAAAATAACAGAACACAATATTTTAGCACTCTGAGGATTATGACGACACATATTTACAGAATATTCTGGCTGTCATTAGGCAAGTTTGTTCAGTATTAAAAGGCTCTCTAGCATTCAAAGGGGTAAACATATATCAGTCTTCCCACAATTACTTCCTAAACTGAATAGGAGTAATCTTTGCCAGTGAAAATATGTGTAATATCACATATATGTTTTGTTTTCGCTTTTGTTAGATTTTGCTTATATAATTATATATATTCATCTATCTATCTATCTATCTATCTATCTCCCTGTCTGCCTGTCTGTCTGTCTATCTATCTATCTATATTATCATTGATACTACATTTATAAAAACCTATTATATCTTATCAAAGATTCAATTATTGGCTCACGAAATGTAGCCTACACCATGAAAAGATAACTGACTTCAATAAACATTAAACACAGTAAATGACAGGTCCCGAACAATATGACTTCGGGGAGATATAATCAAACATTAGATTTTAACGAGTCTTGTAAAATGTGGGTCTTTGGGGAATTGTCACGTCACGAGAGTATAAAGGAGTACAAAGGAGTACAAGGGAGTACAAAGGAAATCAAGCAACAATATATCAAGCGACCCCTCAATACAATGCTGCTTGCCCTCCAAACCACTGATGGTCAAGTGACCAAACAGTAGTTTATAGTGGGTAAGGGAAAATGGAAAGGGAAGACTGCCCTGGGACAAATATCTGTGGCAGGATTAGGAGATGTTAGTAGGGCACAGTTGTTAGTAATAAATACGAACTAAAACTAAAATAATAATATATAAATCTAAAACTGTATTCAATTACAAATGCAGTCAGTTGTTGATTTAAGGCAAGGTGTTTGTCTAGGCGATGTTTAAAAGATTCAACGGTACTGCAGTCTATGACATCTCGGGGAAACCCACTCCACAAGTTGACAACTCGATTGAAGAAGACATTCTTTGACTTGTGTGAGTTAAAAGATTTACCAATAATTTTGAAACCGTTCCCCGCATGTAATTTGATTGGTCGATCGTGAAATATTTATTACAGTTCATATTGTCGATGCCTTTGATGATTTTGAACACTTGAATTAAGTCGCCTCTTAATCTGCGCTGGGTTAAAGGAAATATATTTAATTATCTAAGAAGCTCCTCGTACGGTATGTTATTTAGACAATGTATCAATTTGGTATCTCTCCGTTGAACTTGTTCTAGTTTGTCTATATCTTTTTGGTAGTAAGGGTACCAGGATTGAATGCAATATTCCAGGAGAGGGCAGACTAAGGAATTATGAAGAGTTAGGATTACATTTTTGGATTTATGCTCAAATGACCTGCCTATAAAGCCAATTATTTTGTTTGCCTTCTTAACCCTTAATTAGCGGCGAGCAACATAAGTCGAGTTAAATAAAGCTGGACTATGTGGCGGTGCTCGACATAGGTCGAGTGGCAATTTCAGCACGTAATGTTGCTGAGAGAGAGAGACAAGTGGTGGCAGGAGAGTAGCGAGCGTATGACTGCTCCAGACCACCGCGGCGAACCTACTGACACGAATCCCACCTCCCTCCTCCCTCTCTCACTCGCTATATACGGAATTGTATGGGGAAAGTGCCTAATTACATGCTTTTTGCACTCGCGTTGCACGGTTATTGCAAGAAAACTAGCCATCATAAAAGGATCGTTATGGTGTCATTCGAAAGCTCTGTTTATGCCCTTTCAGGGATAGATACTTGTTTTACGTTCTGGGTCTTATTTAGGCATGAAAATGATCACGTAAACAGCCCTATTTTGGCTAAAAACACCCCGCTGGGCGGTACATATAAATAAACCGCATAGGCCGCTCTTAAGGTGTTAACTACTTCTGAACATTGTTGACTCGGTTTTAAGTTACCGGTACTCGATACTGTTACTCCCAAATCAGTTTTTCTGTCTACACTCTTAAGCTAGGTGCCATTCATTGAATAGTTTGCTTTCTCATTTCGGTTTCCATAAATGCCCCCACACCCGCCCAATCTTCCAGCTCTGGACCACGGCCTGTCACTCTTACTATCAACTTTTGCAATATGCACGGCCTTTCCTCTAATTTTCACTCAGTTCAACACCATCTCTCCTCCTCCAAACCTGATCTTCTTTTCCTCACTGAAACCCAGGTGTCTGAGGCAACTGCCAGCAGCCCCTCCTCTGTATCCTCCTACTTTCTCTATCCTAGGTTCAAAGCCAAAGGCGGATCTTGTGCATGCGTGCACAACAAACTCACTTGCTCTACAGACAGTTCTGCCTTCTGCATCCCTCACTCACATTGAACAATTAAATATATAAATATATATATATATACCGGTATATACTGTATATATATATATATATAATTTATTACATATATATATATATATATATATATATATATATATATATATATACAGTATAATATATATGTAATATATATATATATGATACTGTATATATATATATATATATATATATATATATATATATATATATATATATATATATATAATAAATTATATACATATCTATATATATATATATAGTTTTTAAGTTTGTCCTTAGAATTCAATCAAGCTTACAAAACCATCCCCAAGACGCCCCTTTCGAGATAAGTTTGTAAATGTTTCGATATAAATATGTCACGTCTCCTAAATAACAGGCTCGCTTTTGCTCGCCAAGAAAAATCTACACCTAAATGGTACGAAGGGTCATATTATTAACAACTAAATGGGGCGAAAGGTCCTAACATCTCAAAATTAATGGCCTAAGTAGTACAAAGGAGTACAAAGGAAATCAAGCAACAACAGGTCTAGTGACCCTTCTAGGTTGCTTGTCCTCCAAAACACTGAGGATCAAGTGTCCATACAGTGGTTTAGAGTGGGTAAGGGAACATTGGAAAGGGAACTACTGCCCTGCCACTAACGTGGCAGGACTAGGAAGTTAGTAGGGGACATATGGGTTAGTAACTGAGGGGAGGATAAAGTTATTCATTTACAAACGCAGTCAGTCGCGGGTTTGATGCGAGATATTTGTCTAGGCGGAATTTAAATGAATCAACGGTGCTGCAGTCTATAACGTCTCGGGGAAGCCCATTCCACAAGTTGACAACTCGATTGAAGAAGAAATTCTTAGATTCGTGCGAGTTAAAAGATTTACCAATAATTTTGCAACGGTTTCCCCGCGTGTAATTAGATTGGTCGATAGTGAAGTACTTACTACAGTTCATATTGTCGATGCCTTTGATGATTTTGAACACTTGAATTAAGTCGCCTCTTAATCTGCGCTGGGTTAAAGGAAATAGATTTAATTCTCTAAGACGTGCTTCGTATGGTTTGTTCTTTAGGCTAGGTATCATTTTGGTAACTCTACGTTGAACTCGTTCTAGCTTGTTTATATCTTTTTGGTAATAAGGGCACCAGGATTGAACGCAGTATTCCAGAAGAGGGCGGACTAAGGAATTGTAAAGGGTTAGGATAACTTCTTTGGATTTATGCTCAAATGACCTGCCTATAAAGCCAATTATTTTGTTTGCCTTCTTAACAACTTCTGAACATTGTTGACTCGGTTTTAGGTTACTCGATATTGTTACTCCCAGATCAGTTTCTCTGTTTACATTCTTAAGCTGAGTGCCATTCATCGAATAGTTTGCTTTCTCATTTAGGTATCCGACATGTAGTACTTTACATTTATCCGCATTGAAACTCATTTGCCAAATTTGGCAAATGAGTATGAGGGACAAGGGGGTTCAGAGAACGCCCCCTTAACAGAATATTTCGTGCATTATATCATTTGTATATCAACATTTGTACTGTTCAAATTAATCAAAAGCTAAACTCCCACACCCGTTTAAATTATACATGATACTCCTAATTAGTCAAGATATTAATATGTTCACTATTATTGCACATTACTTATTTTTATTAAGGCTATTAGAATATTTATTTCAGCTTATGAGGAGAGGTGCAAGTTTAGGTTCATTGAGATAAATTGCAAAATTCCGTTCGTTAAGATAATTTTACTTCTTTGATATCTGGAAATCCTTAACCTGACAAGCGCGATATAGACCTAGGTGCTAGGGTAGTTATTTGTGCATTTCTAGCCCTGGATTCTGACAGAATTCGTTATATTTACAATATAAAGCATTATTTGTTTTCGGTATGCTTTTATTTTACATATATGATGTATATATGAACCTTCAAGAGTGCTAAAATAAGTGGGAAAAGCATTTGGGTGGTGAAAAACGAAGATATTGGCCACCCGGTCATAATCTCAGGCGAGAGAGAGCCACAGGCAACCCTCCCCTCTCGCTGTCTGGGAGTCAACTGAGACGAGCGGGGCGGTGTGTGCCGGTGTCTGGGTGTTGCATAACGATCTTTTTTGCAACCAACTTGTGCTACATTATCGCGGGAGAGAAAAATAACCGATAAATGATGATAATAAGAGGAAAAATAGGTGATAATTGAGGAGGGGGGGAGGGGGGAATAAGATGGGGAAGGAGGGGAGGGGGAGGGGTGAGAAACACATGGATGAGTACTAGAGGGGAATTATCTCACCTAGAGACAAAATCCTTTGTTTTGATAGGCCCTTTTTTTTTTGGAAGGCTTTTTTTATGGTCTTGCTTCCGTGAGGCCTATCGCGTTCCCTATAGGAAGCCTTCCGTGAGGCCTATCGCGCTTGCCGGGTTAAGAAATGAAATAGAAACCAAAAATGTAAAGTAAATATAATGAAAATGACGCCATTTTATCCAAGAGCTTATCGTGGCAAAACCACCACTCCCCCCATTTAAAGTAAAACAAAATATATGGAAAGAAAAACAAACGGCAACAACTCGCCCTGCAACACAATTACCACTCTTTCAACAAGTACTAATCAAGCTAATTAAAATAAATTCCACCTTTACTGCCAAGTATTGAGGTCCCTGTGTGTAACGTGAAGCTTCTAATGAGTTACAATAATTATAATGTTCAGTATTATGGCTTAGTTCATATTATACTTTGGCTATCATTAGACAACGTTATAGCATTATGGAAATGATCTACGGGAGTTGAGGGGTAAACTGAGGTGGATTATACCCGTTTGATCCTAGAGATCCTTCCTAAACAGAATAAAACATAGTGTAGTGAACCAGATAATATTAAATAGCTACGATAGTATTGAATGGCTTAGCTCACTCTCCACCTCCTCCTCCACCACTCCCCCGCTCCAAATGAACGATAACAACATAGCAAATGGAATAAGAAACTTTGCAAAAACATATACAAAAATAAACAATATAATATTTAATACACAAAATATATAATCAAATAAAGAAATAATTACACAAATACATATTAAATAAAGAATTATATGTAGCCTCTTCCCTTTACGCTCTCTTTCATTATATACTTTTAATTACACAATACATATTAAATAAAGAATTATATGTAGCCTCTTCCCTTTACGCTCTCTTTCATTATATACTTTTAATTACACAATACATATTAAATAAAGAATTATATGTAGCCTCTTCCCTTTACGCTCTCTTTCATTATATACTTTTAATTACACAAATACATATTAAATACAGAATTATATGTAGCCTCTTCCCTTTACGCTCTCTTTCATTATATACTTTTTACGCCAAATGCAATTCAAACTAATTAAAAGATAAACTCCCTCGCCAGTTAGTTATGTGTGTGTGTGTGTGTGTGTGTGTATTTACCTAATTGTATTTACCTAATTGTATTTTACAGGATTGAGATTACTCTCGTAGTGTCCCGTGTCCCGTAAGCCTTTAACTTATCATATTTTACTTTAAAAGCTTGAATACTTTGTGCACACACTAGGTCGTTTGGTAACTTATTCCACTTCTCAACCATTCTATCTGGAAAACCAAACTTCCTAACATCCTTCCTAGCTCTCCTCCTCAACAGTTTATAGTCATGTCCTCTCGTCCTCCCCACCGCTGGCCAAACAAATTTGTTTGATCAATATAATCCTTTCCGTGAACACACCTAAATAAAGCTAGCATGTCTCCCCTCTCCCTTCTCTGTTCAAGTGAGGGAATCCCCAGGTGGCACAGCCGGTCTTCATATTGTAAGTTTGTTTTAACCCTGGCACCCATCTTGTGATCACACGCTGAATTTTCTCGAGCTTACTAATGTGTTTTTTCATGTGTGGATTCCATACAACCGCTGCATACTCCAGGCTAGGCCTTAAAAACTGTGTGTGTGTGTGTGTGTGTGTGTGTGTGTGTGTGTGTGTGTGTGTGTGTGTGTGTGTGTTTAACCACTTGAACATTGATACAAATAACATTTTAAGTATTGTAACACATTTAGTATTTATACTCTGGCTAATATTAAACAATGTAATTCAGATAAAGAAATCCTACGGGATGCAGAAGGCTAATATGTATATTTAATTCCTCCTTGATATATAGAGATTCTTCTTAAACAAAGACAATAGCATAGCATAATGTTTATCTGAATACAATAAAGAAAACATTGAAAGCATATATAATGACGCCACGGTGATGAAGAAATTAAAAGTTATTCCCCAGCATTATAGTCTAGTTAGTTCCCTGTGTGAGTACGTTGAGGTCCTAATGAGTCCAGGTAATTAAGGTTTGTTTGTTTTTCTGGACCCCATTCTCCCGCGTGTTTAGCCCATTAGTTTTGAGATTTTAACTTGGTAGCCCCATTAGGTTGGCGATTTAAGACCTTTGTCCCTATATATTTTTCAACAATAAGATTTGTTGTGCCATTTAGGTGTCTATTACTGTATTTCCTGGCGAGCGATAACGAGCCTGCAATTTAGGAGGAACTGGTTTTCGGCCGGGACATTTTTTCTACCAAAATATGTACAGTCACTCATAAAAAATCGTGGACCCCTACGTGAGAGCGTTGATTAAACTGTATTCTGTTTTACTAGATACCCTGGACACACCCTGGGGCTCAACACAGGATGAATGGGGTGGGAGGGAAGGGAGGGTGTGTGTGTGTGTGGTGGGGTAGTGGAGGACACTATCAACACCTCATTTCTATTACATGTTACATTTTCAGCTCCACCACCAGCTCTAGGTGGCTAGCTAGCCTTAGCTCGCTCTCGCTCTCTTTCTCTCTATCTCTCATTTCATCCTTTATCCTTCAAGGTTTCTATCTTTCCTTGATTTAATACATTGTCTTGACTGTTTTCATTCTTCCTTATTTTATTGTCTTAGTATATTATTTATAACATTTCTTTATCTTGTACTCTATTTTTCCACATTTTTGTTATTAGGCTAATACCCTGCCTTAAGTTTTTAATATGTTTCCCTCCCATATCTTCGCTGTTTATTATTGTATATACAAGTATTTGTTTATTGACCGTTTTTATTTAACTACACCACGGCGTGATAAAGAAACTTAACCTTTTCCTATTCATATTTCCCTTCTTAATTTAAATAGGAAAAGGTTAGACTTCCTTTATCACGCCGTGGTGTAGTGGATTAAAGCTTGGACACTCGTCCTGAATGTCGGAGGTTCGAGTCCGGCTGGGAGTATATAACATATAGTAGCTCATGTGTATTTGTAAGATATACTTGATATTAATGACTCTAGTGTTTGACTGGGCGATAATTAAATTAACTCTCTATAACCCGACTTGCGTTGGAAAACTTGTTTAAAATCCCTGTATGGTATCGTGGAATATGGATCCTGCGACGTGTGCATGAATTGAAATACATTCTCAAAATAGGATTTTCCTTCTTAATATAAATAGGAATGGTTAAGTTTCCTTTATCACGCTGTGGTGTAGTGGATTAAAGCTTGGACACTCATTCGGAATGTCGGAGGTTTGAGTCCGGCTGGGAGTATATAAACATTTAGTAGCTCATGTGTATTTGTGAGATATACTTGATATATATATATATATATATATATATATATATATATATATATAATATATATATATATATATATATATATATATATATATATATAATATATATATATATATATATATATATTCGGCTTCCACACTCATTTCATGTTATTGTTAACTTTTCTCAGTTCCTATATGTGTGCGTTCTATTTTGTTTCTGGGTAGGTGAGGAGCAGGGCGGGTTTAGGACGGGAAGAGGATGTGTAGACCAGATTCTTGCCTTGCAATGTATTGTGGAGAAATATCTGGAGAAGGGACAAAAGTTGTATGCTGCCTTTATGGACTTGGAGAAGGCCTAAGACTGAGTTGATGGAGAAGCTCTGTGGAAAGTAGGCTATTGAGAATATACAGATTAGCTGGCAAGTTGCTGAAAGCAGTGAAGAGTATGTATGAGGGTGCAAAGGCAGCAGTATGTGTGGGGAATGAACAGAGCGATTTCTTTGATCTGACTGTTGGGTTAACCTTTAAACGACGAAGCTATGGTATTTGAAAGTGCCCGCCAGGCACTAATCGAGGCTTATCGAGGCTAGTTCCCGACGAAAATCGTCATTATCCAATAAATATCGTTACGTTTAATATGAAGATATTAACTTGTAACAGCAATAAAACAAGTGGGAATAGTATTTGGGTGTTGAAAAAGACGAAGTATTGCCGACCAGTTCATTCATGAGAGGAGAGCCGGTGCGGCGCACACCCTTCCCCCTCTCACTTATCGATTGACACCGACGCCTTGCAAGTGAAGTCTTTATCTTGCTACAATCTCTATATGCCTCCCCTTCGATCTTGAAACCAGGTGAGGGATATTGGCGTGGAAAATATACCGATAAACAAGGGAATAAGAGGAAAAATAGGTAATAAGTGAACGGGGGGAAGGGGGGGTTTGGACACATGTGGAGAAGTGACAGGAAGTATGGAGGGGAATTATATAACTTAATCACCTATGCCTTTGTTTTGAGTGCCACTTTTTTTTTTTAGGCCCTAGATTTTAAGAGTCCCGTCGCCTTTGCCCAGTAAAACCTCTTAAGAGTCTCGGCGCTGTTCCCGAGTTAAAGCAAGGATGTGTGATGTCCCTATGGTTGTTCAATATATTTAGTACATCAAGTCGTGGTAGGCAAGAATTTAATTCAAGCGATCACTGCTCAATAACCTTCAACATGAACAGTGATAGTGTCGAACCAAACGAAAGCCAGGAAAAAGTACTAAATTTCAGAAAGGTTGACTTTCTCAAGCTGAAAAACATCCTCAATTCCACCAACTGGAATTTCATAAACCAGCAAACCTATATAGAAAACATTTGGGAAACATTCTCAAACATATATAATAATACTGTACTGTAGAATCTTGCATACCAGTTCAAAACAGACGTTTAAATCGAAATAATAAACCTAAATGGTGGAACAAGGAAATCAAAGATTGTCTAGCAGCAAAGAAACTCGCGCATGGAGCATTCTTTCCGGACTAAATGTCAAAATAAATGGGAAGTTTTCACCAATCTTCGTCGCAAAGCAAAACAATTAATAAAACAGAACAAAAAAAAGGTATGAACAACATATTGCAAATTTAAGCAAGTCAAATCCAAAAGAGTTTTATAGCTATATCAGAAGTAAAAAAGTAGTACCCTCGACAATTGGCCCATTAGTTGACGAAAAAGGGGACCAAATTGATGAAGTAACTCATATGAGTGACATTCTCAATACCTGTTTTGCATCAGTGTTTACTGAGGAAGACATTAACTTTGTTCCTCATATTCCGCCAGTTCACATTAACAACTGCAATGCCCTATGCAACTTTGAAATTACGAACGCAGATATCAGATATCTCCGATGCAATATTAAAACTAAAATCCAATAAATCCCCTGGACCCGACAACTTTTCGCCACAAGTCATTAACACCTAACCGACGGTGCCCATCATATGACGGGCGAGAGAATAGTGGCCACCCCTGCATTGCCCATCATATGAAGGGTGCCATTTTGAGCACATTATGAGCTCTTAGAGAGAGTCCGCGCGTTGGGAGGACGACAGCCGAGCTTCGACCGGTCGGCACCATGGTTGGGACGTCACTGGCTTGTATTAGGTCTCCCCACTATCGCCCGTCCTCGTGAGACAAGGAAAAAACTACGGAAATTACCTTATTTTAGGGTATTTTCACATCCGGTTATGCGATCGCTACACGATAACCCCTGGTCGTACAAGGATGTTTCAGGTGTCATTGGGAAGCTCTATTATCGCACTTTCACGGATATATAATTGTATTACGCTCTGGCTCTTCTTTATGCATGAAAAAGAGCATGGAATGAAGCTCATTTTCGGTAAATATACCCTCCCAGCAGCACGGTCATGTCAACAAATACGCCCGTGCTTAAGGGGTTAAAGAAGTAAAGAACATGGAATGAAGCTCGTTTTCGGTAAATATACCCGCCCAGCAGCACTATCATGTCAACAAACATGCCCGTCCTTAAGGGGTAAAAGAAGTAAAAGATGAAATTTCAAAACCATTAACCCTTCTATTTAACAAATCAATACAAAACAATACAGTCCCAAAAGATTGGAAATTAGCTAACGTAACACCCATTTTTTAACCCCTCCAATCCAAGAGACGACTATAGTCGTCAGTAGATAAGTAACTCCCCAGTCCCAGCAACGGATATATTCGTCAGTAAGGTACTTTCCTTGTAACTGCCTGTACGGGCTGTACCAGTTACCACGACCGTTTAAGCACTGCTCCTGTTATGGCAACACTTCTCAGCTTATATGAGACCCACTGAAGGGTGGGAGGGCCAGTGTTGCCTTATCTCTGGAGGTGGAAAGGTGGTCTCTCCTGCCATTTTGGCCACATTGCTTAGGACTGCTGGGGACATTTATTACTGTATCCTACGGTGCAGTACAGGTTGAAAAGGAAATAAAACACTGCCTGGCAACTATCGCCTAAAAAGACTCATTTCAATCATATGCAAGCTGCTTGAAACAATAGTCCAAAATAAAATTGCAAGCCATTCAAATAATAACAACCTTATAAAGGACTCGCAACATGGTTTAGGAAGTAAGCGCTCATATCCGACAAACCTTGACTTTTTTCACGTTCTTAAATGTATATGACAAAGATAAAGCAGTAGACATCGTCTACCTTGATTTTCAAAAAGCATTCGATAAAGTGCCTCATAACAGATTCATAGTAGAACTTCAAGCTCACGGTATTCACGGGTCTGTTCTTCATTGGATTCAGGATTGGCTAAGCGAGCGAAAGCTACGAGTAGTTATTAACGGCAAAGCTTCCAATTGGATAAATGTTACAAGCGGTGTACCACAAGGCTAAGTTCTCGGTCCAATTCATGTTCTTATTTATATTAATGATATTGATGATGGGCTATCATGTAGAATCTCGATATTTGCTGATGACACAAAAATTGCAAGCAAACAGTAAACTCGCCATCGCACATAAAAGAGATTCAGAATGATCTAGACAAGCTATTTAACTGGGCTCAGATATGGCAGATGAATTTCAATATAGATAAATGCAAAGTGCCCCACATCGGCAGTAAAAATGAAAGCGCAAACTATTCGAATACCGGAATTCAACTAAGGAACGTAAATATAGAAACGGACCTTGGAGTAACTATAACAAGTAATTTAAACGAAGTGGCTACGGGACACTACCAGGGGTGTCACGCAGCCCAGCCAGTGAGGCTGGGCTACGGGACACCAGTGGTGTCCCGTAGCCCAGCCTCACTGGCTGGGCTGTGTGACACTACCAGTGGTGTCTCGCAGCCCAGCCACACTGGGTAGGCTACGGGACACCACCACAAGTGTTTTCGTATTTATCGCCATATAATTCAGCCAATTAGACTATTGAATCGAAATTCTTTAGATTATTATTAATATTATCATTAAAAACGTGGGACTTTACTAAATTATAATCCTACTTGTTGTATATACAGACCTATTCCATTCTCAACTCCCTACGCCACACACACTCACACATACCTTTTTATACATCTAACTAGGAGTTATATATAGCCGTTATATACTGTATGTGTGTATATTATTCGTCTTACATATCCATCTTAGAAGAACATAATTATGGGAGTCTGCAGAAAGTCGATTGCCCAACACAAGGCAGATCCCTCTCAAACCCAACCCATCTCGGTTATATGTTTATCTAATTTCATTTTGAAACTCTCTATCGTTCTTTATCCCACAATGGCGCTAGGTAGGGGGGGGGGGGCGCAGTGCAATCTTGCGTGCACGAGTAGGAATGTGCATGTACGAGCATAAAGCCTGTACGTTTGTGAGTGGAAATATGTGTTTGTATAATGAATGTACAAAATTAATAATGAATATACAATATGTTTGTGTGTGTGTGAGTGTGTGTGTATGTGTTTGTGTGTGTGATAGAGAGAGAGAGAGAGAGTCATTCACATGACTGGTCTTTGTGAATGTGCGTTTGTGTTTGTGCTTCGGAATGCGAATATGTATTTGTGCGTGTGGTTCTGAAAGAACATTTGAGTGTGGGTTCGATTGTGGGAGGGAACATCAATGTGTGTGCGTGTGTATTCTGATTGGAAATGTGAAGGCGAGTGTGTAGTTGTGAATGTATGTTCGAATATATGTGCGTTGTCGAGTGGTAATCTAAAAGTGTGTGTGTGTGTGTGTGTGTAGATATATGAATATAAATCACCGAACTTGTTCGTCAAGGTGAATACACGCAATGCAAGTTAATGACATTGTGGGTTGGAATACGAATATGTGTTCCTGAATGATTTTGTGCGTGAAAATGTGAATGTGCATGAGTTTGTGAGTGTTTATATAGTGAATCAACATAGAAGATAATAGGTAAAATTTCTCAATTGATGATGAATTTTATTGTCTGGTGATTATTGGCATCCAAATGTGATGTTTGGTTAATTTAGGATAGGGATGGTAATTGGTAAATCTATAGCATTTTAAAATATTTATGTGAGTGCGGCCGAAGAAGGTTGCGAGAAAAAAAACCCGGATACCAGCCTCTAGATACCAGCGTACGTGGACCCTTTACCTTAAGATCTCAAGCTAATCCAGGTAATCCAGAAAATTAACACGTAATTGTAAATTGTACCTACCAGCATAATTATTTTATGGTCTGGACTCTCTCTCTCTCTCTCTCTCTCTCTCTCTATATATATATATATATATATATATATATATATATATATATATATATATATATATATATTAACAACCTTGATGTAGGAATAACTAGTAAAATCAGTAAATTTACAGATGACACTTAAATGGGAACACTCCAAATAGATTTAGACATTTTACAAAAATGGCAGATGAAGTTCAATGTAGGTTAATGAATGCAGTGTAGTAAAATTGAGTAAATCGATAGAAAATGCAGGATACAATTTCGATAACGTGGATATAACTAACTCAAATAATGAAAAAGACTTGAGAATCAACCGTTGATTCATTTAAAATTCGCCTAGACAAATATCTCGCATCTAACCCGCGACTGACTGCGTTTGTAAATGAATAACTTTATTTTATCCTCCCCTCAGTTACTAACCCATCTGTCCCCTACTAACTTCCTAATCCTGCCACGGACATTAGTTCCAGGGCAGTAGTTCCCTTTCCAATGTACCCTTACCCACTCTAAACCACTGTTTGGACACTTGATCCTCAGTGTTTTGGAGGACAAGCAGCCTAGAAGGGTCACTAGACTCGTATGTTGCTTGATTTCCTTTGTACTCAACTGTGATTTGAAACCAAGAAATCAATGCATCAGTGTTCGAAATAAGGCAAATAGAGTTCTTGGATATATATCTAGAAGTGTGAGTAACAGAACAGCAGACGTAATCTTGACATTTGATCTAGCGTTAGTGAGGCTACATATGGATTATGCTGTTAAATATTGGAGTCCCTATTACAGAATGAACATAGATTCCTTGGAGAGAGTACAACTAAGAATGACAAAAAATAATCTGTAATATTAGAAATCTTCCATATGCAGACAGGTTGAAGAAGCTAGGCTTACATTCGTTAGAAAGACGCAGAGTTACATATGATATGATAGATATGATAGAGGTGTTCAAGTGGGTAAGTAAGATAGGCTAAATACAGGGGATATGAAAGATGAACTGAAGCTCAGCGATAGCGAGAAAACTCAAACAAAAGGTTTCAAATGGGATACATTTCGTTTCAAGAAATATAGGCAAATACTGGTTTGGTAAGAGTTGTATATACGTGTGGAATAGGCTACCTAGCGCCATAATGGGATCAAGAACGATAGAGAGCTTCAAAACACAATTAGATAGACATATGGACGAGACGGGTTGGGTGTAAGAGGGATCTGCCTTGTGTGGGCCAATCGGCTTTATGCGGGCTCAAATTTTCTTATGTTCTTATATATATTTATTTTGTCTTCTTCTTTTCTGTGTATGAAGGAGACAAAAGGCAGGTTACTAAGCTTTAATACCATATACATATCTCTCTTATTGATACCTTTCATCCACTTAATACACCTCTATCATTATTTCCTCTACATAGTATATTTCTACTCACAAACATACAACCACGTGCTCACACACACACATACACATCTTTATATTCACAATCACAGAAACATTTCGTACTTTCATTCACACACACATACGTAAATACCTGTATTTCCATCCACACCGTTACCATTCATTTGTACACACACACACACACACACACACACACACACACACACACACACACATACACACACACACTGAAGAATCTCAATTTCCTAAGCTTGGAGGAGAAGACGTGTGAGGGGTATAACAACGATTTACACAGACTTTCTTGTAAGGTAACCTGGTAGGATCAAAGGGCACGTGTTTAAACTAAGAAAAAATAGATGGAAATACGATATGAACAAATTTAGCTATAAAATCAAGCTTTGTATACGTGGAACACTTGTGGTGGTGTCCCGTAGCCTACCCAGTGTGGCTGGGCTGCGAGACACCACTGGTAGTGTCAGTGTCACGCAGTTCACTGGCTGGGGCTACATAAGAACATAAGAACATAAGAAAATGGGAGTCTGCAGAAAGCCGATTGGCCTAAGCAAGGCAGATCCCTGTCCCACACAACCCCAATTACAAAGCCCAATTATAGGCTCAACACTCTAATACCCTGAGGATCATCTTACCAAAACGGTTAGAGATTAACGCAGGATTATGGGGGTCTGCAGAGCGCTGATTGGCCCAACCCTGCTGATCCCCCTTCACACCCAACCCTTCTCGTCCATATGCTTATCCAATTTTATCTTAAAGCTCCCTATCGTTTTTAATCCCACTATAGCATGGTGTCCCGTAGCCACTTCGTAATTTAAAACCTACCCAACAAGTCTCTGAAGTTGTAAAAAAGCAAATAAAATGATTGGCTTCCTTGGGAGATCTTTTTAATATTGATCCAAAAAAGTTATACCCATTTTATATAATTCATTAGTTCACCCGCATTTGGAATATTGTATCCAGTTTTGGTCGCCATACTATATAAAAGACGTTGTAATACGAGAGAGTGCAACAGAGAGTAACTAAAATGATTCCCCGACTAAGAAACAAACCGTATGAGGAACGACAAAAAGAGTTAAACCTATTTACTTTGACAAATTGCAGAATGAGAGGGGACCTAATCCAAGTTTTTTAAATTATCAAAGGCCATGACAACCTGAATGCAAGTAAGTACTTCACAATAGATAATTCAAATTACACAAGAAATAATGGTTAAAAATTTGTCGGAAAGGCGTTTCCTTCACACGAAGCGAAGCACTTCTTCTTCATCACAGTTCTGACATACGGAGCCCTGTATGTGTTTATTTAAGAGTTAGAATTAAGAGTTGAAGGAGTGCCGAATTACCCAGGTGGCGAAGCAGACCAGCGAGCGAACCAGCGAGTGGAAACCAGCTCGCCTGCATACCAGCAAACAAGCCTTCACATCTGCATGCGTCATATGGGACCCTGTAAACTACTTTGATGACCCGATGCTATGACGATAATCAACGCCATTGGACCACGCACCTGCTACGCAACTAGAGGAGCTGTGATTGGGGCGCGCACCATCCCTCGCCTCCTGATTCGTTCCTACACCATCATTGCATAGTATATAAGACCCGAGTAGTGGGCATTCAAATCAGTCTCATTTGGAGGTGGGAAGGGAACTTGCAGCTGGAGGAAAGACCGGGATTGAAGTATTATAAGGGGATTGTGACTTGTCAGTCAGATGATATAAGTGTGTGTTAAGTGTGTTCGGTTTTGTAAATCCCCTACAGTATGTTGGTTAGTGAGATATTGTGATTGGGAATTAACGTTAACGCTACTATTATGGACTTAAACTATCTTTAGTTTGACTGACTTTGTGGACTTCTAAAGCCAACTCTTAAAGTAATTGGGTTATGATAAAAAGTAATACTATTGTTTTAGTTAATACTTGCGAATTTCTGACCGTTAATTTTCTTTTAATTAAGTTACATTGATGGTAAGAACAAGGAGCGGTGATACTATTGTCTCATATTCGTAATATCGCCTTAGGACGAACATGGCTGTTTACATGATAATTCTAGTGATTTCCTAAGCTGAAGAAAATTATTTTAGCTTCAAAATATTAATTTAGCTTTTCATTATTATTTGAGTGAGACCTGAATCGAATCTATGAAGCGATCCTG